>VZDJ01000251.1:980516-1014718 GCA_008694505.1 Cyanoderma ruficeps | reverse complement strand
TGTCCGTCTGTCAGCTGGAGTATGTCTGTTTGTGTTGTCTGTCTGTCTGTCAGCTGGAGCACTGTCTGTCCGTCTGTCAGCTGGAGTATGTCTGTTTGTGTTGTCTGTCTGTCTGTCAGCTGCAGCGTTGTCCGTCTGTCAGCTGGAGTATGTCTGTTTCCAGGAGGTCGAGTGGGTGGATGGGATGAAGGACTGTTCGTGTTCCTGCCACGAAGGCAGTAACGATCTCAAGCTGAAGAAAAGCAAAAGGAGGAGCTGCAGCCATTGCAGCAGCAAGGTCAGTGGAGAGGCCCCGAGTGCTCAGGGGGAAGGGGAGTCCTGCCTCGGGCCTCGTGTCTCCCAAATTATGGGGTGAGGAAGGGAATCAGTGCAAAGGTGCCCAGTGGTGCCTCCTTGTCTGGAGCTCTGCACCTGCCTGGCCTTCTCCCATCTCTTTGCTCCTCACTTTCTACTGCCCCTCCTTGCTCTGCTGAATGATGTCATTTTTGATGTGCTTTTGGGTTAAGAATTGAGTTTTTTGAGTGGAAGATGCTGGCATGGCCACTATGTGAAAAGATCCGTGCCTGTTCATAATAATAATAATAATAAGATTCAACTTTCTAAAGCCAACATAATGCCAAAGTGAAGCCTTTGGCAGGGCCAGGAACACCTGGGAAGTAAAGGCTGAGGTGTGGTTGGGATGGGCAGACCACGTGTGTGTGATTGTGCCTGTGGGTTGGTTTACAGGTGTGTGAAAACAAATTTTATAAAAACAAAGATTCTCAAGAGCTGCCTGCCAGCCTTGCTCAGCGAGAGTCCTGTCCCCAGCCAGAAGGGAAGGATCCTGGAATGTCAAAGGAACCTGGAGAAGAAATCCTGGAGAGCAGAGACGAGGGAGAGGATGTCCAGAGCAGAACAAAACCCGTCTCTAGGAAGGTGGACTCTCCGTCTCCAGGTGTGTGAAACTTTTGTCTTCTACAGACAGGTGTAGGATGCTCTCCACACAAATGAGCAGAGGTTCAGCACGTTCTCATGCACATTTATTGAGTATAATGAGAACTTCTAATCATCATCTTTTCACTTTTTTTCCCTCTTGTTTCCCCACTCTGGATGCTCCAAACCTGTCTAGCGTTCCCTTCAACAAAACCTTTCCTGCCTAGAGAATACTCTGCCCTTTTCACAATGATTGCTCCATTTAAGCTTCTCTTGCCAGGGTACTGCTCCAGTTCCCACTCCATGGTACTGGTTCTTTTCCAGTTTCCATTGTAGCCCAGCAGCTCTCTAATCTGCCATTAAACAATCTCTGTGGTGCTTGTCTGGGTACAGACAAGGAGAAACACAATTATGGCAGGATAAACAACCTGAGGGAGATCTCTTCCTCCTCCCTGGAGCCAGGGCTCAGCCCCCCAGCTGCTGTTGGGGACAACACAGAGTTAAAGAGAGGAGTTTAAATGTGTCTGGGTTTGTAACCAGGGTGCCAAGAGCAGCAGTGGCTGTTTCACTGGAGAGTTTTGCTCTGGGCAATGCACTTTTCAAATCTTCATCACTTCACACAGCAGTTGGTTGTGGCAACCCACAGGGGTGAAGAAAATGGGCTGTAGATTTTCTTCCTTGAACTACAGGTGGGTAAAATGCAGGTGGAATCACAAAGCTGCTCCCAAACCATTCTCATGTGCAGCATTAGGCTCTGTAAATAAAATTCTATTTTTTAAAGCCTCCAGGAGTTTTTCCTTACAGCTTCTCTGACCTTGTTTGGGTTTCTTATCAGGTTCTCACCTGGAAGGAAGGGTGGCCTCCAGCACATCTGGATCTTGTGAAAAACCTGCCCCTGCTGATGCCCAGGTTCCAGAAGGGGCCAGTGCAGGTGTGGATGCTGCCAAGGACAGGGACTCTGCTGCCACCTGCCCCAGATGGGCACAGCTACAAAAAGCTGCTCTAAAACTACCTCAAGAAACCAAAGACTGCCCTTGCACCGAGGGCCTGAAGCAGCCTGGAGGGAATGCAGAGGCTTCCCTGGGGCTGAGCAGGGACCTGCTGCTCTCTGCTGCAGCCAAAGGGACCCCGGGACCTCGACCCTCCCGTGCACAGAGCCTGTGTCAGACTGAGGGGCTTCATTCTGCTCCAGCAGAGCAGCCCAGGGGCTCTGCTCTTGCTGCAGAAGGAGGTGGCAGAGAACTGGAGGGACCACCTTTGGCCCTGGAAGGAGGAGCCGAAGCAAAGCAGGGCTGGGTCACAACGAGCAGGAAAGGGACGCCGGGTGAGAGCTGCAGTCTGGAGACAGAGGACAGAGGCTGTGCTGGAGATGCTCCCGAGGGCAGGCCAAGGTCAAATGCCAACAGCTGCTTCCAGGTGCAGCAGCAGCCTGGGCAGCTGGAGCCCGGAGTGGGCACAGCCTCCCCGGGGCACAGGGAGGAGGAGCAGCAGCAGCAGCGAGTGACGGAGGCCACCGTGTGTGCCAAGAACAGCAAAGTCAGCTCCACTGGGGAGAAGGTTGTGCTCTGGACCAGGTACCTCTGCCTGACCTCCTGCATCTTTGTGTGTTCACTGTTCGGTTCCAGCTCTTACTGGGTCGTTTATTTTCATTCTGTATCCCCGTTTTCTGCTCCCTCCCTTTGAACATTCCTCAGTCCATCAGTTTGGCCCTGGGAGCAGCACTGGCGCTCGTGGCAGGGCTGTTATTGGAGCACTTTGGGCTGGGAAAGAATCTTTTTTCTCCTTCAGAGAGCTTAAAACCAGGCTAAAGGAGCTCTGCTTCGAGGTGGGTCCAGGGATTGGGGGTGGCAGGAGGAGGAAAGGAAGGAGCTTTGCTCAGGGATTGCTGAACTGGGCTGGGGGTGCTTGAGCCTGTCACTGGTTCCAGGCTTTCACAGGGGTTTGTTTTGCAGGGAGGCTGACAGAGTCATCCTCACCACCTGCCAGGAGAAGGGAGCCCACCTGGACACCTTCCACGCCATCTCCCAGAAACTGGGCAACAAGACAGCGAGTGAGGTGAGGGGAGCTGCCTGCTCCAGGGGGGACAGGGCCTGGGCTGCTGTTACATCAGTCTCCCAAACTTCAATTTGGTGAAAACTCATCTCAGTTGCAAATAAAAAAAATCAAAACCAAACTCTGCTCTGTTTTAGTGGTGCCAAAAATCCCATGTGCCCTGGTTCTTCTGACAGGGTTACCATTGGTACTTGAGCTGCATGTTTGGTGTTGTTTCAGTGGCTGCTACTCAGGTCTTCAGCCTCCTGATCTGCTTTTGTCTCTGGATCTTCCCAAACTGCCAGATTTTACCTGGAGAATGTAACTGTTCTTCCAGAGAAAACAACAACCCAGCGCTCTTCCCTTTCTCTTCCTTTATGACTGAACCTTGTATGAAACACTGTTTTGTGGTATTGATTTTTTTGTTACAAAACACCCTGAAGTTGTAATATGAAATTACAGTTCCGTGCACCTCTTAGGTCACTTGTCACCCTGGATTTCCCTTGTTCTCCAGGTGTCCCACAGGTTCAGGGAACTGATGAGGCTGTTCCACACGTCCTGTGACGGGAGCTCTGAAGATGAGGAGGATGCCACCAGCACCAGCAACACAGACCAGCTGTCAGATAAAGATCTTCTGCTTTCTGAGGAAGAACCTGACGACTGAGGTGATAAACTACTGACTGCACCACAAGAGGGCTTTTTTTGCCAGTTTGCTGCTAGACAGGTGCTGTGGAAAAATGTTTGCACAGGTACTTGAAACAGCACCTTCCTTCTTTTATTTTTATTTTTTTTTTGTTCAATTTCCTGCTGCACTTCCAGCCTGTACCAAACCAAAGGCAGGAAGATGAGAACATTCTTTAGAACCTCCCTGGAGAGCTTCAGCAGTGAAAACAGAACTTGTGGACACTGAGCTGGCCTCGGGGTGAAGGTTGGGCCCAGCAGCCCCTGACCAGAACCTGTAAATATTGTACTGTAAAATGTCAGTTTTCATGTGGAACAAACTGTTGCCTTTTTCCCAACCTGGAAATGAAACTCGAGATAAGTTTAGTAAGAAGGTGATATAAAAGGGGATCTTTATTTGAAGGCCTTCAGGAGCAGTTATGGGAAGATGTCCACAAAAGCTCACCCTCCCAGGGGTGAGTACATTTTATAGGTTTTAGAAAATTTGCATAATTGATGAAAAGCACCAGTTAGGAGGAGAAGTGGTGATGTAATTCCTCCCTCAGGTCAAGCCCCTTCTCTGGAGCTTGTATGTGAGATAGTTACAGTCTGAATTCTCTATTTATTGTGTGGGTTTATTTGAACAGGCAGAGCAAATCTACTTTGCAGAGTCAAAAAAACCCAACCAAAATGTATAAAATCAGCCCCCCAAAATGCAGCTTTCCTCCTTTACAACACAGCTGCGAGTAGCTGCAGAACTTAGGCCAGAAGAAAGAAGATTTTTGGTGAAATGAGAAGAAAGCAGCAGCTGGGCTGTCTCCAAAACCATTCCCTTTATTTTGGGAGTGATCTTAAAGCCACTCTGACTTCCCCCAGTAATTAAGGCGGGTTAGTCTGAGTCTGCTTCATCCTCAGATGCTCCAAATCCTGTCTCATAGCACTGGGCCAGGCTCTTCAGCTCCTCCAGGGCCTCCTGGAAGTCGTCCTGTTCCACGCCGGCCGCGAAGAAGCTGCTGCAGCGCCGCCCGCAGGGCGCCCGCAGCTCCCGGCACAGCCCCGAGAGCAGCGAGTGCAGCCCGGGGCAGCTCCGCAGGGCGGCCAGCACGGGCAGGCTCTTAACACCTGCGGGGTCACACACACAGAAAGGGTTAAAAACCCAAACCAGCATCTCAGTTCCTGCCCTGGGCTGCTTCACAAGCAGCTGCCTTGAACTCCACTCTCACAACTCTGCAACACTCCACCCTGGGTTGGTTTGTTATTAATGACTTTTACCTCTGTTAGGCCCTGATCATGTCTCTGTTGAGGAGTTTAAGGGGCATTTGTTACCTCCTGAGGAACAGCCCTGAGCTTTGTCCAGGAGGAAGCCTCGTCTGGTCAGGAGAGGAGAGAAGAACTGGGGGAAGGGAGGCCGGGTGTCACAGGGCTGCTGCAGCACGTGGGATGTGCTGTGAGGAGATGAATAAAGTTACCCAGAGCTCCCTCAACTGTTCCCTGTCCTAAAGCAGCTCCCCCTGCCTGTACCCACCTGAAGGCTCCGGGGAATTGGGTGTGGAGGAACTGCTGCAGCACCTGCTCGGGGCTCTCACAGCTGTGCAGGGGGGACCGGGGCTGGCCCGGGCAGCTGCTGCAAAGGAAATTCAAGGTTTTCCAGCCTGAAACCATCACTGCCTCAGCTGCTTTTTAGCTTTTTTGCTCTAAAATTAGTAGCACCGAGTCACTAGACTGTTCCTCCCTTCAGCTGGCAGTGTGGATGCCTCCAGTGAGGAATCCCTGCGGGAGGTGCAGTTCAAATGCTGATTTTTTTACCTGGCGGGTTTCTCTTGGCAAATTCCTCGGAGCACAACAGACTGAGCAAAACAGCAGCTGACCTTTTGCTCCCTCCACGAGGACAGAAGCTTCCAGGGCACGTCCTGCTGGTGGCCACTCAAGATGTCGGGGAGCGAGGAGCCAGATAAGGCAGGGAAGGGAAGAGCCGCCCACGCAGCCACGACCTGGAGTCGTGACAGAGCAGAGTCTGGAGCACGCTCCTGGCACTGGGGCGTGCAGAACAGCTGCAGCACAGCTGGAAGGTGCCCTCACCTTCCTCCCAGAGAAGGTGAGGGAGTCAGCAAAGTGCATCATGGAGCCCTGGGAGGACCAGAGGCGGTAGGGAGCCGTCAGGGTGTCGAGTGCTGCTGCCAAAATCGCGCTGCTGTGGTAGTTCAGGGATGCCTGGGGAGGAGACAAACGCAGGAGTTATTTATCCCAGTCACCCCTTCTTTAACCCAGTTTTGTGTATTTAACTCAACTCAATTGTGCTTTTAAAACAGGTGTTTAACAGTTATGTCAGGGCTGGGATAAGCAGGCAGTGTGTAACAGCAGCTCCAGCCCAGCTGTTTGCTAACAAATGCTTTGGTGCCAGTTTCCTTATCTTTCTTTGGCTCCTTGGGGCTCCAGTGAGGCTGGAGTTACTCTGAGCATGCAGAATAATGTAGTAAAGCCTTTTCTTCAGTGCCAACACTGCAGGCAGCACCTCACCAGAAAGCACAGCGGCCAAGGAAATGTGTTAATATTTTCAAAAGTAGGAAGAAAACGACAGAAATTAAAAGTTGGCAGCTAAGTCTCAGTGAAAAAGCGGGAAATGGTCACTGCTGAGCAGAACAGCACCATGAAAAACAGAAAACACTTTGAGAGGGGTCAGCCAAACCACGGTGGGCGATCCCAATCCAGGACTGACCTCGTATTTTATGTATGGAAACGTCACAGGAGGTTCTGGCTTGATTCCCAAACTCCCACTGAGTGACATGGGGCAGAAGAGAGAGCTGTGGCGAGCGAGGTGGGCAATGCCCAGGGCTGTGTTCATCAGTCTGTAAAAACTCTTCTGAGGGTCCTGGGGGAAAAAATCCAACCATTGGAATCTTAAAGAGCAGACAAGGACCTGTCAAAGCCAGGCTGGGCACCTGTTCTTGGTTCTCCCCACGGTTCACTCACTCCCACAGTACTCAGGACTGGAGTCAGGCCCCAGGTCAGGATCCCTTTCTGTGAATACTCATCGTGGAGCAGCTCTGTCACCTTGGCACCGACTCCAGAGAACCCATTGTGAAGGTCACAGAGGACCTGAAAACCCTGTGGGAAACAATGGCAGCATCTCACATTCTGCTTCGTCTTGAGCAGAAAGTTTCTTGAAAGCAGAGAGAGCTGGGAGAAGGTGTGAACCTGAAGGTAATCACACTCCTCAACATAGAAGTGCAGCCGATCTTCCAGCTCCTCAAGGCAGGCAGGGTCCTGCAGGAGACTTTCACCTTGCCCAAAAGCTTCCAGACAACCACAGTCCCTAAGGGAAAAAGGGGTAAAGAGGGGTTATTTTATGCCTTTTATTCATCCTTGAAGGCAAAACTCAGCTCCTGTTTCGGGCTCTGGACCAAACCCCTGGCCGTACCCATCGTGCAGGTACTGCCGGATCACGTAGACACTCTTGGGGTGCAGGTGCACGTTGAGGTAATCGGACCAGAGCCGCACCGAGGGAGCGTCCTGGGCCCCTGCAGGGAGACAGAGGGGAGGGGAAAGGTCCTTTCAGCTCTGAGCATCCCTGCGAAGGCAGAAATCAGGTTTTTAACTTGTCCAGTTTTTAGCCCGTTTGCTGCTCTGACCCAGCTCTCTATAAGCCAAGCAGTCTTATCCCATAGTTTTCCTTCTCCACGTTCCACAGCAGGGCCAGGGAATTCTGCCTTTTTGGAACTCTGATCCCAGGGAATGAACCGACCCCGCACCGGCCCGTGCACAAACCTGGCCTCGCAGCGCCGGGATTCCCCTTCCCGTCCCCGGCAGCGTCTCCCTACGGGAACAATCCGGTTACGGGGCGCTTCGCCTCGTCCCCGCTCGTGTCCCGGGCCGGGAGCGGTGCGGGCCCCGCGGCCGCGCTCACCCTGCGGCTCCCGGTGTCCCGCGGCGCGCAGTCCCCGGCCGGGCCGCGCTCCCGGTAATCGGCAACGGCCCCGTCCCTGCGACACAAAGCGGCGGCAGCTGCGGCGGCCCCGGCCCGTCCCGCCCGTCCAACCCCGCACTCACCAGGTCACCGGCGGCTCCGTGCCCGCCCCGTCGGGTCTGAGCGAGCCCACGCCGCCTGCAAAGACAGCCCGGTCACGGCGGGGCCGCCCGGTGGCGGCGGGGCCGCCCGAGCCCCCCCCGTCCCCCGGTACCTTTCAGCTCCAGCGCCACCAGGCGCGGCGTGGGGGTCTCGGGGCCGCCCGGGCCCCGCCCGAACCGGAGCAGCGCGGCCGCGCGGAGCTCGGCGGGCTCGGGGGCGCTGCGCAGGGCGGCGGCCTGCGGGGAACGGGGGGAGATCAGAGCGAGCCCCGGCCCGACCCCGCCCCCCCCCCCGACCCCGCCCCCGCTCCCGGCCCGCAGCCCCCCCGCACCTGCAGCCCCCACCAGTGCGCGCCCACGCAGCCCGAGTAGTGCCCGAGCTGCAGCGTGACCGCCTCCCCCGGCATCGCCGCAGGAACCGCGAGCGCGTCACGGACGGGCCCGCCCCGGACGGGCGGGGACGCGAGCGGAGACGGGAACGCGCGCCAGACACGGGCACGCGCGCTCGACACGGACACGGGACACGGACACCGGGACAACGGAGCCTTTATTGCGCTATAGGGGCCCCGCCAGCCGGTCCAGCTGCCGCGGGTTGGAGCCGCTCAGGAACTGCAGCTCCGCCTTCCCGTCCTCCGTGTGCGCTGCCAGGGAGAGACACAGACAGAGATTGAGGGGCTGAGGGAGACATGGAGGGAGGGAACGGCGGCGGACACCGCAGGGCGGGCACGGCCCCGCGTTTTGCCCCCTCCCCGGGCGCTGACCTTTCTCGTGCTGCAGCCACTTGCGCTCCAGGTAGTAGCCGTAGCAGCTCTCGAACTCCCTCGGGCTGTAGTTGGGGACCGGGATGGGCACAAAGGGGTCCAAGGCGTCGAACCCCTCCTGGGAAGGGAGATCAGTCGGGGTCAGGGCCGGGGGCTGGGTGGGGACACGGCCCAGCTGCCTTGGGAGCTCAACCAGAGCTCGGTCATGGAGTTATGGAATATCCAGAGTTGGAAGGGACCCACAAGGATCATCCAGTCCAACTCCTGCCCTGACGACACCCCAGCAATCCCATCCTGTGCCTGGAGTGCTGTCCAAGTGCTCCTCGAGCTCTGGCAGCCTTGGGGCTGAGCCCATTCCCTGTTCAGTGCTCAGCACCCTCTGGGAGAAGAGCCTTTTCCTGATATCCAGCCCAGCCCTCCTCTGACACAGCTCCAGCCATTCCCTTGGGTCCTGTCCTGGCCACAGGGAGTAGAAACTGGAGCTGCTCCTCCACTGCCCCTCCTGAGCAGCTGCAGATCCCTGAGGTCTCCTTTCAGTGTCCTCTTTTCCAGCTGGACAGACCGAATGCCCCCAGATGCTCCTCATCCTCCAGACCCTTTACCACCCCCGTGTCCCTCCTTGGGACACTCTCCAGCAGCTGCAGACCTTTCACAGATTGTGATGCCCAAAGTGCCCCAGGACTCGAGGTGAGGCTGCCCCAGCCCAGAGCAGGGACAATTCCCTGTCCTGGCCCAGCCCAGGACACTGCTGGCTGCCCTGTCAGGGCACTGCTGACCCACAGGTCTGTGTGTGATCCACAGACCCTGAACAGTGTCCCCCTGAACAGAACCAGGTCACCAAGCAAGAATTTTGTTTGTTTCCCAATGTGAAGAGGGAAAAAAAACCCAAAGAAGCCATAACTCACCTTTCCCAGCAGCTCCTGGGGAGTGTAGGCTGAGCTGGGTTTGAAGAGTGAGCCAGTCTGGCTGAGGGTGGTCACGATGGCCCCTCCACTCTGGAAGATCAGAAATAAAAGTCTTGTTAGCTGCAAACCCAGTGCTGGTTCAGCATCTCCTTGGAGGATGGAGCTGCTGGAGCAAGTCCAGAGGAGGTTCCACGATGGAGCCCCTCTGCTCTGGAGCCAGGCTGGGGGAGCTGGGGGGGTTCACCTGGAGAGGGGAAGGCTTCAGGGAGAGCTCAGAGCCCCTGCCAGGGCCTAAAGGGGCTCCAGGAGAGCTGGAGAGGGACTGGGGACACGGGGGATGGTTTCACAGTAACAGGGCAGGGACAGATGGGATAATGGGAAGGAAGTCCAGGCTGTGAGGGTGGGCAGGCCCTGGCACAGAGTGCCCACAGAAGCTGTGGCTGCCCCTGGATCCCTGGCAGTGCCCAAGACCAGGCTGGATGGGGCTGGGAGCAGCCTGGGGCAGTGGAAGGTGTCCCTGCACATGGCAGGGGGTGGGGCTGAGTGGGCTTTACGATCCCATTCTGGGATCTGGATTCTTCAAACATTCTACAAGATTAACTTTTCATAATGCTCCTGACCACACCAATCCCAGCTGCTCCAAGTCCATGTGAGCACAGGGGAAACACACAGCTCTTGTTTCCAGGGCTGGCATTAAAACTTTTCTTACCCATAATTGGTTTTCTATTCAAACAAGTGAAATAATTTAAAAAGGAATTTCCTATATACCTTTAAATCTGAAACCTACTCATTCTAGCTCTGAGTATCCAGGGGATTGAAAAAGCAGCAAGAGGAGTTGACCTTCTACAGCAAAATGTTCAGAAACCTGAAGTTCTCATTAGTTAAAAAAAATCACAACCCAAACTGTCCCAAGAGCTACCAAACACCTCCAGCTCAGGGTCCTGCACTGGAGCTTGGCAGGGGAATCAGGAAATGCTGCCACAGATCAGACCCGTTCTCATTCTCCTCAGGTGGTGCCACACACGCTGCTGAGCCACTGATGCTGTGTCTGTGCTCTCCTCCAGCAGTGCTGGACTCGCAGCTTTGGGCTTGTGGCAGCTTTAATTGCTGGGAGTGACAGAGCCAAAGGCAGAGCCTGGAACTCACCCAGTCATTCCTCACCATCTTGCGCAGGTTGTGCACGAGCGTCAGCTCCTCTGGAGAAACCTGGGGGAGATCCTCTGCATCACTTTTTTATTGCCAGCAGCTTCTATCTGAGACGTGAATTTCCCTCCCATCCTTCCAATCAGGCTGGCAGGATCATCTGTATCCTTCAGGCATGTTTTTTTTCTCTGCTTCCCCTTAGCCCTGCAGCATCGAGCCTGAGTCATGCTGCACTGAGCAACACCCAGGCCCTGCCTCTCCAACAACACCCACCTGCACTTCTGCCTCAGGGAGAGACAGTAAAAATTCAATCAAAATCGTCTAAAGCACAATATGAACCTTTCAGGCCCCTCCAAAGCCAAATGAACATTTTCAGGGGTTGCCATGAAATAAAATGGAACCAAATGCCCTCCCTGCTCCCTCTTGCAGCAGGAATCAAGGCTGTCCCCAAGGCAGAGCTCTGGGGGAATGATGAGGGGGGGAATGATGCCTTAGGATTTTGACTTTTATGTTTTCAATATGTTTGTAATCCTGCAATTCTTTAGTGTATAACTCTAAACTCCACACACAGTGTCAGCCACGGCTTTCCCATTTTGGTCAGACACGACAACTCCTCTCCATGCCTGGGCATCAAGGATACCTCACTGCCTCAGGCCCCGAGAGATGTAAAACAAAAGTGAGTTGGGGGGAAAACTCGGGGTAAATGACTTCATTACCTGAAGCTGTAATTGGAAGATTAACCCCCAATATGCAAATGGACCAAACGTATAAATGTGTAAAAACCTGTGACCCATCATCCAGTTTTGGGTGTAGCCCTGAGGGGAGCTTTGTCTGCCCGAAACGTACCTGAAGGCCCTTCAATAAACATAACCACTTTCTATTCCCTTAATTTTGTCTGGCCTGTTTTTAGGTGTCCCCAAGAAGGGGCTCATCATCCTCACAGGGCTCTTGTCCTCCTTCCTCAGCGAGGTCCGTCCCCAGAGCGCGTTGACGCCGTCCACGGCCACCAGGAGCCGGAAGGAGCCGCGGTGACTCTGCTGCTTGATCTCCCTCAGCACCACCCCCACGGCGTCACTGGCGCTGCGGACACGAGCCAGGCCCTGCCGGGGGCACAAGGCACAGAGCTCAGCCGGCATTCCCGGCTCAGGGGCGATGCCGGGGACTCTGGGGCTGCCCTTCCCCAGGGGAACACAAACTGATGCTCAAGAAGCTCTCCGTTCCTATCCAAGGAGCAGTTTGAGCATCCAAACACGGGGATTTCAGATTCGAACTTCGTCTTCCACCCAAATTCTCTGTACAATTTTCTTTACAGATCCGCCACAACATCTTTTGTGGGTAGGGAGACACGTTCTATTTCCCAGGACTTACATCTCTGGGATCTTCAGGGGCAATCTGTTCCACAAACACACGGATGGGACCCTCTGGTACAAGGTGAAACCACACCAGCAGCAGTGGTTGTTCCTTACCTGCTCCACCACTTCCCCCAGAGGTCTGCCTTGCTCTGTGCTTTCCTGTTTGCCCCACAGGTATTTCTTTTGTGTTTTTATCTGTGAGAAGGAAACGACGATTAGATTGGGGATGAAAGGAGGCAAAGCAAGGCTGGATTGCAGAATCTGGGAAAATTATCCACCAGCAGCAGCAGCCATCCCCACAGAGGGGACTCACAGTGCCTTTCCTACAGCACCTGAGGCCCAGCACAGGGCAGTGGGTGGGGTTTGCAGCCACAAACCTCTTGCAGGAAACGTTCATTGGAGCTTTTGAAGTTCTTGAGCCAGACAGAGGCCTGCAGAGGCTGATCCAGCCTGTCCTTCTTGTAGGAAGACTGCAAAAGCTCCTTGCAGTTCTTCACCCAGAGATGAGCTATGAGCAAAATAAGAGTTGTTTTGAATTTTCTTTTTTTTTTTTAGTCAAAATAACGGTATGAGGTGGGGATGGTGGGGGTGTTTGTGTCTCTTGTCTTTATTCTGCAGCTCTGGTAAGGAAAGTCACAGAATCCCAGACTGGTTTGGGTTGGGAGGGACCTTAAAGATCAACCAGTCCCAGCCCCTGCCATGGGCAGGGACACCTTCCACTGTCCCAGGCTGCTCCAAGCCCTGTCCAACCCGGCCTTGGGCACTGCCAGGGATGGAGCAACCACAGCTTCTCTGGGCACCCTGTGCCAGGGTCTCCTCACCCTCACAGGGAGGAATTTCTTCCCTATATCCCATCTATCCCATCTATCCCTGCCCTGTGGCAGTGGGAGGCCATTCCCCCTTGTCCTGTCACTCCACTCCCTTGTAAATAGTCTCTCCATTTTTATTGTAGCCCCATTAGGTCCTGGAAGGCCACAACTAGGTAAACTCTGAGCCTTTTTTTTCTCCAGGCTGAACAACCTCAAATCTCCCAGCCTTTCCTCCCAGCACAGCTGCTCCCCTGATCTCTCTGATCATCTTGGTGCCTCCTCTGGATCGATTTCAACACGTCCTCCCTGTGCTGGGACCCCAGAGCTGGATACAGCTCCATCCTTACTGGAGAACTCTCCCTTGGGATCAGAGGAGGGTAAACAGACCCCAATCAATCTCTTCCCAATGGAGGAAACCAGACTGACCCAAAGTATGTGTGAACAGGTGAAAATAACTATGCTCTATTTTATTTGGGTTTTTTTTTTTTTGTTATATGAGCCTTCTTCACTACAGAAAAACAAGGCTAGATTGTGGTGGGCTATCCTACAGCTCTTGAAGCAGCTTCTTTTGGTGTTTGGTGTGGTAACAGAGCCCTGGTTTTCTCACCATCCGGGATGTGCAGCACCAGCCAGCCCTGCCTCCAGCAGTAGTGAACCACGTGGCACAGGGTCATGGTCTTCCCTGTTCCTCTCTCACCATCTCCAACACGGACTGTCAAGGAAAGTCTCTGTAAAACCACCTCAGTTTGGACCTGACTGATTCCTTCAGAAAAGGCATAAAGGGAGTCCAGAGCTCGTCAAAGCAAGGAGGGCATTTCATCCAGCAAACCCAGAGAGTTCCTTCTCCCTGGCCCCTCACAGAGAAGAGCTGAGGAGCCCCATGCCCTGTGTGCTGACCCCGTTTGTGGGTCTGTGCCATCCGTTAGAATAAAAGCATCCAAAAATCTCCCAAAGTGCCCAGAGTCCCCGCGCTGCCCACAGACCACGGCACAACCACCTCCTGGAGACTAAGGCAGCCCAGGCTCACAACAGCCCTCTGACCAAGTGCTCGTGTTCCTCCTCACCCCACGCTCCGGTTAAAGGATACAGATCACGTATCTGACGGCGGGGTGGGCGAGGTTGGAGCCCTTGAGGCACGCGAGGAGCTCCAGCGCCGGCCTCCGCACCATCACCCGCGCCTCGTTGAAGGTCTGGATCTGAGCGAGGAGCAGATGAGACCAACCTGCCACGGGCTGGCCCAGCACAGCTGCCCCCAGCACAGCTGCCCCCAGCCCAGCTGCCCCCAGCCCGGCTCCAGCCCTGCCTGGAGGCCCCCAACACCCCCAGCTCTGCCCTCTCTGCCCAGCAGCACCCACAGGGTTGGTCAAGCGCTGCTTCCCCTCAGTGAAGGGACCTTCTCGTCCTTCCTGTGCCTGGAAAGGGTTTTCTGGATCAGCTGTTCCACCCTGTTCCCACTGACTGGGGCGTGGGTGACTGGCCTGTCCATGAATCCAACTCAGTGACCTGGATATGCACAGGGAAGGAATCTGTTCCTGACTCAGGCAGGCAGAGCCCAGCACAGCTCCGTCTGCCTCACCACAAATCAGGAGACAAGACTGTTTGGTTGCAGATATAAACTTATTTCTTGAGACAGCCTGTTTCACACAGAAATATAGCCACGGAAAATATTTCTGTAATTCATGATGTGCTTGGATGTTGGAGATGAAAAACACTGCAATGAAGGTTGCCTGAGGTGGAACCCTCCAACTCTGCTGCTCTGGGTGGTTGACTCATCTCTTTTAGATGTTGAAAACAACAGCAAAGGGCCAGGAATAACTGCACTCTGCTCTCTCATTCCAACAGGAAAACATCACAGTCACCAATGCATCTGGTTCTTCCCACACAGAGTTGTGAAATGGTTTGGGTGGGACTTAAAAGAGCATCACATCCCACCCCCTTCCACTATCCCGGGTTGTTCCAAATCCCATCCAGCCCGGCCTTGGACACTTCCAGGGATCCAGGGGCAGCCAGAGCTGCTGTGGGCAATGTGAGTGCGTTCCCTCCACGCTGGAATACCTGCTGCTGGAAGCGGTAGGGCAGCCCATGGGGGAACACAGCCTTCACCTCCTCCAGGGGGATGTTGTACAGACGACCCTCGTGCTGCTCCGTGTGCTTGGCCTGGCAGGGAAAATGGGAATTGTCACACTTGTGATGCCTCATCCCTGGGGACAGGTGGCCTGGGAGGGTGGGACAGGGAGGCAATACTCTCTTACTGGGAGGCAGAGCAAGATAAAGCAGGAGTTGTGGGGTCAGGACACTGCTGGCAGGTGCTTTGGAGGAGGCTAAAGAAAGGAGATTCCACCTGGCACCAAACAATGAAGGGACCCCCTGAGCTCGTGTACAAACTGTGGTGTTTGGGGGGCACCAGTGGCCCCGTGGTCCATGAATTCACCTCACCTTTCAACCTTTCACCAGTCCCCCCAAACCTTAACAGAAGTGTCACACCATTCTGAGCTACCTGTTGGTGTCACATTCAATTTGTTTTGTGACAAAATGATGTTTTCTGCCTTGGGCTGCTGCCCCCAAAGAGCAATTCCCATGGTGCCATTTGGTTACTGGGTTTGGAAGCTTGAAAACTCACAATCTCTTTTCTGGGGCAGTAATTTTCAGTCCCTTGTGGTGACCTCAGTGATCAGGGCTATTCCTCCACTGGACTTGAATCCTGCTGCATTTATTTCTGGTGTTTACTTGCAGCTCTCACCATAATGACAGCAAGAAGCTCTTGTTACTGTGATCTGAGAATTTAATGCCTCCTTTTCCCCTTCATTATTCTCTTTTCCTGCCATGCAATACCTGCAAAGCACTCACTTATTTCCTGTTGCTCAAGTCGTCTGTTTTTATGTCTTGTCTAATTAGGACAGTAAATAGAAACTACTCTGCAGCCCTTCCTGTGTGACTTTTAGCAGTTCTGTGTTAATCTTTGAAGCTCAGATCTTGCCCTGCTCTGCTTTCTGCATTTTTCCACCGATTTAAAGTAAAAATATCCTCCTCTTTATTCTTGTTGTATATAAAAACTGGTATGTACAACAACAAATATAACCATTTCCTCATTTTCTTTATTTTATGTGCGAGCCTTTTTATGTGCAGGTGTGACTTCTGCCTGTTTGGCCAGGAATATTTGGCTTTTCTCAGTCCTTGATGGACCTTTCATGGACCACTGCTGGTAGTTCTGTTGCATATCCATGGATTTTCTGGCCCCAGGATTCTTGTTAAGTCTCCCTTCCCTTCTTCAGACCAGATTTGCAGCCTTTCAGCATAAAATGCATCTCTGCTCTCTCCTTCTGCCCCTTCCACACAGCAACTGCTCCCTGTTCCACACTTCCCTAGGAAAAGTTCTCCCAGGACTGGTCAGGGTGTCCTGGACTCTGTGGTTTACCTTGGCACAGCTGCAGGATTTGAGGAACTCCTGATTCAAGGAATGTTTTCCAGGAAGAAACCATTTGGTAACTTCAGCAAAGGGCTGAGCTGCTGGAGCTGCCAAACTGGGATTCACTGGTCAGGAAATCTTTGCAGCGGGGGGAAAATGTTAAATCCTGCCTGCTCAAGAGTGCCCTGCTGAAAGGAGGCGTCACCTGAGGAGAGCTGTGAAGTGACACTTGAGGCTTTTCCCAACCTTATTTCAAAGTGTGGATTCCCTGGGGTTCTCCTGCACATGCTGGACACAGACGAGCAGCACCTGTGGCTTTCCATGACTCAAACAAAAGAGCAGGACTCCAGAGCCCATTTTCATTCTCAGCTTCACCCCTGACTTTGGGCAGATTCCTTCACTCTCCTACATAATGTGGGTCAGTGTCTTTATCCTCGCGTTTGGTCACTTGGAGCTTTGCTAAAGGAAGGATGCACAAACCCTGATGGAAAATTTGGTGTCTAGTGGCTTTCTCAGTCCCATTTAAACAGGATTGCCTGGTGCAGGAGCTGGGGAGCTCCAGGGTTTTCTGCTGGGTGACCCAGCCAGGCCGGGGAGGGCTGAGCCGTGCCAAAAGCTCAGGCACAAGTCAGAATGCCAGGGCCAGTTGCCTGGCAACGAAAAGGCAGCACAGGACAGTGGGGACAATCGCGGCCATCTGGCCTGTGCTGTGCAATCCATGGAGACACCGGGTCACGTGCAGCAGATCATCTCCCGCTGCCGTTTCCATAGAGACCCCGGAGGAATCGGCACCGAGAGACTCCAATTACACAGGCAGCAGAAAAGCACCTCAAAGGCTTGTTCCATTCATCTGTTCCCCCCGCATTTTGTGCTTGAGACAGCGTGAGGCTGGGATTGTGATGCTGCAGAGCTGCGCTGAGGTCATCTGGGGTGTGGTTTTTATCTCCTTCACAGCCAACTCAGGGAGGCTTTTCCAGAGAAGAATAACCCTGGAGTTGAAATTAATGGTGTCTGATGACAAGCTAAGCCACATCCCAGCTTCTGTAACACACTCCCATCTGTGCAGCTCTGGAGAAGGGATCAATACTTGTTCCCAGGAGCTCTCAGGCAGAGCAGCCCCATCCTGAGCAGCTGCCCTGTACAGCCATGGACGGTTCCCTTGGGGCTGGATCCCTGGGTTAGGTCTGTGTACCCCCTTCCCCGGAACAGCACAGTCCCAGGCAGCACTGCTGGCTCCCAGCACGGCCCCAGGTGGCAGCCAGGACAGCCAGCTCCGTGCAGGGACAGTGGTGGCACTCACTCACTCACCGGGTCGCTCTCGTTGGTGTGGAAAACTGCTCGGGGCCTTTCTGCCGGGACATCCCGGCTGGACACGGAGCTCAGGCCAGCCCTGGCTGCCGTGTGGAGGGCACGGCCACGGTCCAGCTGAGGGGAGAACAAGGCAAAGAGACAACAAAGCTCTCAGCAGCCAAGGATTGAGGTGAAAAACAACCCAGGAAGTCTGTTCTGAGCTCGCACTCTGTGCTCCCGCCGAGGCACGTGCAACCCAGAGCTGAACTCTGATTGCAATCAGAATGAGGGCTCATCAGCAGCATGGAAATTCATCACGAAAACCCACACGCTGCAGAACCAGATTTCACATTTAAATACCTGCTCTGAAACCCTCCCCACCTGAGCCAGTTCCACCTGAAGCCACCTCAGTGAGCCAAGCCCTGCACATGAGTTTTACCCCACAAAATTCCTTAAGATCCCACATCCAGCCATTAAGGCCTCGCTGCTGAGAAGTGCCCACCCTATTTCTGCCGACACTGAGGAGTGGCAGCACCCTGCACATTCAGGCTGTCATAATCACCCCAATTACCGAGGGATTACAGCAGCTCTGCCCACTATTTGATATTTATAATTACGCTCCCTGCATTGATTTCCCTGACTGTGTCCCTGCATCCAGACTCTGGCATTAGGATACAGACGTGGCTGAGAAACCAAAACAGCCAGCTAAGCTGATTAATTCATTTTTCCCCAGACAGACTGCTGAAGCCCGCCTGCAAAGCCCAGCCAAAACAGGCAAGAAAGTGAGCAGTGGCAGGACAAGCATTTTATTATGTTGTAGTGAAAGAAAACACAAACATTTGTCAATGATTTAGAAAGTGCATCCTCCAGACAGGCTCCGGGAGAAGCTGAGAGTCCCTCACAGCACTGACAGGGCCAGTTGCAGCTGAACAGAGCCAGCAGTTTCCTATTTTGTCTATCTGGGTGAGAGCAGCAGAATGCAAAGCTCAGAGCCAGGGACAGCTGTTTCAGCTCCCCATGGCATGACACAGCTCTGCTGCCACCCCAGCGCTCCTCAGGGGGCCACAAGGGCTCCAGTGAAAGTGGCATTACCCACATTCCAGATGACTGAATCAGCATTTGGGCACTTGCCCTCCTGTTAGGGAAGGAATTAAACCAGTCTGGACCCTCTGGAACAAACTGCTGCAGTGCAAATAGGGAGATCACCCAACACATCTTGTTCCCACGTTGCCCTTTTCCTCCTCAAATCCAAATGTTCCTTTAGGATGGCTTATTTGGCTCTGTTTAGTTTCAAATCCGTGGAGGTGACAATTTACAGCCTTGAGCAAGGCACAAAGATGCCAATTTAATACATGAATAACTACAGAAGGTGACTCTTGTCACCTGATCACCCAGAAAATGCCAGCACAAGTCACTCCCAGCCTGGAGTCAGAGCCCCTCTCATTTCCCTTGAACATCCTTGAACAAGGTGCCCAGAGAAGCTGTGGCTGCCCCTGGATCCCTGGAAGTGTCCAAGGCCAGGCTGGATGGAGTTTGGGGCACCCTGGTCTAAGGAAGGTGTCCCTGCCCATGGCAGGGGCTGGGACTGGTTGTGGTGTGAGGTCCTTCCCAACCCAGTCCATCCCATGACTCTGTGATCCCACACTCCCTCCTCTTCAAGCCCCAGGTGAGTGTGTGAGGGCTCTGAGCTTTGCTCAGCAGGCAGGGAAGCTCCCTGCTCATCCCTTCCCAGGGGTATCACACAAATCCTTATCCCTGACCAGGGCAGTGGTGAAGGAAAATGAACCAAGGATGAACTTGTTGCTCTGTGTTCAAATTTTAGGGACGTCCAGATACAGCCTTGAGCTGAATGATGCTTCATCAAACCAGAATTAGCAATCTCATGTTTTAAAAAGCCCAAACTGAGCTCAGCAGGACCTGGAATCTCTATGGGACACAAACCAGCTCCTAATGAGATGTCTGAAGGGAGTCAGAATGCAAGTGTGAGGAGACTTGGTCTTGAATTCCAGTCTCCTGGTCTTGCAGCCAAAGACATTAAATTTCTATTTTTCCCTGTCAACCCAGCACATCCCATCTGTAAATGACTCCACCCGTCCCCTGTAATGACACTGTTTTACACTGCCCCTTGCAGCCTTAGCAGGACAGCTCTTTCCCAAAACCCCCTGTAGCCTCCTGGTGCTTTGGAGCTTTGCCTTTGTGGGCTGTGGGTGTGGAAGCAGCTCGGAGAGAGGGAATCCCTCCTCTCTGAGGTGCCACAAAGTCAACACAGGCAGAGAGCAGGGCCCTGCTCACAACTGCCCTGAGCTCCAGAGATACAGACTGGCACTTCACCAGTCACCGTTTCCCTTTACAAAGTCCACGTGGAGAGGATCCACATTTTAAACAGCCCACAGATGGCTCGGGACACCCCTGCTGAAGCATTTTATACCCCGAGTTTAGGGCACAAGGTGCCTCTGGGTCCCTCTCCCTGAACAAAAGCTCGGCATTGATCCCTCGGCTTTGGAGCGCCAGAAACATCCACAGCCCTCCCCGCTCCCAGTGCAGCCCTGCACAGCCACCCCCAGCACATCCATCAGGCCCTCCCGTCTTCCCCGGGAGCGGGGAGGGGATTTCGGGATAAGTTTCCATCTGCCAAAGGACAGGAGTCGCCTCCCTGCGATCCCTGAAATGGCAGCGAATCATCACGTGGTGCCCGCAGATGGATCGGGAGTCCCGAGCCATGAGGTGGAGCTGTTCCCGCATGTTCCAGAGATCCCGGGAATGCCGGGCTGTTCCCTCACATTCCAGAGATCCCGGGAATGCCGGGCTGTTCCCTCACATTCCAGAGATCCCGGGAATGCCGGGCTGTTCCCTCGTGTTCCAGAGATCCCGGGAATGCCGGGCTGTTCCCTCACATTCCAGAGATCCCGGGAATGCCGGGCTGTTCCCGCATGTTCCACAGATCCCGGGCTCGGGAATCCAGGCTGTTCCCTCATGTTCCAGAGATCCCGGGCCTGGGAATGCCAGGGAATGAAGGGAATGAAGGGAAGCACTGCCCAGCCAGAGCTGCAAAGGGCAGCTGCAGCCACCCTGGGCCACATGGCTGTGCTCCAGGGGAAAAGCCTGGAAAAGGCAGCAGCAAACTGCACAGCTGGAACTCTTTTCCATCAGGAAGCCATTCCCGACCTGCCCCATGAGCTCCTGGCGCTGTTTAGGGTTCAGGGAGGCTCTCTGGATATCACAGGGCTGCTGAGAGCTGGGGCAGAGCGGGTATCACTGCACCCAGCCAAAGCACTCGGCCGCTTTTTGCCTCAGAAAATGAAAAAAAGAAAAGGTTCTCGCCCCAGAGGGTGCCCAGGCTCCCCAGGGAATGGGCACAGCCCGAGGCTGCCAGAGCTCCAGGAGCCTTTGGAGCTCCCAGCACAGGCTGGGATTGTTGGGGGGTCTGTGCAGGGCCAGGATTTGGACTCCATGATCCTTGTGGGTCCCTTCCAGCTCGGGATATTCCATGATTCTATGACTTCTGAGTGGCAAAACTCTTCCCACCAGCAGCACAGGCCTTGTGCAAGGCTGGTGGCTTCTTCCCCTGGATATTCCAGCCATTCAGAGCAAGTGGAATAATCCCTGTTCCCTGAGAAACACGTGAATGGAAGGTGCAGGATCTCAGCATCCCTCAGGCTCCCTCTCCCCAGACTCCTCAGGGAAAGGTGGAAATGCTGGATCAGCCCTTTCCTTCACCCACAGTGGGAGTTTACACCCCCAGTTAGAGGAGCCACCAAGGTTTTAGCTGACAAATGTAAGAACAATCTCCCTTTTTACTGTAAATTGTCTGTAACTGTACTGTAACTTTAGCTGTAAATTGTCATTCCAGGCCATGGGAAAGTTGAATATTGGAAATAGCACCAGGCTCTTTCAGGACTCACCTTCAGGGAATGGCAGACGAGTCCTTGCAGACTTCTCAGCATCTTCCTGCAGGAAGAGAAGTGGATATTTCAGTTGGGTTTGTTATGCCTGATTATCTTATGCTGGGAGAGAACTGTTTGTGTTGAAAGACCTTCAGGAGAAGGCACACAGACATTTCAGACCAAGTGTCAGATGCTCTGCAGCGACACAGACTGGTGATCAGCACCACTTGCCTAAGAAAAACTATTTTAAAAATAATAAAATAAAAACCATGCCATTAAAACATAAAAATTACAAATACTTTAAAATAAAAACTGGCCCATTATTAAAAAAAAACCCCTAATAATATATAAGCAAAACTAATAACTATTCCTTTAATTATTTGACTTTTTTTTCAGACATGAAAAGAAAAAAGTCCCTCACTTTGTAAATGAAGGTATTTCATCCTCCTAGTGAGGAGAACAGTCTTTTGTTGGGATTGACTGGGAAAGGAATTTTGACTGTTAAAGAGGTGTAGGACTGCAGCAGTGATTATTGTGAAGGAACTGGAATAATGCAGAAACTGAAGGTGCTTCTGTGTCTCCAGCTTCATCCTAATCATTTACCAGTATCTACTGCTCAGCCATCCCTGGTTACAGCAGGAGGAAACACCCAAAACACTTGAGCAGTTGTGATGCACAAATAAAGGCAAAAAGTAAAATCTGCCATCTGTGCTGGCATCCAAGGCCTCTTGCACAGAATCTCCCGAGGAGAAAACACTGACAGTGCCTAACAAAGATGCTTTGAGAATCCTTGGGTGCAGTAAGTTGCATTCAAAGGGAGTATTAATTACCTTAATTCCTCAGGAGGAGCTGCTGCCTCAGTGGAATTGGTGGTTACCTGCAGATGAGCAAGGCAAAGCTGGTTCACCTGCAGAGAACAGCATTTCCACCTGTCACTGCAGGGAGTGGGAAAACAACCCCGCAGGGGAGGGGGTGAACCGCCGTGAAGTCGGTTTCCATTCGTTCAACTAAAATAAGCCCGGGGGAAACAACCCCCACTCCTGCTATTTGAGGAATGAGTGAAGACCTCATCCTGCGGAGGAATTTTTGGTCATTTTACACGCCTTGCTGGCACGTGCAGCACAGCCAGGAGAAATCCTGCTCCACGTGGGAACAGATCCCGGAGTGGCTTCACACCAGTTTTAGCTGCAGAGAAAGCAGGGAAGGGAAAGCTTCTCTCTCAGACACAACTGAAACTGTGGAGAATTAAGGAATCATAAAGACTGAATTCTGTTAATACGTTTAAACTTCCTGCTGGTTTTTCTTTTTAAACTTGCCGTTGGCTTCCTTTAAAACCTGCCGCTAATTTTGGGCAGCCCGAGCATTCTGACAGAATCCCTGGATGACCAAGGCAGCTGTGGGGGCTGCACTGGGGCTCCGTTCCTGGGAGAGGAGATGGAAACCGCGGCCGCTCCCCGGGGCCAGGCTCACAACAGCCCCGGAGCACCGGAGGCGCTACGGGAGCAACACGCGTGGATTTCTGCGGTTTTACCACCAAAAATTACGCAGAAAACCCCCAAGGTGCATTTACAGCCATCCATCACCACCAGAACGCCTCGGCTCTCCAGATTAAATAAAAACAACCCCCGGCCGCTGCGGACCGAGCGCGGCCCGGCCCCGCCGGTGCCTTCCACGTGCTGCCCGCGGGCTCCGTTCCCCATTCCCGGTCACACCCAGGGCCGGAACAGAGCGGCCGCTTGGGCGCAACCCCGCGGGGAGCGGGAGGGCGCGGCCGTGCCCCCGAGGGCGCCGCGGTGTGACCGAGGGGCCGGCGGAGCCCCCGCACTCACCGGGCCCGCCGGGGCCGGTCCCGCCCCGCCGCCGGCGCCGCCGCAGCCCCGCGATGACGCGGCCGCTACGGGAGGCGCTGAGGGACACGCGGGGCGTGGCCGGGGAGGGCGTGGTCAGAAGGGGCGTGGCCTCCCGTGGCGGGGTTCCTGTACCAGCGGCGTTAATTTGATAATTTGATCATTTGTTTAATTGATTTCATCCCGGCCGGCCCCGAGATGCGGGCTTGGCGGGTGCGGCGCGAAAGCTGCTCGCGGTTTGTCGCCAGGTTTTCAGAAAGGGACGAATTAAATCAGAATGCCGGCATGGGTCAGGTTGGGAGGGACCGTGTGGGTCACGTCCCTGCCACCTCCCTGCCCAGACAGGCCCCCCCCAGAGCACAGGGCACAGGACTGTGACCAGATGGGTCTGGCATATCCAGGCAGACCTCTCCGGACTCTGCTCAGGCCTGGCCACTGCCCAGGGCACAAGTTCTGCCTCCTGTGCAGGGGCAGTTCCTGCCCTCAGGCCCTGCCCATGCCTCTGCTGCCATTGCTGGGCCTGGAGCAGAGCCTGGGCCTGCTCTGCCCCTCCCTGTACCCGGGGACAGCCAGGGACAGCCAGGGGACACCCAGGGAACAGGCAGGGACACCCAGGGACGCCTGGGGACAGCCAGGGGACAGCCAGGGGACACCCAGGGACACCCAGGGCTGGGGGCCCCTCTCAGCTGGGGCTCCTCTCCAGGCTGAGCAGCCCCAGCTCCCTCAGCCTTTCCTAGGCAGGGATCTCTCCAGGCCCTTCAGCATCCCTGTCACCCTCCTGGAGCTTGCTGTCCCTGCTGTGCTGAGGCTGCCAGAGCTGGGCACGGCACTGCAGAGGTGCCTCCCAGGGCTGGGCAGAGGGGCAGGAGCACTCCCTGACCTGCTGGGAATGCTCGGCCTGATGCCCCCAGTATTTTGTTGGCCTTCTTGGCTGCCAGGGCACAGTGCTGGCTCAGGGACAGCCTGTTTTTCATTTCTGAGGAGTCATCTGGATTCTCAGTATTGAATTTTGCATGCGTAATGCAAAAGTAATTTGCTGTCCATGGCTTCGTTGCCAGGTTTTCAGGTATTGACAACTTAAATCTCTACATCTGCAAAGACTTCACATTTCTTTTTGCTATGGTTGTTTTAGTCCCAGGGATTTATGTTCATTTGGATTTTGTTTATACATATTGCTGTAATACATTTTTTAAATTAATTTCTCCTATTTCTGGCAGACAGCGTTTTAAAACACTGTTTAACAGCAATTACAAATGGCTGTAGTAATTCTCATCAGATATTGTGATCATCATTCCATCATTCCCAAAATACAAAGGATATGGAGCTGTTAGAAGAAGTCTAGTGGGGACAATAACATAGCTAAAAGGGCTGGGAGAGTTGGGAATATTCAGCCTGGAGAAGAGCAGGATCTGGGGAGACCTCAGAGCACTTTCCAGGATCTAAAGGAGCTACAGAGAGATGGAGAGGGACTCTTCATTAGGAACTGTGGTGATAGGACAAGGAGTATAAATTGTCAGAGGGAAAAGTTACGTCACCTATTAGGAAAAAATTCCTCCTTTGAGGGTGCTGGGGCTTTGGCAGAGGCTGCCCAGAGAAGCTGTGTCTGCCCCTGGATCCCCAGCAAGGCTGGACAAGGCCTTGCGTGATCTGGTCTAGTGGAAGATGTCTCTACCCATGGGAGGAGGGTTGAGACTAAATGACCTTTAAGGTCCCTTCCAACCCCTAACATCCCATGAGTCCAGATCCACGAAAAGACTTTAATGACCCTGAGCTGGCAAGTGCGTGTGTGTGGCATTCAAGGGAAGATGACTTTGTGGATGAAAAAAACCACCCGCATCACTTCGGGGCAAAAAAGCGCCTTTTCCTTTCCCGTCTTTTCCCTTTTCCCCGGGCACGATTCCCGGTGGGCGTGACCGGGACCGGAGAGGCGGGGCCTAAATGGGCGGACCAAAGAAGGCGTGGTCAAAGAGGGGGCGTGGCCAGGCATAACCGCCTCGCCCTCTGCCCGCTGGGGTGTGGCCGCGCGGGGGGCGTGGTCGGGCGCGGAGTGGGCGTGACCGGCGGCGGGGGCGTGTCGGTGCGCTCGCTCGCGGCGGAGCAGGAGCCGCCGCCATTTTGGTTCCGCCGCCTCGCTCGGCTCAGGCCCCGCCGCGGCGGCCGCTCGGTCCCGGTCCCGCCCCGGCCCCGTCCGCGCCCGGGCGGCCGCGGGGATGCGGCGCGGAGCAGCCCGTGCTCGGCCCCGGCCGCACTGCCGCTGACACGGTGAGGAGCGGGCGGGCGGGCGGGCGGGGACTGGGACCGCCTCAGGCCCGCGGCCCGGGGGGAGGGGAGGCGCGCCGGGATCCGCCGCGGGGCCGCCCCGCACCCCGCCCGCATCTCCCCCGTGTCCCCCCCGCCCTTCCCCCGCACCCCCACAACGCATCCCCGCTCCCGGCCCCGCGGCGGGCGCTGGGTATCCCCGGCGACGGCGGGGGATCCCCGGGGGCGGCGGGGGGGGGGATCCCCACCAGGGCCCGGAGCGCGGCGTGGACCCGGACGGGGAGCGGGGCGGGGGGTCCCTGACAGCCGGGGATGGGCCGGGGAGTCCCTGTCAGCCAGGCCCGCACCGGGAGGCACCGGGGGATCCCTGACAGGGACGGCGGCGAGGGGCGGGGGATCCCCGCTGGCGGCGGGGCCCGGTGACAGGAGCGGCGGCGGCGGGGCCCGGGGCCGGGGCAGCCCCCCGGGGTGCGGGAGCCTGACAGCCGCGCTCGGACGTGTCTCGGGGCCCGGGTGTCACCGGCCCCGGGGGCCCCTCCTGGCCCCCGCTTCTCTGCCGAGCGGGGCCGTGCCCGAGGCTGCGCATCCCCGAAGTTCGGTGTTTCCCCGGGCACGGCGCGGTCCTGCCCCGTGTGACGGGCGGGGGATGCGGGGGACGGGGCCGGGAGTCTCCCTGCCAAGTATTTATGTGGTTTTTAGGGTTTTGGGATATTGGCTGGTTTGCTGGGTCGCTGTCTTGTAGATTTTGTCATCCCCCTTCTCCAAGATCATACTTCTGAAATTTTACTTCCGTTGCATTTTTAATCCTGTTTTAGCTTTATTGACTATGAATTTGGGTTCAGGTGGTTGAGCCTTATTTTGGCCTTACCAATCTCTCACATCAAAAGCCAAAACGTGTTCCCATCCTTGTCTTTCTCTTCCGTGTTCTCTTGACTTTCTAACTGCTGGCTTTGGCCCTTGGTTTGTGGTTCCTCACGTTGTTAATTATGTAGCAGAGAACTGGAAGCTGCTTGGAATGTGGGTTTCCATCCGATGGCCTCAGGACACGCATTCGCTCTCCTGCTGGCTGTGTGTTGTCAGGAGCCGGGCAGGGAACCTGGAGGTGGTGGGAGCTCTGGGAGCAGGGACAGAACCTGTGGCTTTATCCTCATCCCTTGAAATTTCTGTTTTCAGGAGCAGTGCACCTTCTTTCCCGGTTTGATTTGGCTTTCCTCCTCGCAGTAATTTAGGGTGCACCTGCACTTGTTTCCCGGGGGTGTGGGGGTTTGGGGTAAATTCTTTAAGACTCGTGTTTCCTGTGGTCATCCTTGAGGACCTGGGGATCATCCCTGGTGCCTCTGTGGGAAACGGGGAAGTTCTGGCAGCTGCTTGAACATATGGGGAGAGATGGGCTCTAAAATCATCATCTGTCTGCCTGCTCGAGTTCTTAAGAAGCGTTCTTACTCAAAGCTTTTCTCAACCGTCTGAGAGTATAAAAGAGAGACTTTATTTTTTTCATTTTGAGGAGTTCTAAGTGTGAAACATCTTGTTTTAAAAGACAAAATTACCACAACTTCTTTTTGGGCTTGAATTCATTGCTACAAGGCAGTCTGCAGTTGCCTAAAAAGGTTTGAGTGATAATAACCAGTGACAAAATTTGAGTTACAATTTCCAGAAGAAGCTATTTTTTTTCCCCCCAGTTGTTTTCAAAAGTTTAAACTGTCCTGGAGGATATAAAAAGCGTTTTTTTTCCTTGGTGGAAGAGACAGACATATTGGTAAAAATGGCAGTGCTGTTGTCACAAGACGAAAGTGGCAGTAGCACATGTAGTGGCTGAATTAAAGGTATTTTAAAATAGATATTGTTGTCTGTGGGATTGTAGTCTTTTTAAAAATTAAGTTGATTTCTGCTGCTGTTGGAAGGGCTGCTGCTGTTGTGGACACATTCTCCCCCTCCAGTGAGGTCATGTGTCCCATCTCCAGCTTGCAAAGGGAAAAAAATCTGTCATGAGACCTATTGTGGTTGTTCTGTGAAAGCAAAATCTGTGTTTGTCCCTGGTTTTCTGTCCCTTACCTGTGGCACAGGTGTGGCCATTCTGGCTCTGCGGTGGGTTTGGAATAACCAAAGGCATCTGTCTGGAATTTAAGGGGAAGTTCTGGTTTGCTGTGACTCTTCTCTTTTACTAGATGGATGTAAATGGATGGGTTTTGTCCAGAAAAATCCCCTGGAAGGCACTGGATGTAGAGACCTCTCAGTGAGCTCCTGACTCACAGTGGAGCAGATGGGATAATATTTTAGGAGAATTCCCAAACTGCTTTTCCCTCGGCAGTCAGCGTTGGCTGATGTTGGCACTCGAAGCCTAAGGGTGGAGGAACCTTTGCTCCCATCAAACACGGTTTGGTTATGCAGATTTTAGCAATTTTGCCTTTATTTGCTTATGAATAGGGAACCGACAGAATTACCCTGCACCTCCAAATTCAGCCCCGTGATTCCAGACCTGCAGTCAGGTAGGCTGTCAGCTGGAGCCAGGTTTAAAAACAGGAGGAACTCTTTTCTCTGCTTCCCAATTTCCCTCCCACTGGAGCACACTTGCAGGGTGTTACCCTGTCTGTCCTCTGCCTTTCTTCCCACAAAACCCGTGTCCTGCTCCATGTGCTTTCCCTGAGCCTGGCCTCTGGTCCCAGCACTTCTGTGGAAGATTCTTCCTGGCAAGACGGGTCCCCTGGGATTTCTGTCTGCCACAAACACATCCAGCAGATTCCAGTTGGGAAGTGTTTTATTTATTACCTCCTGGAATGCAAACAGGAACTTTATTCCTGATAAATGGCTCCATCTCTAAACACTTTAAAGATGCTTTTGCAGGTGATCCAGGAGCCTTGAGCTCCTGTTTCCCCTGCTCAGGGGTTGTGATGTAGAGAAATACTGTAAGGCTTTTTCTCATGTTTTATTTCTCTCCTCTGAGTGTGGTAGCTGTCTTCCTTAGCAAAGAAAAGAAGACAAGGAATTTGAGAGGGGACTGTGGGAGGCCATAGAGTTTATATAGTAATATTCTGGGATTTCTAACAGTCAGCTGAATTGGTTTTAATGTCCCTTGGAGCTGAAGCAATGAAAAGAACCAAAAGAAAAAAATAGTCACCTTCCAAGTATGACATGACAGTGTGTTTTCATCGACAAAAGCAGCAGCAGGAATGAATGCAACATCCTGAATTGAACAGAGAGGGAAATCTCAGTTAATATTCCTGAGGGGGTGTGGGGAAACATATCTGGGATCTGGCAGCAGAATCAACCCTTGGCATTTTCTTTCTGGGAAAGCAGAGGATCAGAAGAACAGAAATCTCAGCAGCTGATGGGCAGAAAGGGCTTGGGATGTGACACCGGGGGAATAAGGCTGAATGCCAGGTATTAAAACTGTGTATGGCATTAGAGAAATCATTAATGAACACCACGTAGTTCCCGGTGGCACGTGTCAAAATGGATGTTTAAATGCTTCGTAGTTAATTTTTTGGGAAGAACAATTTCAGGAGGGATTTGAGCTCTACGGAACCTGCTGGGCTGGCTGAGGAGGGGCTGGGAGTCTGATTTCCTTTGTGGGGAGGTGGTGAGGACAGGTCTTGCTCATCACTTGAGAGGCCGTGCAGGGTTTGGTACCAGATGGTTTTCAATCCAGCAAAAGTTTTGTTAACCTGAGATCCCATGGATGTAGGATAATTCAGACCAAGACTTGGAACTTTGTGCAGCAAACGTGGAAAGCAGAGGCACGAACAAGGACATTATCTCACGTGGTTAAATATGATCGTTTTAGGTCTTTAAAGTCCCAAAGCTTCAGAGTTTTCAGGGGAAATTCGTGCAAGTGTTTTTAGCTGCCTCTGAGCCGTGGCTGTCACCAGTTGGCTGCTCATTTGCTTTGACATCCACAAGGTTTTAAGGCACAACCTGCACGAGGGATGGAACAGATCCTGCAGCGAGTGAGGCACACGGAGTGTGAGGAGTAGCGCAGAGAGAGTAAAGTGAGAAAAGAAAACAAATAGTGGCATCGCTGGGGAAAAACAGCTCCAAGGAACAGGAGCAAGGGAAGAGCCAAGGTACACTTGAGAGCACCTTGGAGACAGTGACAGGAAGCTTGAACTTGATAAGGCAGGGAGGAAGCAGCACGTGGGGATTCAGGGAGATGAGAGCCCAGTGACAGACACATATCCTGTGAATTAGTGGGGTAACTGGGGAGCTGGGAGGGGGAGATTACAGTGGTCCAGGCAAAATGGTGATTAGGGCCAGGATTAGCAGTTTTATTTTCTGTGTTGAGAGCAGTTAATGGATAAATAAACGACCTGCTCTGTGTTTGTGGGAGCCATCTATTTAGTGACTTTGGATAGTTACTGATCCTCTTAGCACAGAGCAGGATGTGAACACCATTCCTTTGCTCTGATTCCCACCAAGCCCTTTGGGTCTTGCAGTTTCTAAGGCCAGCGTGTGAGTCTTGCTGTTGGTTTCATATTTGAAGTTGATTAATTAATTTTATTTGTAAAAAATATCTAAAGTATTGTCACTGCCCTGCACCCCGGTCACTAAAGAAGGAAACAGTTGTGTGAGCACAGATTTGAGAGTTGATGTGGGATTTTCCCTTTTCTTGGACTTGAATAATACAAATTCAGGCTTTAGCTCAGAATCATTTCCCTGCTGGCCAGTTTTCCTTGCACATTGATGCCATGAAAAAGCCCATTTTTGGTGACATGGTGAAACCTGTTGGACTAACATTGGGCCTTGGACTGGGCAGTGCCACTGACTCCTTTCTGTGTGCACGTCACACTGCTCTACCCTTCTTTTCTCCTTGTAAAATGGAGATTTTATCTAATTACCTCTGGTCTTACGAGTAATAATAGCAGGTTTGATTTCTGAGGATGTGCATAGTTGGAAAGCCAGAGCTGCAGATAGAAACCCCGTGAATAATGTGCACAGAACACATGGAAATAAGTTTGTTTTCTCTGAGGACGTAGCCAGGGAAGCCTGGCTTTGTGACCGGGCTGCATCTGGTGTTCCCAGCAGCATTTCTTCTGCCCCCACTAATCCTGGCATCTGTCCTCCAACCTGTGTCCACTGCAGTTGCCTTGGTGCTCTCCGGTGTCGCCTTTCACATTCCTGATCCTTTCCCCTTGCCGTGCCCTGCCGGAGCCGCCCCAAAAACAGCTCCTTGCTGCTGCTTCCCCAATTCCTGTCTGGCCAGGGGGGCTGTGGGGCCTGACCTGTGCTTTGTGCTCCAGTGGGCTCCTGCTGACCCCCCAGGAGGCCAAAAGTTACAGAAAAGGGCTGGGCTCCTTAAGACCTTCATTGGAAAGTCACTTTGAGTTCATCTTTCCATGCCGTTCCTCACAGTTCAGCCTTAATGACTGGAGAGAAGATAGGGACAGAAGAGTCAGGCTGGTTTGGTGCCTGTGCTGCACTTTTCAGCAAATCAATGTCTTTCCAGACTTGTTTCTGAACCATTTCATCTCAAAAACTGATAAAGGTATTTAAGTGCTGAGGATATTTAAACATTTTCTCCTTAGAATGCCTCCAGAACAAATATCTTTTCAGTACCTCAAGGGAACCTGCAAGAAAGATGGAGAGAGAATTTTATAAGGGTTTGGAGACAGGACAGGGAGGAATGGCTTCATGGTGAGGCCCTGGCACAGGGTGCCCAGAGAAGCTGTGGCTGCCCCATCCCTGGAAGGCTTCCAGGCCAGGTTGGACAGGGCTTGGAGCACCCTGGGATAGTGGAAGGTGTCCCTGCCCGTGGCAGGGGTGGGATGAGATGATCTTCAAGGTCCCTCCCAGCCCAAACAGTTCTGAGATTTTGGCATTTTTGTTTGCATGATAAAACCACACAGGTTTGGTTTGTTCTCTGGCAGGGAGGGAAGCTCAGGGCTCAGGGTCTGTGTGTGAGCAGGAGGATCTGGGGATCCTCACAAACTTAGAGCTCAACTCTACTTATTCTGTAGTTAAGATGAAAAGGTTCCCTCTATTATTTTGTGCTGAAGAGGTCAATTCTATATATCTAACAGTGTCTGTGCTGATGGAAATGTGGATTTGCCTCTTCCCATGCTTCAGGAAGCACAAACCAGTGTGTGGATGTTTGGTGGGGCTGGTTGGTTTCTGTTCTCCCATCCTTCTTCCTGGATTGTGGAACTAACAAGCGGATTTTGTGGCGTGTTTGTAAACTGATGCACACGTGGCTTAGGCTCAACTCTCCTGGTGGCTCAGATAATTAAAACCAGAATATTTCTGAGGTTTGGATGCTTTACTCATGGGTTTCATTTGCCTGCTCCTTCCTTAGATGCAGCTCTTCCAGTGGATCCAGAAGCAGCAAGACTGGGACTAACTGGCCTCTGGTTATAAATGACAAAATTACCTTGATGATCAATATTAAAATCTGTAGCCATCATTTGAAGTGTCCTGTGGATAATTTGGGAATTATAATATTCACATACTTTTTATTTTTCACTTACCATTTAAAAGTGTTTTACAGGTAAATTGTGGTTTTGAAAGAGGTGACTGAAAGCGTTGGTGTCTCGGAACATCAGCTGCTGTGCTTGTCTGAAGTACAATTGTTAGGTTTTAATTGGTCTTAATATAAAATTAATTTCTGCTAGAAAATCCAGATTTATTCTGTCTGTCTTTTCCTCCCGCAGAGTGAAAGATGTTGACTGCCCATAGCGGAACAGCTCTTCTGAGGAACATATCACTGTAAACCTTCCCTGAAATCACCTGAAGGCAAATATTCCGCCTGTGATGGACCCTCGGAATACTGCTATGTTAGGCTTGGGTTCTGATTCTGAAGGGTTTTCTGGGAAAAGCCCCTCTGTGGTAAACATTGGCACGTTGGTGGGCAAAGGGGAGGCAGAGCTCGAAGGCTGCTCCAAGGACGAGGAGGACGGGAAGAAGAAGAGCCGTGAGGGGAACGCGGAGGGCGGGAAGAGCGACGCGCTGGGCGATGCGCAGCAGCAGTTCTCCGTGAAGGAAACCAACTTCTCGGAGGGAAACCTCAAACTGAAGATTGGCCTTCAAGCAAAGCGGACGAAAAAGCCTCCCAAGAACCTGGAGAATTATGTCTGCCGGCCTGCCATAAAAACCAGCATCAAGCAGCCAAGGAGGGCTCCCAAGAGTGGGAAGATGACAGAGGAGAAGAACGAGCACTGTCCTTCGAAGCAAGTGAGTGATGTGTCTGTGGGATGATTTGCAAGTCATGGTACATTTAAGCTGTGTTTAAAAGCTTCATCATCTCTGCACCACCGTGTTGTGCTGTTTTGCCACGTAACCTCTGATACTGAAGTGTCTGGAGTTAGAGATGGTTTTGTTTTGTGGCCATTAGCAGGAAAAAATGCTCTTCCACAGTTTGCCAATTTGTTGTTTCAATAGCAGTGAAAGATAGTTCCCATGTTCACTTGAAGTGGGTTCATTTCTGAAAAGTAATGGCAAGATTTTTTGTCTCTTTTCTGTAACAAAGTGCAGTGGTTTGGGTGTCCTGTCTCTCTTGAGGTGGAGTTCTGGATGTGCTGTGCTTGTCTCTGGTGGTTGGATTTATATTTTCTCCTCCCTGTTAGAACCAGTTTGTTTTTGTTTTGCTGTGTCTCACCTGTCACTGCCATGAATGGCTCAAGACAGGGTCTGAAAAGTAAAACAGACTTTTAAAATGAGTTAGAAGCCAGCCTGGTGATAACCTGCATGTAAATGCAGTGGCTGGAGAGATGTGCCAGGGCTTTTCCAAACACCAGGAAGTAGCCCTGCCTCGAGGATTTGTTTTTATGATCTCCATGATGTAATCAGTAAGAGCAGCAGTAGCAGACAGGGAAAATAGGAGAAATGGCAAGGATTACAAATATAGTTGCAGAGATGTTAAATTTTTGAAGGGTTTGGTTACAGCCTGCTCTTTTTAGCCAATAAACATAAAAGTTTTGTTAATTGAATGTTAAAATATATCTTTATGTGGTATTGCCAGGTGATTCAGCAGGGGAATCCAGAGAATCCCTGGAAACTGGAATCCTTCTTTTTCTGGGGTTGTCTGTTCAGGGGGCTCCTGCTCCACAGTTTCCCAAAGCTGAAGCATTTCCATTTCTCCAGCCTGTGTCCTGTTCTCAAGGCTTCCTGCTTAAATCTGTCCTGGCACATCTCCTAAGGCAGAGCCTGCCCAGGGGGAAGGAAAATTCCTCACCTTGTGCTGAGGTGATGTCTGTCTGACATACCCAGGCCTTTTCCTTTTCCCTGGCACGCCCTGGCTGGAACTGGCCTTGAGGAAGAGTCACCTGAAAGAGAAGTGAAATTTGGGGGTGACCAAAGGCCTGAAGGGAGCCTGCCAGGGAGGGGCTCTTCACAAGGGCCTGGAGTGCCAGGACGGGGGGAATGGCTTCCCACTGCCAGAGGGCAGGGATACATGGACATTGGGAAGGAATTTGTCCCTGGGAGGGCTGTGGCTACCCCTGGATCCCTGGAAGTGTCCCAGGCCAGGCTGGACAGAGCTCTGAGCACCCTGGGATAGTGGAAGGTGTTTCTGCCCGTGGCAGGAGGTAAAACGAAATCTTTAAAATCCCTTTCAACCCAAACCAGTCTGGGATTCTGAGTAATAAATTATGTGCTGAAAAAAAAGTGTGCTGGATGTTACGTGTGAGGACTAAAATTGCCTTTTCCAGACTCTACAATGCACTCACACTGGGGTTTTCCTCCACTGGAAGCAGAGGTGTTTTTAGTCAGCCTATTGAACAAGAAATTCTCAAGTGTACGTTGCGTAACTTAAAATTTTGGCAATGGTCTTTGTTTTACATTCTTCCATTTCAGAACAAGCTTATTCTAATGATGTTTCTAACTTTGGCTTGAAAAACATTGGAAGAGTCAATCAGAGTTTGTTATTACACTTTTTTTTTTCTTTTTTTTT
>VZDJ01000251.1:896300-980329 GCA_008694505.1 Cyanoderma ruficeps | reverse complement strand
GCCCAGGCTCCCCAGGGAATGGGCACGGCCCCGAGGCTGCCAGAGCTCCAGGAGAGCTCAGACACCACTCCCAGGGGTGCCCAGGGAGGGGTTGTTGGGGTGTCTGTGCAGGGCCAGGGGCTGGACTGGGTGATCCCTGTGGGTCCCTTCCAGCTCAGGACATGCCATAATTCCCTGATTCTGCACTCAAAAGGCACCGCTGGGTCTGGAGACTTTCCCTTTGCATCGAGACATCGTGCCCTGGGAGCTTTTACCAGAGAAAAGAATCAATATTTGAATCTGCATGGTGACAGCAGGGATTCTTCATCCTTGACATCTTTGTTTACACACCAGGATTTTTTTCCCAGAGATCCATCCCATTTCAAACGGCGAGCAGAAAGGGAGGCAAGCATTAGGGATGTTGTAGAATATTGGTGATGTGGTGCATGACACTGTTGATGCCACGTCAGTTTTAGATTGCAGCTCCTCTCCTGCCTGGCGAGCAGCCCCGGTGTGTGATGCAGAGGATGCAGATCTGTTGCATTAAATTTGCATTATTTACAAGCGTTTCAAATCCCTGACTCATGATAACTCACTTTACATCCTCTGCTCTCTCCCGAGTTGTTCTGAGATGGTGTTTAAGTCTGTCTGTTCCCTGCTGCCATTTTGCACTTTGCATTGTTAGAAATGACACCAAACAACATCCTGCTGATTCCTGAAGTGGAATTAGAAGTGTCTGTGTAGAAATAAATGGGAATGATGGCTTAAAACCATCACATGTTTTGAATATAATACCCAAGGGTTGGGTTTTTTTTGTCTTACTGCTGTGTAATAAAGCGAGTTTTAGCACTGCAAATTGCACTTCAGCAAAGGAAAGCTGTCTGTGAATTTTTGCTGTGGATGCAGAGGAGGGGAAAGCAAACATGTGACCCATTCAGAGCAGGTGTGGCTTTACTTGGAGCTCTGAGACGGAACTTTCTGTTCTTTTAAAGGAGCAATAAAGAATTAGAATGAAAATTTAGCACTCGCAGTGTGCACAGTTAACCACTGAAAGACAAAGAGAAGGAATGGAATTCTTCTCCTGGGAATACCAGTGTTAAAATGAAAATAGGAGGAAAATCCTTTGCACTGCCATCTCTGACAGGTTTTTTTCCCTCAAGTTTGGAGCTGACAGGACTCGTAAAACTTGGGGAGTGTCTTCAGGTGTATGAATTGAGGGTTTATCCCCAGTCTGAAAGGGGAGTGGGTACATGAGGTAAGTTGGAATCACAGGATCGTTCAGGTTGGAAAAGCCCTCCCAGATCATGGAATCCAGCACTGTCCCCAGCACTGTCCCCAGGTGCCACATCCACGTGATTTTGAACACTTCCAGGGATGGGGATTCCATCCACCACTTCCTTGGGCAGCCTCTTCTAATGCCTCAGCACCCTTTCAGTAGAGAACTTTTTCCTCGTGTATTTACAATTTCTCCTCCAGAAATGTGTAGATGTAAAAGTTAATAAATATTTTTTTTTCTGAGGAGAAAAATCATAGAACTGTAAAAGGAAACCCAGAAATGTCTGAGATTCCCAGGTGTTACAAGAAAACAAAATCAGCAGGTACTGCAATAACCAGGCAGTGTTCAGTTTGCTTTTTGACACCGAGTGTGGATTTCATTCTTTCAGAAAGTGTCCTGGGGCAGGCAGACATTGCTGGGCTAAGCCCAAACACCTGAGCCTTGAACAAAAATAGACATTTTGCCCCTGTTAGTTTGTAGGCTGGTGTGTTGGAGTGGTTTGGCTGTGCTGGCAAAGGTGCAGCAGTGAAGGTTTTAGCACATAAAAGGCAAGAAGTGACAGTAGCAGCCTGTGTAACTCACTCAGTGGTAACACAGGGCAGCAGGTTGGGACTCGCCCTCCTGCTCCATCTCCTTATTGCTGTGTAAAACTGCTGAGTGAAGGATTCTGGAGCTCTTTCTCTTGCCTTTGGTCATGCAGGGAAGCTCTACAGGGAAATTTGCTGATGAAATCACAGCCACCAACTGAAAAAGTTTCAAGCAAAGAAGTTGAAAAGCTGAAGAATTTATTTATTTTCTTTTTGGATATCTCAAGAATATTTCCTGCAGGATCTGGGACAGAAGTTTGTCTTAGACTAATTCCACAGAATCATCGTTTTCCTGGTAGTTCAAACTTGCTTTTAGAAAAGACTAAAAAGTCTTGGAGGTAAAAAATAAACAGCATTTTTATCTGGGGAATTGCACAGAATAAGTTGATGCCACAAGTACAAAACAGTTCCTGTGATTCCTCACAATGCTCGTTTGAGTTGTGGTCTGAGCATTGGCCTGAAGTACAGCAGCCAAAACAATAATGGGGAAATCTGTGTATGTGCATAAAACCCCTTATTGCTTGCCAGTGGCTCTCAAGAGAAATACCAAACAACATTTTCATTGACAGGCTGGTTCCTTCTAACTACTTCAGGGCCTGGAAGCTGAGACCATTTGGTTTTGTAACTCGGGTTTAGTTGGGAAGTGTGACACCAGACTTGATGGATGTCCCTGTTCACAGGAAGGATCAGCTGCCCTTGAGCTTTTAGCAAGTAAATGCCAATGATAATGACAGTAAATAATGATCTAGTGGTAATAAACCCTGAGACTGTGCTGTGGTGTAATAACAGGTGCCCTTTTTAGAATAAAGTGGTTTTTTGCTGTTGGTGCCTGGGATGGTTCTGGAATCACAGAATTGTTCAGGCTGAAAAGGACCTTTAGGATCATGGGGTTCAACTGCCAAGGCCACCACTAACCCATGTCCCCAGTGATGGATTACAACCTGTTCATAGTTTATATCAAAATAATCTGGAATTATTATTCCTCAAATGAATCGTGCAGGTTGAGAAACTCTATGTTCACATAGGAGATACAGAATTTTCAGTTCAGCTCGGTGTCAAACTAAGAATAATACCAATTTTATGGAAATGTAACATGTTTTATGCAATTGCTTTGGGCAATACTTTTATTGGATGGGTTCTTAAACCAGACAGTTGAACTGAAAGATTGCACAGGAACAAATGTTTCAGTTTTTAAAGCACAAAATGCTTTTTGACGCAACGTAATCTCATCCTTTCGAACAGCTTTGTGCCCAGATGGGCCATTTCATTCCATCTGACACCACAGGAACGTAGAGCAGGGCTTGAAATTTGGGCTGAAAAGGCACGGGATTCCAGGAAAACTGGTTTGGTCTATTTTTTATGGCATTGTCCATTTACTTGCAACATTGAGGCAGCTTGAGGCAGGTGCTTGTAGAGGCAGGAGGTGACACTGGGTGAAACACTCAGGAGATGTTGATGTTTTGTTTTTTCCACAGTCCTCACAAATCTGTCTGATTAAAACCTGGCTTTGTGCTTCTCTGATACAAAACTGTGCATTTGTCCAAGTCAGACAGAGAAGCAGGGCTCAGGAGGGAACTGAGTGCTGAGTGCTGCCCTGGGGGCCCAGCTTGCAGCCCCTGGAGCTGCTGGAAGCAGGAGCCAGGGACACATTTGGCTTTCCATGGGAGCAGCCACTGAAGCCCTGAGGACACTCTGTCACTTGGGCTTGGCTTCATGTCTCTACTTCCCACCTCACAGAATGCTCCTGTGGGCACAGGGAGTTATCCAGGGAATCTGGGCACCTTTCCTGTCCCCTCTGCAGGTGACAGTCCTGGCTGCTCCCTCTTCCCAGCTGTGGATTTGGAGGTTTCCAGGGGGAAGTTGCCGAGCGTGTCCAGATTGCAGCTGCCACAGGAGAGCAGGGCTGAGGGTCAGCCTGACCCCATCCACGGCCACAGGCTGGAACACTGTGGGGTGTGTCCTGGACACTGTGTCCTGGGGGGTGTCCCGGGGTGGGTGTCCCGAGGGGTGTCTTAGGGAGTGTCCTGGGGATGTGTCCCGGGTGTCTGTGCCCGGGGCTGTCCCTGGGGGCTGGCCTGGAGGGTGGGTGCAGCATGTGCCTGTGTGTCCTGGGGTCTGGCAGTGTGTCCAGGGGGAAGGAAAGGGTGTCCTGGGGTCTGTCCCCTGAGGGGTGTGTCCTGAGAATGTGTCTGGGATGTGTGTCCTGGGGGATTTGGGGTGTGTCCTGTAGGTTGTGTTTGGGGGGCCCTTGGGGCATGTCCTGGGGATGTTCTGGGATCTGTTCCAGGGAGTGCCCTGGGGGTGTTTTCCGGGGGTCTCCAGGGTGGGCTGTGTGTGCTGGGAGGGTTGGGCTGATGTGGCTGAGGTTGATTTACCTGATTCCCTCAGTGTGTGAGCAGTGGTGTCCAGTTCTTCCACAGCTGCCTCTGCACAGAAAACGTTCTTTTTATTCCTGAGGTTTGGGGATGTGCATGATTGCAGTTTGATTTTGGTATCTGCAATACTCTTACTCTTCCAGTGGGATCCTCCTTAGGGGCAGCAATACCTGCTCTTCACTTCAGCCAGAAATCTGAAATTTTTAATGATACAGAATTGCAAGAAGCTTTGTCTCTGTGGCTTGATGTTGGGAGTTTTTTTAATGTTTCTGCAGCCACTGCAACCTTCTCCGAAGGAAACATTTCAAGATGTTTCTATTAGAAGTTACCCGATGAATTTTGTCCTTAAAAAATTTCCCTCCAAAATGTTTCTGTTAATCATGCTGATTATTAAGTAGATCTATGGGGGAGAAAAAAAAATCCCATGTAAGAATTTTGGGTTTAAAAATGCTGAAAAAATCAGACTTTTTGACATCTTGTCTGACATCTGACTAGATGCTTCCTGTTTTGTTATTCATGTTCTTTGAAATAATTTTCAGTGTGCTTGGAAAACTCAGTCACCCTTAGAAGCTTTCCAGGGCACACGCCTTCAGCTTTCAAAGGATCTGCGTTTGATGCTAAAGTCTTGTTTTCAGAATCCTGGCATCTTGCTCAGATCAAAGGTGGTGTTTGGAAGGGTTTTGTTAGTTATGTATTTATTATTTAAGTGTCTACTCAAACTTCCAAGCTCTTTGTTTGGAAATGGAGGTGAGCAGGGAAAAGCAGAGCCTGCCAAGGGGTGTTGGATACCCAGCTCTGGCAGTGTGAGAGCACCACAGAGCCTGGCCCAGGGGGTGGCAGAGCACCCAGGAGGAGCAGAAGAAAGAAGGAAGAGTGGATATACAGATGCCTGAGCAAATACAGGGATGAGGAGCTGAATTCCCAAGTCAGTATTTAGGTGGATTTTTGAAGTCCGCTGAACAAAGGAGATTTTTTTTTTTCCAAAGTTCATGTCGGAATGTCAGGCCGTAGAAAGGAGGATGCAGCTCTCTGAAGGCTGCTCACTTTAATACTCGTTAGTGACTCTCTGGCACTCAGAGTCTGCCCCAGGGAATTCCAGGAGCGTTGCAGGCTCAGGGTGGTGTCATGCTGACTCAGGAGTTTCCGTGTGAGTGCCAGGCCTGGAGGGGGGCAGAAAGAATCCCCCTCCCGCTCCATCCCTGCAGGAAGGAGCAGCCCTGGCTTTGGGGTGCCTTAGGGTCACTGCAGAGGCTCCCACGTCACCCACACAACTGCTTCTCATCCCACCAGCTGGATCCAGGCTGCAGCCTCCTGGTTCAGTCCTGCTGGTGCAGCTGACTGAACAAACACTTCCTGCATGATCAGCCCCAGAGTTGGCTGTCTCAGAGGAATCCAGGCTGTCCCCTCAGCATCTGTAGGTGTTTGCCATAGGTACAGCTCTGGGATCAGGGTAATGCTGACTGGATAATCAAGTGCAGGAAGAGCCAGTGCCATATCAGTTTTTATTGCAGAGGGATGAGCAGCTGTGTCATTGATGTCTTTCACTCCGTATTTGGTGTTTGTTCTGCTGGGTCCCAGAAGGTTTTCAAATTGGGAATGAAATCACAGAATCTGGGCTGGGACAGTCACAGTGACTTTGGGCTGGGAGGGACCTTAAAGCCCAACTTATTCCACACCTCTGCCACGGGCAGGGACACCTTCCACTATTCCAAGGTGCTCCAAACTCTGTCCAGCTTGGCCTTGGAAACTTTCAGGGATCCAGGGGCAGCCACAGCTTCTCTGGCACCTGTGTCAGGGCCTCACCACCCTCAGAGGGAAGAATCTCTTTCATATATCCAACCTAAATTTTCTGTCAGTTTGAAGCCATTCCCCCTTGTCCTGTCAGTCCAGCTCTTGATGAACAGTCCCTCTCCAGCTTCCCTGGAGCCCCTTCAAATCCTGCAAGGGGCTCTGAGGTCTCCACACAAACTTGTTCTGTTCTCCAGGCTGAACATTCCCAACTCTCCCAGCCTGGCTTCGTAGGGAAGGTGCTCCCTTCATCAACTTCATGGCTTCCTCTGGATTTGCTCCAACAGTTCCATGTCCTTATGCTGGGGACACCAGAACCATGGGCAGGATAATCTCATCAGGGGTCAGGGCCTTCCATTCCCAGCTCCTGCTTGGAGTGAACATATCCCCTGCACTGCAGGGATGTTGTTGGGCACTGTATGTAGAGAATGTCCTTCCAAAATAAAAGATAAATTTATTGAGATGCTGTCAGTAGGATTTATGAAGGTAATGAGTATTGCAATTTGGATTTTAACCTTTACAGAATAAATTTTCAAGTTTGGTGAGGTCTGAACTGGAAATAGGTGTGAGTTTCTGTTATTCCATGTGTGTGCATTATCACCCCCCTCCCCTCTCCCATGCAAACAAAAATAATTTGACTTATTTTACTTATTTTCCTGACTGGCAATGTTGTGCTGGAAGGAGAAGCTGTTGGTGCAGGGGCTGTGGGGACACGACTGAGCTGCCAGCAGGGCCGTGCAGGGACAGGGTGACAGTGCCAGCCCTTGCAGGGCACTGCTCAGCTGCTGCTCAGCACCATGTGAGCTCTTCTAGTTCTCTCACACTATAAATAGCCCAGCACTTAGTTGTTAGTGGGTTTTTATTAATAAACATGGACAGTATTTTTGGAGAGTATTTGTAATAATTGGGGGACAGATTAAATGGTTTATATTTCCGGACTAGGAGGGAGTTTGGGTTTCATTAACATCAGGAAAGCCTCAGCGTGGCCACTGTTTTTAAATTTTGCTTTAAATATGAATATCGCTTTTGTTTGCTGAACGTGTTGATTTTATTATGACATTTTATTATTTAAATTATTGATATTACTCTGGTTTGGTTTAAAATTAATAGGACCATGAAGCCTCTGTTTATACAGTAACCCTGTTACCAGAGCAAGTGTTAATCACCCAAACGTAAAAAGATACTGTGTTACTCAAAGTGATACTTTGTACTCTGTTCCTAAAGACTTTTTTTTTTGTTTATTAACTCTTAGGACCCTTCAAAGTCTTACAAGAAAGCTGGAGAAGTTGCATCAGTTGAGTTACGCCCGGAAGAAGGTATCCAAGTAGAAACAACCCCTTTATCTAAGAAAGTTTCCCCATTGCATTCTGAAATGACAGATTATATCAAGTCATCTCCTCCGACTCTTATCAGTAGCCATAATTCTGACTTAAAGGATAGAACAGAAATTAACGGAGCGACGACTGTCACAGAAAAATTAGCTCAACTTATTGCAACTTGTCCTCCTTCCAAGTCTTCCAAAACAAAGCAGAAGAAGCCCGGAAGCGGAAGTGGAACTACGTCTGGTTTGGTGAAAGACTCCGGGAAGAAGCTGCCGGGCACCATAACTGCGAGTGGGTTGGTTAACAAAGATTTGGTGAAGAAACTGCCAGGCTCTGGGATTGCTGTTGGATTGGTGAACAAGGACTCAGGGAAGAAGCCATTAGGAATTGGCAGTGCAGCCATATTGGTTAACAAAGACTCTGGGAAGAAGCCCCAGGCGATCAGCCCCTTGATTGGATTGGTTAGCAAGGACTCTGGGAAGAGGCCTCCAGGGATCAGTACTCCAACAGGGTTAGTTCACAAGGATTCGGGGAAGAAGCAGCCAGTGACCACCTCTGCAGTTGGATTGATCAGCAAAGACGTGGGGAGGAAACTTCCAGGGTTGAGCGCTCCAACTGCACTGACTAACAAGGAGCCTCTCAAGAAGCCAGTGGGGATCAGCCCCCCAGCAGGATTGGTTAACAAGGATGCTGGGAAGAAGCTGTTGGGAGTGAATAGTCCTCCAGGCCTGCTTAACAAGGATTCTGGGAGGAAGATGCCAGGGACTGGGAACAGCACAGTTTTGGTTAACAAAGACTCTGGAAGGAAGACACCAGGGATTGGCAGCCCGATGGGACCGGTTAGCAAGGACCCTGGGAGGAAGATGCCAGGAATTAGCAGTCCCGTGGGCTTGGTTAGCAAGGACTGTGGGAAGAAGCCAGCAGGGATTGGCACTCCAGCTGGTTTGGCTAACAAGGACTCTGGAACTCTGAAAGCAGACTCCCACGTGCCCTCCTCAGAGCCCTTTAAGCTTCCTTGCAATTCAAACCTCAGTAGCCTTGAAAGCCATGAGCCTGCGGATTTACTGAAGGAAAATACTACCAGCAAAACCTTTGAGAAGCACATTATGAGACAGAGTAAAGAAAGTATCTTGGACAAGTTTTCAATTCGGAAAGAAATTGCTGACGTAGGCAAAGAGATGTTCAATGAAGGAATGTGTGCTCCACAGGATGCCTACTCATCCAGTGAGAAAGGGATTTATGAAACGTCGAAGCACGAAAAGCAGCCTCCCGTTTATTGCACTTCACCAGACTTCAGGACAGGAGGTGCCTCGGAGGTGTCGACAGCCAAGTCCCCGTTCAGTGCAGTGGGAGAGGGGAATCTCCCGTCTCCTTCCCCCACGGTGTCTGTCCCCACCCTCAACAGGAGCCTCTCCACAGCCTCCTCCCAGCTGGCGTCCAACTCGTTGCACTTAAGTTCCACGGCAGAGCTCTTGGAAGGCATTTCAGATCCAATGGGCAAAACGCCGTTCTCCTCGGACAGCTCCCTCCTGAGTCTCAACAGGACATTGAACCACACCCTCAGCACCGATTTTAAGGGTGCTGAGAAAGACTTAAATGATTCAAAAGCATCTTACGTGGAAACTTCAAGAACAAGTCCTCCCACAGGGAAAAAGCCCATTTTGGCAGCTGAGACAAGCATCCACGCTACTGTCACCCCTTCAGTAGTTAGTTTTACCAGCTTGTTTGGTAGCAAGCAGTTCCTCAAGATCGGTGCAATAGCTGCATCCGAGAAATCCTGCCAAGGAGCAAAAAACCTGAGCAGCACTCAGCAATCAAAACCTTTAAAGAAAAGAAAAGGAAGGAAGCCACGATGGACTAAAGTGGTGTCAAGAAGCGCATGCCGACCTCCAAAGGGTCTGGAACTAGAAAGGTCAGAGCTTTTTAAAAACATTTCATACAGTGCACTATCAAGCAGTAATTTGGAGCAGGCCAAATTCCTGAAAAACATCGGATCGTCCTCATTTGTGGAGCACGAATTCGTCAAGCATCAGTTGCCAAAGCTGAATGAAGCTAATGGCCAGTCTCTGGCACTGCTGGCTGAGACTGACAAACAAACTCCAAAGTTCTACAGTGCTCACAAACAACCCTCCAGCTTGTGTATGTCGGATGATTTCTTACCTGACATTTACAAACCCAAGAGAGGAAGACCTAAATCCAAGGAAATGCCAGAACTCGAAGGTCCCCCCAAAAGAACTCTTAAGATCCCAGCATCAAAAGTCTTCTCGGTGCAGTCAAAAGAAGAGCAAGAACCTCCAATTTTGCAGCCTGAAGTCGAAATTCCCTCCCTGAAACAAAGCTTATCAGGACAAGCTTTTCCTAAAAAGAGAGGGAGACCTAAAAGGCAGATCCGGTCATCGATTAAAATGAAACCGCCTATTCTGTCTGTGGCACCTTTTGTTGGAACAGAAAACTCAAGCAAGATGGGGCCTGAAAGTGAACAGCATCGACCCGGGGAGTTCTTTGAGAGGAAGGACCAGCTCCGAGGGCCAGAAGAAGTCCAAAGCCCCAGTATTTGTAGCATGAGTGATTTGGAAGTAGACTCAGACAGAAAAGTTGCCAAGAGAAATAACGGACAGTTAATGAAAACAATTATTCGAAAAATAAATAAAATGAAAACTCTGAAGCGAAAGAAACTTCTGAATCAGATTCTGTCCAGTACAGTGGAACCAAATACCAAAGGGAAGATGCAATCCAAGCTCCACAACACCGTGTCAACTCTTGCTGCCACGTTTGGTTCAAAACTAGGCCAGCAAATCAATGTCAGCAAGAAAGGAACAATTTACATAGGAAAAAGGAGAGGGAGGAAACCTAAAGCTGTCCTGAATGGCATTTTAGCCAGCAGTGCTGCCGGTCTGACGGTTCTGGAGAAGTCTGCCCAGCAAGCTCCTGGTACGTCCCTAGGACAAGTCCTTCCCCACTTGCTGCCCTCGGCGGCCAATCCCTCGGAGATCCTCCCGTCCCCGGTTTGCTCCCAGTCCTCGGCCGTGAGCGGGGGCCAGAGCCCCGTGGGCAGCGACGCGGGGTTCATCGAGCCCAGCTCGGTGCCCTACCTGCACCTCCACTCCCGGCAGGGCAGCGTCGTCCAGACGCTCGCCATGAAGAAAGCAGCCAAGGGGAGGAGGAGGTTGTCCCCACCGACGCTGCTGCCCAACTCCCCCTCCCACCTGAGCGAGCTGACCTCGCTCAAAGAGGCCACCCCGTCCCCCGTGAGCGAGTCCCACAGCGACGAGACCATCCCCAGCGACAGCGGGATAGGCACGGACAACAACAGCACTTCGGACCGAGCGGAGAAGTTCTGCGGGCAGAAGAAGAAAAGGCACTCGTTCGACCACGTGTCCCTCATCCCACCCGAGACTTCCACCGTGCTGGGTAACCTGAAGGAAAAGCACAAGCACAAGTGCAAGCGCCGCAGCCACGATTACCTCAGCTACGACAAGATGAAGAGGCAGAAGCGAAAAAGGAAAAAGAAGTACCCTCAGCTCCGAGGGAGGCAGGACCCCGACTTCCTTGCTGAGTTAGAGGAGTTAATAAGTCGATTAAGTGAAATTAGAATAACCCACAGGAGTCACCATTTTATACCCCGAGATTTGCTGCCTACCATTTTTAGGATAAATTTCAATAGTTTCTACACCCACCCTACTTTTCCTTTAGATCCTTTGCACTACATTAGAAAACCTGATTTAAAGAAAAAGAGAGGCAGGCCTCCAAAAATGCGGGAAGCTATGGCAGAAATGCCTTTCATGCATAGCCTCAGCTTTCCCCTGTCCAGCACCGGGTTCTACCCCTCCTATGGCATGCCTTACTCCCCTTCTCCCCTGGCAGCTGCTCCCATAGGATTAGGTTATTACGGAAGGTACCCTCCAACTCTTTACCCTCCACCACCCTCTCCTTCTTTCACTACCCCGCTGCCCCCACCTTCCTACATGCATACAGGCCACCTGCTTCTCAACCCCACCAAATACCACAAGAAGAAGCATAAACTCTTGCGCCAGGAAGCTTTCCTCACCACGAGCAGGACCCCGCTGCTGTCCATGAGCACGTACCCCAGCGTCCCACCCGAGATGGCCTATGGCTGGATGCTGGAACACAAGCACAGGCACCGCCACAAGCACCGGGAGCACCGCTCCTCCGAGCAGCCGCAGGTTTCCATGGACACCATCACGGCCAACAGCTCCTCCAGAACGGTTCTGGAGTCCTTGAAGCGCTACAGGTTTGGGAAGGAGGCTGTTGGCGAGAGGTACAAACATAAAGAGAAACACCGATGCCACATGTCTTGTCCTCACCTGTCACCTTCCAAGGGTTTGCTGAGCAGAGATGAGCAGTGGGTCAGGAGAGAGCCTTCGGAGTCTAATTCCTTGGCGCTGGGGTTGCAGACACCTCTGCAGATAGACTGCTCCGAAAATTCCCCAGCTCTGTCCCTGGGGGGATTCACCCCCAGCTCGGAGCCGGCCAGCAGCGACGAACACACAAACCTTTTCACAAGTGCAATAGGCAGCTGCAGAGTCACCAACTCTGCCAGCACCAACGGACGTAAAAAGTTACCCGAGAGCCCTGGACTCTTCAGTGGGCAGGACACGTCGCTCAGCCGGCCCCTGCGGAAGGAGCCCGTGCCTTCCCTGGAGAAGGCCCTGCAGCCACTGGCAGGTAAGGGAGGTCAGGCTGGGCCTGCTTTCCACGGGTCTTGCTGGGTTCTGTTGTAGCAGACCCGGCTGGAGCAGGGGGCAGGTGAGGTTTTGGCTCTGCAGGGGTCAGTGCTGGGGTCCAGCCCTGCCCTCCCCGAGGGCTCTGTTCCTGCAGTGTCTGCACAGACTGACACAGGGTCTCCCCCAGAGCCACCACGGCACTCTGCCCTTCCTCCCAATAGACTCCTCTTGCTGCCTTACAGGCTAAGGATGCTTTCTCATGCAAAGGTCTTTGCTTTTTCCATACAATTTTAATCTTCTGGAGAAATGAGGAAAAGTTTCTCACAATTTTTGACATTTTGAAAGCCACGTTTCTGTTTGGTTTGAAGTTTGGTTGGTTTGGTTCAGACCAGCTGTTGCTGCTACTGTTGTGAGTAATGTTTCCATTTAAGAAAATGTTTCCTATTCCTTTTGTAACTCCATTTTGGTTATTTGACAATCTCTGCTACCACAGAGCTTTCAATCCCTGCCTTGAGGCCTCTTGCAACACCTCAGAAGAGCTGGGGTTGATGCTGGGGTTGCCTGAGACCAAACCTAGAAATTTTGGATTTATTCATGGTTGGGAAATGCATCTGACAGCCTCGAGCAACACTGGAACAGGAGGAGCAGGACCAGGAACCTGTCATTTGCATAATATTAAGGAAAAGAAAAGATAACCTACAAAGGGCATGTGTGGCTTGTGCTCCTGCTTGCTTCCAGTGTGTGAAGGAAGCCTGAGCTGCTTTTCCCTCCCCTTCTTGCCTTCATTCTCCCTTGAAGTTTAAATCATTGTCCAAAGCCACTTGTGACTAATATTTCACAGAGCAGGAGCCAGCTGCTGGGACTAACTAATCCCTCCTCACATTCCTGGCTCTCATCTTGCTCCTTCCTGTGGGAGACTCCTGCTCTGATGCCTCCTGCCACCTCCTGCTCTGCACACCTGTGTATGGACAGGGTTTTTCTCTTGATTTGGGGGTGTTTATGTTTTCCTTCTTTATTTTAAGGGCAGTTGGAAGCAGCTGGATCTTTGGCAAATTCGTATTTCTTTGTGCTGGTACTGAAATTACTTGAGGTGGTGAGTGGAGTGTGGAGAAGGCGGCAGAGCCATGAGATTGCTTCTCCTGCAGTGATGGGAAGAGAAATTCCGAGTGCTGGGTCACTCAGAGGGTTGAATTTGGCTCTGAGGCGTGAATTGGTTGTGTGGACCTGTGCAGCTCTGGGAATTTTGAGATGTTTTCCATTGCAGTGAATGATCTGACCTGGGTTTGTGTGCGAGTAGCCAAGGGAGGGGAAGAGCAGAGGTGCTTTTTGGTGAGGGCTCTGCCTGCTCCCTGCCCCAGAAGTTTAAACGATTCCTCAGGTGTGGGATGCACTTCCAGGTAGTGCATTCCCACCTGGAACGTGGCTGTTTTGTGAGGCTGGCGTTTGGCTCGGTGTCCAGCTCATTCCCTAGGAGCTCCCAGTGCCCCACACCACTTGGAAAACTTTAACCACGGCTGGTTAAAAAGCCCCAGGGAAGAGAAATGCCGGATTTGGGGGGTTTAGATCAGTGTCAGTCTGCGTGTTTGTGGTGTTTTGTTTTTAGCCATCCTGCCGAGTGGTAATTCTGAATCCATGACTATGGCGGATTAAAGGAAAGGCACAGATGGGAGGAGAACCTTTGGTGCATCAAAGGTTGTTTATTTATAAAACCAGATGCAGTTAAGATGTGTGGTGAAGAGGTGCTGGATCAGAGACTTGGAATAAGCAGAGATCAGCATCAGGGAACCCATCCAGAATGGATTTGGGGATCCATAGGGAATGTTTGTGGTGCTTTGTATTCCATGTGGAAAATCCACCTCACCTCCACAGCATTTCAGATGTAAACCTGGCCTAACTGGATGAACAAATTCTTTTTACAATATTGGCCAGTGCCAGATATTTTCAGAGATTTGCCCATGAGTTGTGTTAGGAAAGGGGTTGTGTTGGTTGTTTGTGGCTCCCAAGGAGGTCGGAGTTTCCCGGGAGGTGAAGCCCAGGTGGAAGTTCCCTCTCTGAGGCCGTTGTGTGACCTTGGCACAGCCAGAGCAGCGCAGGTCACGAGGCTCTGGTGTTTTGTCTGGGGGAGTTTTGTAGGACACTGCTTCCCGTTCATCCCAAGTTCCCAGGCGCCGTTCCTGAACTTCTGCAGCTTCACTTGAGGAGTTATTTCGGACAACTGATGCTGTATCGTAGCCCAGCCTTGGTGTGCCTTGCCCTGCGCCTTGATGTGCTCGTTACAATTCCTGTGGCCTCGGTGTGTTCCCCTTACAGTCCCGGCAGGAAGCGGGGAGGAAAACGGGGGAGGAAAACGGGCTCAGCCGTGTGGTGGGGAGTGGTGCAGCTGAAGAGTCTGTACCGCTGCCATTCCCTCTGGCCAGCTGGGAGGCTGCTCCTGCTCGGCCGTCCGGTCTGAGTGAGCTGCGGGTGCCATCCTGTCCCTTCCCCTGGGATAACCGGATAACCGGGGCTCCTGGAGTGACCCGGGGACTCCCAGGCCATGTGTCAGTCTCTGCCCCGAGGGGGCCCTGTCCCGAGAGGTCCCTATGTCGAGGAGTCCCAGTCCCTGTCCGGGTCCCTGTCCCGGGGAGTCCCTGTGCCGGTCCCTGTATCGAGGGGTCCCTGTCCCTGTGCCGAGGGGTCTCTGTCCCTGTGCCGGTCCCTGTATCGAGGGGTCCTTGTCCCGAGGGGTCCCGGTCCCTGTATCGAGGGGTCCTTGTCCCGAGGGGTCCCGGTCCCTGTCCCGGTCCCTATATCGAGGGTGCCTGTCCCGGTATCGAGGGGTCCTTGTCCCGAGGGGTCCCGGTCCCTGTATCGAGGGATCTCTCCCGTTCCCGTTCCCGTTCCCGCCCCGGGGCCCCGGGACCGGCGGGCAGCAGCGCCCCCTGGCGGCGCCGCCGCCCCTCTGCCGCGTCCCGCCGAGCCCGGTGGGGCGGGGGGGGGCGCAGAGCGGGGCGGGGGCGGCTGAGCGTGTCCCGGGATGCTGAGCAGGGTGGAGGGTGTCACACAGGGGGTCCCGGAGGCCGGAGCACCGGCGGTGACAGCCCCCGGGATGTGCCGCCCCCCGTCAGCAGCACCGGCACCGCTGGGCGGTCCCCGCGGCCTCCAAAACCTTCCCCCTCTTTTTTTCCCTATTATGAATTACAGACCGTTCCCCCTTTGAACACTAACTCACGCAGCTTAATTTCTATTTTCAATTCCAGCTCCCAGGGTACTTGTTTAGTGTAGACTTTATGAAATCAATGCATCTTGGAGTTCCTCAGGAGGAAAACTCACCCTGGAATGACAGAGCTGCTGGGGGTGTAACTCATGGGCAGCTCAGCAGCTCCCTGAACACAGAGCAGTGGGTCAGAATGAAGTGAAACTCGTGGGTTGAGATAAGAACTCTTTAATAATTGAAATAAAATTATATCTCATAATAACAGTAGTAATAATTGTCATGAAAAGGACAGAGGGAAATAAAGCCCAGGAAGCACAAGTGATGCCTGGTACAGTTGCTCAGTACCTGCTGCACTTCCCCAGTGGAATAGTGGAAATGTCTCTGGAATAGTGGAAAGTGTCTCTGCCCATGGCAGGGAATGGCATGAGATGAGCTTCAGGGCCCCTTCCAGCCCAAACCACTGCATGATTGTGTGAATAAACCCCAGGAAGCACAAGGGATGCCCAGTGCAGTCACTGCCCACCCACTGCCCAGCCCAGCCCCAGCACCCCTCAGGGGATCCCGGCCACCCCCAGTGGGCTGGACACTCTGTGGTGTGGGATATCCTGTGGCCTGGTGGGCACCAACCAAACGTTGGGGTGTGACCAGCAACATCCTCACCCTGAACCAGCCACTGGGGCAAATTCACTGTGTCCCAGCTGGAGCCAGGATAGCTCTTCCCAGTGCTGGGCACCTGTGCAATGCCCCAGCTCAGCTCAGCTCTGCTGCAGGTGCCTTTCCCTGGGTGTGGTGGGAACAGCAGGTACCAGAGCTGCTGGGAGAGGCCACCAGCACCATCCTGCAGTGGGATGCTGTGAAGAAATTCACCAGGAACATGGGTTGCAGCCTGGGACAGTGTCCAGGAGCCTTGTGTTGGTGCCCTTGTTGAGGAGAACCTTCATGGAAAAGAGAGCTTTCTCTCTGCCCTCTTGAGAGGTTGGAATCCTTGGGAAAGTGCTGTTGCTCATTCCCCCCACCAGTCACAGGTGTTATATCAGCACCTAAGAGTGCCCATGAATAAAAATAATTCCAAATTTTGAGGCGAGAGAAGAACCAAAAAGAGATTTGCTCAGAGGTTCTGGCGAATCAGTTTGGTGTTTTCAAGGGTTCTCCCATCATCACACACCTTGGGGTCTCTCTTGAGGCATGGAAGCCCCAGGCCATGGGCAGGGGAGGAATTTTGGGCCTTGATTTTGGGCAGAACTTCAGTGTTCTGCTGTTATGTTTTGGAGGATTCTTTGAGGAAGGGAGGGAAGAGCCAAAGAGTTCATTCATTATGGACCATATTTTGAAGGGAAACAGCAAAAATCTGGTTTTCTGCATCCTAGATTTTGTCTTCTAGGTATTTTCAGGATATGCACATTCTCCTCTTGCACTGCCATGTGCATTTTTGCTTATCTGGGGTTTTGCACTGATCTGAGTTTTTAATATCTCAGCATTTTCATAACTGCAATACCAGGTTTTTCTATGACATTTTCATGACTCCCAGAGCCTTTGCTTTCAAGAGTAATTGGGATTCTCTAAAAGTTGAAATTTTAGGAAAATAAAGCAGTTTACAGTATGAAAATATTTACGTGTAAAAAAGGGGAACAGAAATAGGTCTTTGCTTGTATTCTCAGTGGAGCTGCCATTCCCAGCCCTGTCCCTTCACCCTGCAGCAGTCGTGGGATTCCTGCATCTTTCTAAAATTGGTTTTAACTCAAGGAATGGTAATTGTTCTTCCTGCTGCCTGGTGACATCATCCAAGGATTTAGCAAGTACCAGCAAGCCGTGTGTGCTCAGAACACAGAGTGAAGCATGTTTTGCAGGTGCCTAAAATCCAGTGCTGGTCTGTGTGTAGATAATCATCATCCTCACTTGTTTAGGCCCCAGGGCTTTAACAGGTTTGCCATGATGGACTGGAGCAGAAATATTTGTGGTTTTTATTGTGACAGGGTCTTGAAAAGGAAAAGCAGCACAGCAAGGGAGAAATCGAAAGAATTTTAAAATCTTGGGAATTTTGGTTATTCGCTTTTCACCTTCCTGCAGTTCCTGGTGAGCAGTTCTGCTACCAGGAGAAGGAGGGGAAGGGAATGCTTTTCCAGAATGAGGTGACCTTCCAGCACAGAGGGATGGGATCAGTAGCACAAAGCCACTCAGTGTTCCCCAGGGATCAATCTGGGTTCCAGTGCTGTTTCACCTCCTTCCCAGTGCCCTGAGGGGTGGGACAGTGGCTGGGAGGGACGATGGGCACAGCAGGGGACAGTGCCAGCACACATGGGCACCAGCACGGGCTGGAGAGGCTCTCTGAGGAGCAGCACCAGGGGCTGGGTTATGGAGATCATCACCAGGGGGATGAGGAGCATGTTATTCCCTTCTTCTCCACCCTGGAGAGGCCACGCTGGAATGCTGTGCCCAGCTCTGAGCTGCTCAGGCCAAGAGAGACATGGGCACGCTGCAGTGAGTCTGGTCACAGGAATGACCAGGGGATGGGAGCCTCTGTCATCCAGAGAGGATGTCATCCAACAGAGGATGCACAAAAGGAGCTCTTTCCAGTGTGTTCCAGGTGGGAGGGAATGAAGAAAAAGGAGCTAAACTGGTCCTGGAGGTGCCCAGTGGCAGGAGACCCACTGGAGTTCAGGGAATTCTGCTTGTGCAGAAGAAAAAGGTGTTCACAGTGAAGGTGAGGGAGTGGCAGATCATGGAATCTGTGTCACTGGAGGTGTGGAAACCTAACAAAACGTGGTGGCCCTGAGCAACCTGAGCAGGGTGGTTTGTCTTGGTAATCTGCAGAGGTCTTTTCCAAACTCTTCTGAAACTCAAAGAGTTAGGATTCAATTGGGAGTAGGAATGTGTGGGGGGTTGTTTTGTTTTCTTTTCTCACAAGCAAGCTGATTCTGGTGGTCAATATTCCATGGCTTTACTCCTGGCTTGTTTACCTCTGCCACTGGCCTGTGCAAAATCCCTGCTTGGTGTTTCCTTTCCAACCTTCCCCTGTGTTGGTGGGAGCACACAGGTGTTCCTGGAGCCACACCAGAGTTTGAGCCTTTCGTGTTGTACTGGCACAGCCAGACTGAAATGATGTTTTTTGTGCCTTTCCCTGCTCTGCCTTGCAGGCACTTTGCCAAGCCAGGACAAGCCCTCACAGAGGCAGTTGGAGAGCACAAACTGCAGCCCTTCCAGGAAGAGATCCACATCGGAGAGCACTTCTTCTCCAGGCAAGTCCTGCTCAGGGGGCTTGGTTTTGGGATCCCTGTGTGCTCAGACCTGTGCTGAGACACAGCTGGGACAGCATGGCTGTGAGAACTTCAGCTCATGGATGTGCTGTATGAGTTTTTCCACTGACATTTTGGGATACAGGGGCTGTGGGCTGGGTTGTAGGATGGGGAGACTAGAGCCAGTGCTCAAACAGCAGCACAGTTGTGTCAGACTGTGGCTGTGTAGGGTAGGGTTTGGTTCCTCACCAGGTGAAGTTAGGCCTTGTGGAGGTCAGTGCTTTCATCCAGGCCTGTGACATTACAGTTAATCAATGAATTAGAGAAATAAATTAATTCCTTCCTGGGGAAGAGCCCGACTCTGGCACTGCTCTGGAGGCAGAGGGTTCTTGCCCCTGGGCAGATCACAGGAGGATCAGGCCAGGCTGTGCTGAGGGGTTTTGTTCCTCACATATGAGAATCCTGCCAAGGTGATGGAGGGTGACATGTGGCTCATGCCAGCCATCAGTAATGGCACGGCTGTGAATGCCACCAGACAGGTCAGAAATGCTCGTGGAGGAGAGGTGATGGAAGTACTGAAAGGCCTGGGAGCTCTGGTATCATCTCATATGATGTCCATGATACAAGAACAAGCCTTGGATGCAGGGTCCCAGCGAGCTGGAGTGGATGTTGCAGCAGGACAGAAAGGCAGCCAAGGCTGATATTCCCTGCAGGCCACTGCCTGAGGCTCGTGAAGAAGGGAAAGGTTTTCCCTCCTGACAGGGCAGTGGAGCTCTAGAGAATCATCTGAGGGGGGATGAGGGAGCTGGTGAAGGGGCTCAGCCTGGAGAAAAGGAGGATCAGGGGGAAATTCTGGCTCTGCACAATCCCTGCCAGGAGGGGACAGCCGGGGGGGTCGGGCTCTGCTCCCAGGGAACAGGGACAGGGGGAGAGGGAATGGCCTCAGGCTGGGCCAGGGGAGGCTCAGGGTGGACACCAGCAGGAATTTCCCCATGGAAAGGGTGGTCAGGGCCTGGCAGGGGCTGCCCAGGGAGGTTTGGAATGCCCATCCCTGGAGGTGTCCGAGGAGCTCCTGGAGGTGGCACTCAGAGCTCTGGGCTGGGGACAGGGTGGGGATTGGTCAGAGGTTAGAGTCAATGCTCTTGGAGATCTTTTCCAACCTCAGTGATTCCATGGTTCTGTGACTCTGTTTGAGCTTTTTGTCAGGAGGTCAGACCTGTGCAGACACAGTGTGTGTGTGTGACTCTGTGTGTGTTGCTGTCGGTCACATTTTACCCCTGTGACAATGTCAAATCTATTGCCCAAATTGCCACAGGGAAGATCTGGAGATGTTACTTTCCTGCAGGTTGTCACCCAGTGGTTATCCCAGGTAGCAGGAGGGGCTGGAGTGAGCTCTGAGCAACCTGCTCCAATGGAAGGTGTCCCTGCCTGTGGCAGGGGGGTGGAACAATACGGTCTTTAAGGTCCCTTCCACCCAAACCATTCTGTGATTCTGTAAAAATTAAATGTGAGCTCCCCTAGGATTGGACAGAAGAAAATCCAGCAGGTTGACCCATTTTGTAAGAAGCTCAGTTGCAGAAACGCTCCCGTTATCAGAATTCAGACATTCTTAGACACCCAAATTGACTGCAAATATGTAGTAAATCCCTGGGACTGGTACTTAGAACTAGTTATGCTATCCATTCTAGGAAGGATGTGCCAAGAGTGCCATTTCCTCCCTGCTTTAAACAGATGTTTGCAGCAGATGCTCCACTCAGCCTGTGCTGCAGAAAGTCGTTCACAGAGGGAAAGGGATCTTCCTTTTTCCTCTGTCTCGTTCACTTTCTTGCCCTCGATCCCTTGAAAGGGGCAGCTGCAGTTGTAACTGGGAATAGGAAGTGTTAAAGTCGAGGAGTGTTTTGGGCAGGAGCATTGGAATGACATGAATCACAAGTTTATCAGCTTCAAAGTCACCGAAGGGATGATGCAGCTGAGAAGATCAGTCATTGTTGTATTATCTGTGGATCTGGAATGCATGTGGGTTTCAGTGTGTTTGTCAGAGAGGAGCTGCAGCTGTCAGGGATCGGAGCCTGCAGTGTCCCAGCCCTTGGGATCAGTTTCCAAGGAGCAGCAGTTCCAGGGCCCCCATGGGAATGGGAAGTGGTGCTGGTTGAGGGTCACTGGGCAGGTGGGTTCTGTGAGGAGCCCCAGCTCCATTCCCAAGTGCCTCTAAAGGCCAGAAGAAAACAAAAGGTAATTTATCTTTATTATTTTTTTCTGAGATGCAGAGCTGGAAGTGTAAATCCTTCCAGTTGTCTCGGAGTTGTTGCAGTGTCCATGTCAGCTCACGGCAGGAGGCTTCTCTTGTCCTTTGTCACCGGGAAGAACATTGTCCAGAGGAGGATTTTTAAAACATATTTTGCTGACTCTTTCTCCTCCAGATTGTGTACTCTCTGAAGCACCTTTTCATTTGCACTTACAAACTCCTGACTTTGGAATCTTAGTGAGGAATGCGTTCTCCGGAGTAACACAATTGGACTACTGAGCACTGGAAAAATATTAGAAAATATTTAAGCTAGAAAATACTTCAAGAATAGCTAGAAGGCTAGAAAATATTTAAACTGGTTGTGCTTTATCTCTGTCATCTAATAAATAATCTCCCTCCTGTCAAGTGCTAGAGCCCTTTATAAACACATTTTGTTGTCTTCCTTTAACAGTTCCCTTGACACCAGGACGTGCTGCTCAGGCTCCAGCCTGGGCCCCGCTGGGTTAAGCAGATCTGATCTAAGTAATTGGCCACAATTACAGTAACATTTTGTCAATGCTAATGTGCAGTTGTGATGTATTTATGAGAAGGCAGCATCCATTTCATTCCAGAAAGAACAGGATTTCTTCTGATGGAATGTTATCACTAAGGAGCAGCAGGGCAGCTTTGGGAAGCTCTTAGTTTGGAACAAATCCGTTTTTAATGCAGCATAATCTACATGGTTGACCTGGAAACTTTCTTTTTCAAACACCAATCTTCAGCTCTAAAGCATATAACAGTTTTAAAAGTCAGATCTAAATTTACTTCCTGTGTAAATTAGCCTTTCTCTTTTGTCCAGATACTTTGATTTACCTTTATCCAGTCAGTTCTGTCATCATCAGCCTTGTCTATTTGATAAAAAAACTGCAAGAGCAATGAAAATAGTTGTTTCAGTACTTCCAAACTATATAAAAAAAAAAGAAAAACTAGTTTAAAAGTATTTCAAATGTTGCTCCATTTTTTATCGGGATTGAATTTTTATGTGCACAGAGGGTTTTGTATTTTTATTGTTGAATAGAAAGAAACTTGAGGACCGTGTGAACTCTCACTGCTTTTTGCTGTTAGAAGTGGGGAATTACGTGGGAATAAAGAGAAAATAATTGTGTTAAAAGTGATGATATAAAATGTGACTGACCTGTGTCACTGCGTCCCTCTCCATATTACAGGATCTTGCTATTGAACCTTCTGGGCAGTCCCAGGACACAAATGCTGTCAGTTGATGCAGCTGTTGTGTTTTAGCTCCGTGGTTTTGGTCCTGTCCCCACTCTGATGCATTTTTGGGCTACCTGAAAACAGAGGCCAGACAAAATTAAGGGAAGAAAAAGTGGTTATATTTATTGAAGGGCCTTCAAGTACATTTAAGGCATATGAAGCCCCCCAGGGCTACACCCCAAAAATGGATGATGGGTGATGGGTTTTTACACTTTTATAAGTTTGGTCCGTTTGCATATTGGGGGTTAATCTTTCAATTACAGCTTCAGGTAATGAAGTCATTTACCCCAAGTTTTCCCCCAAACTCACTTTTGTTTTACATCTCTCAGGGCCTGGGGCAGTGAGGTATCCTTGATGCCCAGGCCTGGAGAGGAATTGTTGTGTCTGACCAAAATGGGAAAGCCGTAGCTGACACCGTGTGTGGAGTTTAGAGTTATACACTAAAGAATTTCAGGATTAGATCTACGTGGAAAATACCAAAGCTGAAATCCTAAGGCATCAACTCCAGCCGTGTCTGTGTTTCAGGGGTGGCGGGGCCGGCCCGGGGCGGGCGCCTGGCCCCGGCGGCCGAGGACTCGGTGGACTCGCTGCTGCAGCGCATGGCCCAGCAGGACGGGCCGCCCGCGCTCGACAAGACCCTGGAAGCCGTCATGGCCAACGTGTCGGCCCCTCCGTCGGCCAGCCCTGCCCGCAGCCACTCCCGGGAGAGAGCCCTGGGCAAGCAGGACGGCCTGGGGGCTCCGGCCATCCCCAGCAGCTCCTGCAGCGACGGCATCTCCCTGCTGCAGGAGCGGCTGCCCGGCAGCTACTCCCCGCGGCACCTCAAGAGGAGCGTGGTGGAGGCCATGCAGCGCCAAGCGAGGAAAATGTGCAATTACAACAAGATCCTGGCGACAAAAAAAAATCTGGACCACGTCAACAAAATCTTGAAAGCCAAAAAGCTGCAGAGGCAGTCGCGGACGGGGAACAACTTCGTGAAGCGCCGGCCGGGGCGGCCGCGCAAGTACCCGCTGCAGGCCGTGGTGTCCATGCAGGCCTTCCAGGCCGCCAGGCTGGTCAGCCAGGAGCTGGAGGACAGGGAGCAGAGCAGCAGCCCCCTGCACCTGGGGCCAGACACCATCACGGATGTCATCGAAGCCGTGGTGCAGAGCGTGAACCTGAACCCTGAGCACCGCAAAGGCTGGAAGAGGAAGAGGTGGCTGCCAGAGGAACAGGCCAGGAAGAGGCACAAGTCTTTGCCTGAGGATGAGCAGGAGGAGAGCAATAAGAGGTGATTCCCTTGCGATTTTGTGCCTCAGTTGGTTTTAGAACGTTTCAATCATTGAGGGAATCTTCTGCTGGATTTTATTAAGGAGTTCAGTGTAGAGGGAACCAACATGTCAGCCTTAAGGCCCTTCCTCAGGTACTGACCACAGCCCAGAAATGGGAATCTCAGATGATCCAGAACTGTTGGTTCTGTACTTGTGTTGGTGAAGGATACGTTTAAGGAGTTGGTAACAGGGTTACTGATGAAGTGCCACAGACTGTTCCTTCATCCTGTGTGGAATGAGGAGCCCTGAAGTGTTGCGTGTGCCATGGGCTCTACCCATGTAGATCACAAACAAATACTTACAGACAACACAGGATGTAAAGTGAGGTTAAGGGACATATAGCAGATAAAGAGTAAAGCTAAAGCAGCAAGGAGGGGGTAAGGGCTGCACCTGTACAGTCACTGCTAAAGGCACACCCCAAAAATCTCTCTCTGAGCTCATCTTCTCACGCTTGTCCCCAAAGTCATCAATAAACAGATCAAACTGTGTCAGTAGTTCTCCTTTCCAGAAATGGGTGCTGTGAGGGTGCTGCTTGCACCACGTGTTCAGGGGCTGCTCTGTGGCTCTCCTGAAGGCTGAGGAAAGGGTTACCACGTGCTGGTTTTAGAGTGCAAAAGCAGAGGGCAAGAGCTGCCTTCTGAATTACTCAGCTGAGGCTCCAAGGGATAAACATTAGCAGTACAAACAACATTCTTTTTGTAATAATAATATCACCAAAAAAAATAATACTTTTCTTATGATTATGCTTAACCCCGCTTGATCATGATTGTTGAGTTGCATTTTTTAAGTAGTTGAGACACCCAGAAATTCAGAAACATGGACTTTTTTGTGCTGACCAGGTTCAAGAGAGGAATAATGAAATACTGTGAGATGATCTTAGTGGGAAAGTGATTTTTTTATCTCTGCTTTTTCTTCCAGTTTCTCTGAGACAGTAGCTGAACCTCCCAGTCCACATGAGGCCCTTGGGAAACCACCTGAATCTGAACCCCCTGAGCAGCCTTTGCCTCCCCTAACCCAGCGTGAGAAGAAAGCCCCTCGACCCCCAAAGAAGAAGTACCAGAAGGCTGGGCTCTACTCTGATGTGTACAAAACAACAGAGTAAGTGAAACAGAACAAAACTGCTCTCTGGTAGTCCAGGGGAAACTCTGCTTTCACCTAGAGCCATAAAGAGCTGCCACTCATGAGTAGGTGAAATAAAACCATCAACTTAATTGAAGGCTGTGGGAAATTACATGCGTGATAATTGTCAGAACCTGACCCAGTGAGGATGTAAAATGTAACCCCAGTCAGAAAACAGCCTCGAGCAGTCTGAAAGGGTTTCTGATTATCAGCTTTGAAGAAGGTAAGAGATTTATTCAAGAGTCATAGTATTCCTGGCAGTCCAGGTGCTGGGAGAGCTGGATGTGTGCAGGTTCTGAGCAGGAGCTGAGCACAGTGTCTGCAGAGAAGGGGTCATTAGGTTCCTGTTTTCATTGGCTGAATGGTGGCAACTGGTCATCTTCTGTGTGAAAGAATTTCAGATATGCACACAGTTCATTTCACAGTTCAGTGAAGTTCATCTCTATTTTCTCTGAGATGTTTAGAGTAAAAAAATCCAGCGTTTCTTTATTTTTCCCACTGGTTGGTTTGCAACCTGGTGTCCACTCCTTCTTTCCCTCTCCTTTGTAGTCACAAATGTTTTCTGATGCCATCTGAACAAATGAGTTGAAGTAAGGAATTTGTGCTTCTGTTCCAATATGATTTGACAGATTGAAAAGAGAGAAAATTTGGCACCTTCTCACTATGTCATAGACCACTTCAAAATGTTACAGAGACCCTGGGAAACTGCCAGTACAGTTTATCAGCTGCTCCTGCTCTAATCTCTCTCCATTGTAGAGTGAAGGAATCAGTGAAAGGGTCAAGACTCTAAGGAAGAAACAAAGATCTCAGTCTGACCAAAGTGAGGCCACTTGAGTTTTATCTGTTTGAAAGAGATGTGCTAAAACTTTACCACTGGGATGGTCTGTCCCTGCTGCACACAGCCTGCAGCATTCACATCTCACCGTTCCATCCGTTGCCTTAGGAGAGGAGCTGAGAGAGTCTTCTCCTTTTCTTTAGTCTAAGTATTTGGAGTGTTCCTAAGTTGGAAGGGACCCACAAAGATCATGGAGTCCAACTCCTGGCCATGCTCAGCCCCAGCAATCCCACCCTGTGCCTGAGAGCATTGTCCCAAGGCTCCTGGAGCTCTGGCAGCCTTGGAGCCGTGGCCATTCCCTGGGGAGCCTGGGCAGTGCCTGGTGGAAAGAGCCTTTTCCTGACACCAAACCTAAACCTCCCCTGGCCCAGCTCCAGCTGTTCCCTCAGGTGCTGTCCCTACTCACACAGAGCAGGGATTGGAGCTGCTCCTCCCCTGCTCCTCAGGGAGAAGTTGCAAATCACTTGCAGAGGGCTGGTTTGTCTTCCCTTTGCCTTTGTTCCACGTGCTGAGTTCTTCCCTGCTGTGATACTGGGATTTGGGATGAGCTGCTTATGGACACTGGGGAACTTCACCCCTGCAAGGAAGCAAGTGCTGCCTCCACCATGTGAGCTGCCTCTGCACTGTTCCCACTCTGATACTGAAGCAGGGCATGGACCTGCATAACGGGGCAAGGACAGAACTGTGGCCATCTCCACTGAGGAGTCCTTTGCAGCCTGAAGGGCTGATCCCACCATTCCATCCTGCTGGCACTGGGTCACTTCTTCACCAAGTTGGTTCAGCAGACTAAATCCAGAGAACAGTCACTTTTTGGTGATTAGATTTTTATCTGGTTTGATGTGCTGTTCCCATTCTGCTGTGTGGTCAGACAGTTGGATATTTCGAAACAGAGTAAGAGGAGAGCAGAAGTTCATGTTGTTATCCCACTACTTATGTAACTTCCTGCTGTAGGAGGTGGGAAACATCTGAGTGGAGAAGGAAAAGGCAGCTCTATGATCGTGGGGCACCCTCTAGTGCTGTCACAGTGAGTGTTGGTCCCTGTCCCCATTCTCACAGTCACTGTGTTCCATTAGTGGGTTGTACTCACTGGTTTTCTGTAATTGTTTGCAGTGTTCACTGCAGACATTTTACTTTAAACATAATTTTCCTACTCTGTTTCATCCTTCCTAAATAATTCCCAAATGTCACGAGGACATGTGAAGCAGTGAAGGTTGCCCTGAGATTTGGACAAGTCCCAGCCTGTCCCTGCATCAGTCACATCCAGCTACTCAACCACAGCACAGGAAAGGCTTGGCCTGGCCTGGCCACTGTTGGGGGACTATTAAAAGAGATTTCCAGAGTTGATTTTTAAAAAGATATTTTAAAAGTACCTCATTTCTCTGCAGCCAGGTACAGTTTTCCTCAGCAGGAGTTCATTCCAGCTCTGCTCCATCTGGAGACCTTGTTAAAATACAGTGAAGAAAGCTCAGATTTTGATACATTGCAAATGAACTAAGGATAAAAGGAATGGTTCTTGAGTCACTCTCAGTTCTACCTCCTTTCCAGCTGTAATTTTGTAGCCAGCATGGCTGTAACCTTCACAGGAGTGTTCCCAGTCCTTGTCTCCCTCTGGGAGTCCCCATGGACCTGGTGCTGGAGAGATGTTCAGTCTGTGGTGGCACAAGGTCGCAGCTTTGAAAACAAGGGAGGATCTTGTGCAGGAGTTGTTCTCTGTATCCAGCAGTGGCTTTCCTAGAGGAGTGAACTGAAAAGTCCAGTTCACAAAAAACCCCTCATAATTTGTAAATTAGCAATCAATTGAAATGTTGTAGAGTGTTTAGAGAAATGTATTATTTTGACACTTGAGCAGGACATGAATTGCAGTTTAGCAGGTGCCTGATGGCACAAGCTGATGTTGCACCAAAAGAATCAGCTGTGCTTTCTCCTCACATCTGTGGCAAATTCCTTTTCTTTTGCTGTCCCTTCCTTTGTCCCATCCTGATGTCCAGGTGGATTATGGTTGGATGGAATCCAGCCTTCCATTGGAGGCTTCCTGGAGCAGTTAACCCTGCAGTCAGACCAATGGTCAGATCAGCATCAAAGCTAGCTTATCCCCCCTTAAAATGTTCATCAAACTGTGGTCTGAGGAAAAATGGGGCTCCACACATCAAAAATGGAATTCCACAGAGAAGTAATCCCAGCCAACGTGATAAGAGTGTAGAGACAGTGGAAGCTGGAGAGGAGAAACATAAATTGAACAGAAAAAAAACGAGGGAGAGTGTTGAAGAGAAGTGAAGGTACAGGGAAGACAGCTGTGGGTCTGGTCTTTGTTCCCTTGGTTTGCCTGAGACTTCAGACTGACATTTTGGGACTAAACCTGGTCTTCAGCCCCTGCAGGGTGATACAAAACGTGCTCATCCACAAGAATGTCATTTGGCCATTGCCCTGGTATTGGGAGCCTGCACAGAGAGGCCAGTTCAGTTCTCTTGGTGGGGAGTGCACCAAAATGGGTATTATACATTCATCCCTACAGAAACCGAACCAAACAGCTTTAGGCAATGGATTTTAGAGTGGGAAGTGTTTCTTGTAGAATCAGAGAGTCTTTGAGGTTAGAGGAAACCTCCAGTCATCAAGTCTGACCTTTTGTGTCATGTTTCAGTCTGTCAGATGCTCGGGAATGTCCTGCCCCAGCTCCCTGTGGTAGGTGCCCACCTGGCCTGGTGGAAGTTTTCATTTCCCTGATTATTGGTGGGGTCTCACCCAGGTCTGACTGTTTTGTTTGGAATCACAGAATCATGGAATGGTTTGGGTTGGGAGGGACCTTAAAACTCATCTTGTTCCATCTTCTGCCATGGGCAGGGACACTTTCCACTATCCCAGGCTGCTCCAAGCCCCATCCAACCTGGCTTTAAACACATCCAGGGATCCAGGGGCAGCCACAGCTGCTCTGGGCACCCTGTGCCAGGGTCTCACCACCCTCACAGGGAGCAATTTCTTCCCAAGTATTTCTAGTTGTTGATATCTGTATCTCAAAATTTGTTTTAACTTGCATTTTCCTGTCACTAGTTAAACAATAATATCACTTTTTTTATTGAGCCATCTTTCTGTTATTTGTCCAGTTATTAAAACAGAGCCCTTAAAAAACTTCAGTAAACTTCAAGAGACTTCAATATCATTTAATCTTTGGTATATTTAACGTTTAGAAATCTCCTTGAAGGTTGCAGGACTGCAGTTCTAAATATAGCCACATCAGATTCTATTTTCCAAGGTTGGAGGAGATGTTTATAAACACCAGGCAGCAGACCTGTCAGCTACCTGACCCATACAACCATTCTGATTTCACACTCTGATTTTTCTTTCTGCAAAGAAAGGGGTGTCTCACTGCTTTTTTAACTCTGATTTCTGTTCTTTTTCTGCCTTTCCTGATGAACAGCCTTCTAAAGGGCAGCACATGAATGTTTGCTCTTAGGGAAGTGGGAGAGCAGGGCTGTACCTGTGTCACGTGTCCAAGTCCTTGGCAAACCCACCAGATACGATCTGCCGGTCGTCTTTTATTTGTGCAGTTTTAATTATTACTTTTGTGTCACATGCTGGGCATTTAAAGTCAATAGTGTCCCACTGGGTGTTGCCTTAACAGCATTTATGGAGAAAAAATCCATTGTGGAGGGCTGGGATCAGTGTGTTGGACAGGGAACCTGGGAAGCAGTTCCTTGGCCATTTCTATTATTACTGTCTCCTCTGATGTTCCAGACGTTTCTGCCTTAAATAAAACAGAAAATGTGTTTCTTGCAAGTGACAGATGTTCCCCATGGTGATGTTTTGGTTCTGTCCCTGTCCTCCACAGCCCCAAGAGCCGCCTGATCCAGCTGAAGAAGGAGAAGCTGGAATACACCCCAGGGGAGCACGAGCACGGGCTGTTCCCAGCCCCTATCCACGTTGGTGGGTACCTCACCTGTATTGTCATTGTCAGGAGACAAATGTGGCACTGGGGGGGCTGCACAGCTTCTGCCTTTCTCTGGTTTTTATCCCTTGCCAGGTCACTCGTGACTTTTGGCACGTGAACTTTGCCAGCTCGTCCCTCTGTGTTCCCCAGTTTGACTCAAGAGGCTTTTTTTTGGCTTAAAACGTTGTTCTTGATTTTTTTTGCATGCAGGAAATACCATTCTAGTTGAAAACCTGCTTTAGCTGCCATAGTCCTTGGATGGAATGCAGGGCAATAGTCTCCACCTCAAAGTAAAATTACAGCAGAATAGCCACAGGCAATTATGACCATTTGTGAAATCCCAAAAGCTGAGCATGGAATTATAAATTCCCCTGTGTCCCCATGAACTTAATGGTGTCTGTCTTTACACAGGGATGAAGGAGTGGAAGAATTAAAAGCTTTGCTGTTATCTTTGTTTTTACTTCATCCCCGTTTTTAGGTCTCGGGTAGGAAAAAAAATGAGATTTAGGATTTCACAGAATCGTGGAATGGTTTGGGTGGGAAGGGACCTTGCAGGGCATCTTGTTCCACCCTGTTCCATGGCCTTCCATTGCTCCAAAGCCTGTTCCTGGCTTTCAACACTTCCAGGGAGATGCCTGTGGAGAGAAGCCATAACCCAAATCTGTCCCGGGCCCTCAGAGGGGATGGAGCTCAGCGTGCTGCTCCCAGGGACTGGGCTGGGGGGATGGTCCAGAGCTCCCACTGTTTGCAGCTCATACCATTTCCCAGGTTAAACCAAGATTGAGTAATTGTTTCAGCTTTTGAAGTGCTGTGATTCCTTGCTGCAAGTCCTGTCACGCCCAGTGGGTCTGGGGAGCTCCGCGTTGTTCAGCAGGAATCTTTGTCCCATCAGACACGTGCTGTCACTGCTTTGTCCTCTGTAACTGACCTCTTTGGCTCCCTGCACAACTGCACAGCAAAGCACAACAGCTGGACAGATCTGTGTGAATCAGGAGCCACAAGACAGGTTTCAGAGCTGAAGGTGAAAATCTAAATTCCTCAAAATGTGCCCTTGCTCAGCTCCTTTTTGAATGGGGTCATAATACCAGGTTCACCAGGTTCCCAACCCACATTGCTGGTCCTGCCCTGCAGCTGCTCCTCTGCCTCCAGGGGTGCCTGGGGATGGTTTAACCCCAGAGCAGTGACCAGGACTGGGGTTCTGCCAGGGGTCTGCACTGGTGCCCACTCGAGGAGGGCTGGAGGGACCTTCCCTGCGCTGGAGGCCCCGTGCCAGGGCACCTGAAAGAGCCTTTTGTTTGGCCTGCTGAGGTCATAGAAGTGAAAGCAAATTCCCGGCAGATTTAGCTCTTTCCTGGAACCTGCTAGGGGTGAATAAGGCATTGAAAACAGAAAGTAATTTAGGGGTAAATTGTAAGGAAAACATTAGCATTTTTGTTTTCCAGTGGTGAGGGTATGCATGTGAATTTATATGAACCTGCAGAGCATTGCTGGAGGAATATAAAGACACTTGTTAACAGTTAGAAAAGCTGGGGAGAAAAGAATCAGGCCTGGGCCTGACACCTTGTCCTGGGCACTCTGCTCCCTGCAGTTTTGTGACACAAGATTCCAGCAAAATGATCAGAGAATGTTGAATCTTGGCTACAACTAACCAGTGTCAGCCCTCAGGTCTGGTGTGTGATGTAATGGGTCTGTGTCCTTTAGGGGTGACAGGGAACGATAGAATAGAGCCAAAATCTGCAGTGAAAGCAAGAACTCCTGTCTAAAACGAGTTCCAGCTATTGCTGAAAATACAGATCTCCTTGAAGCCTTTCCAAAAAATCTAGGAACGTGTTTGCCAAGTCTGAATTCATTCTTAAATCTCTTCTGGTAAAGGTCACGGGAACAGGCTGGGAGACTATTTTCAAAACTGATTTGATTTCTTTGAGTACAATATTGTGATTTAGCAGCCTGCATGGGCGGTGCAGGTCTTGTCCTGGGTGTTAAAGTGTTGGATTGGCACAGGAAAACTGAGGAGAACATGTCAGCTTGGAGGACAGGGCTGTGGTCAGTTCTGGCCAGGGCTGTGGTCAGTGCAGTCGGGTGTTTCGGTCGGTTCTGTCAGGTGTTGGCTGTGGTACTCTCACAGGGTTGTGGTCAGTGCTGTCAGGTGGTGTGTGGTCAGTCATGTCCAGGGTTTGCTGTCCTGGGGTCTGACCCAGCTCCTTCCCATCCCTCACTGTCCATGGAGGCCCCTCCTGAGCAGAACAGGAGAGCAGGACCCGGGGCTGTGTCCTGGGGGCTCTTCCCCGGGCCTACCCTGACATCCAGAATGTTCTCAGAGGGTTCTGCCCTTCTCCTTTCTGCTCTCCAGCCCTGAGAGGTCCTGTCAGAGCCTGGCCAGGTGCCTGGGAGCAGCTTCTGTTCTCTCAGGACACATGGCTGTGCCACTTACAAACCTTTTTGTTTCAGGGAAGTACCTCAGACAAAAGAGAATCGACTTCCAGCTGCCTTACGACATCCTCTGGCAGTGGAAACACAACCAGGTACGAGATAAGAAGTCACGGGGTTGCCAAGATTGGGATCAGAAGGAAACAGCAGCACTCAGAGAGAGCTGTTCACACATCCCGGCTGGGGGGGATTTCTTGTTGCTGCCTCTGTGTGAGGGGAGAAGGGATTTGCATATGTATTTAATGCTGAAAATTCCCATTATTCCATCTCCTGCGAAATAACAACCCCGTGAGTTTCTGCTCCCACAAAAGTCATTAATTTGGCCGCAGACTTTTATTTTGGCAGTGCTGCTCTGTGTGGGGAGCTGGTTGCAGACACGCCTCGGGAGAATTCGGATGTACTGCCAGCAGCACTGAGAAATTTCAGGCCTTATTTTTCTTGGATCAATCCCAGCAGAGGGGAATTTATTTTTCACTTGCAAGCTGAAATTTTCGTACTGAGAAAAGAAGAGAAGCTGTTTAACAGTCTCGTTCTTTTTAAAGAGCTTTAAATATGTGCAAGCTTAAAAATAGGGATTTTTTTTTTTCCCCCTGAGATGTTTCCACCGGGTGATTTACCACAGGATTTAAGGCTGATGGGAGAATCTGCCCTCAGCTCTGTGGTGAGAAAGTGCTCTCAGATGTGTAACTTGAGCATGTAAATGAGCAGGACACATTCCCAGGTGCTGTGGCTCCAGCTGCACTCCAACACCCCTGGAATCTGATCCTCAAGTCAGGAGCACTGGGGACATTTCAGCCCAAGACACTTTCTTGTAATTGTGTATTGACAATGGCCCGTCTCGTCTCTTCAGTATTTTATGAGTAATAAATACGTGGAATCTGTTCCCTTGACATTTTCCAGCTCTCCCTGGAATACTGGAGGCCCTTGCAGAGGAGTTGCTCTGTACAGGGGTGTGGAGATGACTGAGTTGTTCCTGTGGGCACAAAGATCACTGAGGGAAGGCTCTCAGTGCAGGAAATGTGTGTGAAATATTGAATAATTGGAAATGATTCCTTAAAGCTTGTTTGAAAGGCTGGAATATATATGAAATTATGAATTGTGATGTAAACTTCCCTTTCCCTTCCCGTCATCTCCATCTGCAGAGGAAGCTCCTCTGCAGAGAAGATGAATCTGCATTTCTCGTGGCTCCCACCTGTACTCACAGTTCTTATAGAATCCCAGAATCCTTTAGATTGGGGAAAAAAAACCCCTTAAGATCATTGAGTTGCTTGGATAAATCAGCACCTTGATTTTTTTGTTTTCACTTTTTTAAGCATTGGCACATGGTGATTCTACCAAAGATGGTTTCTCCAAAGTAGGTATAAATAATTCCTCTTCTCCTAAGCCCTGTTCAGAGGAGCCTGTCCTCAGGACAGCTGTTTCCCATATTGCTCTGGGCAGACAATAAAAAATGTGGTGAACAAACTGCTCCACTGTCTCACTAAGCCCGAATTCTACTTATTCAGGTCCTTTTTGTGACCTATTTGTTAATGCAGTCTGGGCCTAGAGAAGAGAACACAGATTTCTAGTAATGATTACAGAACAGTTCCCTGTGTACAGAACATAATTTCCCTGATCCTTTTGAATAACAGATGCACTTATGCAATGTATTAAAATTTTCTTTCTCTTCCTTTTAGTTGTATAAAAAGCCAGATGTCCCACTTTATAAAAAAATCCGTTCCAGTAAGTAAAATCTTATTACTAAACTGTGATAACCGTGGAATTTTCATGTGACACCCTCCTTCCTGTCCTGCTCTTTGTCCTACCAGAGATACTTCCACCTGCTTTTTTTACTTTACTGATTGGAATGAAAATACTGTAAATAAATAATTCTGTTTTTTTCACCTGAGAAGAATTCTTTTCCCTATTTGGGTTTGTTTTTTCTTTTTTTTTGTTTTTTCTCCAGATGTCTATGTGGATGTCAAACCTCTCTCTGGCTACGAGGCCACCACCTGCAATTGTAAGAAACCAGAGGATGACAGTGGGAAGGGCTGTGTGGAGGATTGTCTGAACAGGTCAGCAATGGATTATTTCTCATCAGTTCATCATCTCCTAGGAAAATAGTTGTGCTGGATGCACCCCAGCAGCAAAGGCATCATCACAGGGAGGGAAATTCCCAACCTGACCCTCTGGACATGCTCTGGGATCCCAGTGTCATCCTAAATTGTCACTGCTGGGACTGAGGCCCCTTCACAGTGACCCAACAGGGCCCTGCTGGACCCCCCACCCTCCCAGCTGCTCCCAGTCAGACCAGTTCCCTCCCAGCTCAGCCCCAGCTCCGGCTCCTTCCAGCCCTTGGATGGTGGAGCAGCCACAGGAACAGCTGCAGCTGCTGCCCCTGGGGAGGGACCCTGGGCCTGTGTCCCCTCCCCTGGGCTTGTGTCCCCCCCTGGGNGTCTCCTCCTGGGCTCGTGTCCCCCCTGGGCCCGTGTCCCCCCTGGGCCCGTGTCCCCCCTGGCTTGTGTCCCCCCTGGGCCCGTGTCCCCCCTGGGCTGTGCCCGATGCTCTGGGGGGGCTCGGAGTGGCCACTTGGCCTTGGGCAGGCAAAGGGTCAGTGCCAGGTCCAGCCCTTGTCAGGGACTCTGGCCATTCCCCCTCCCCAGGCACAACCTGCAGGAGCTGCCCCTGCACCAGGTGATTCCTCAGCACTGCCCTGCCCCTTTCTCCAGGGGAAGATCCCATTAAAATCTCCATTTTGCCCTTTGAATAGCAGTGGGAGCCAGGCAGAGAATCACTGTGTGAATTACACCTTGAAAACAAGAAGCATTTTAGTTACTGAATAACTTCTGTTTTGTTTCATTTGTTATTATTGATTTATTTCTTTCTGTATTGATTTATTCTTGAATCATATATGCATAATATATATAAAGTTGATTTTTATATTGATTTATAAATTGATTTTTATATTGATTTATTATTATAAGTAACATTATGTGATGATTTTTATATTTCTGTCTAGATTTCACCTGTTGATTTATGATTGATTTTCCTTGCATGACAGATCCCAAAGGATGCTCTTCCCCTCCCTTTACCTTCTCTGTTGTCTCTTTCAGGATGATCTTTGCAGAGTGTTCCCCCAACACCTGTCCCTGTGGGGAGCAGTGCTGCAACCAGCGCATCCAGAGGCACGAGTGGGTGCAGTGCCTGGAGAGGTTCCGGGCCGAGGAGAAAGGATGGGGTATCCGTACCAAAGAGCCCCTGAAAGCAGGACAGTTTATCATTGAATATCTGGGAGAAGTTGTTAGTGAGCAAGAATTCAGGTAGAAATATTCCTTTACTGCTTTAGCATGCAAGGCTCATAAATGATTTTTAGCGCCTGCGGTCGTGGTTGGGATATCCTCAGGCTGGAACAAAGGGGAGGATGAGGGGGGAAAGGAAGGCTTAGAATTCTGGGGGTTTTTCTCAGTCCAGTAGAGAGGGGTGATTAATGTTTGAAATGTATAATCTGCCTCATCTGCCCTGTAAATGCAAAATGCCACAAGTGACTGAATCTGAAGTGAGAACTCTGCAGGGTTTGGGCTGCACCGGGTAGAACTGAGGGGCAGAGTGGGGCTGGAAAAAGATGTGAAGGAAAAAGAACACGTGGAAGCATTGATAACCATTGAAGGAAAGAAGTTGACTCCATGGCATGGTGGGGTATCTGAGGTTGGAGGGACTGCTGTTCTCAGCTCCACCAGAAGGCAGCTGCATTCTCCTCATACAGAGATGAGCACTGGCACTGACTCCTGTCCCTGTGCTCTTGTGATCCATGGATGTGATTCCAGAACCTGCCCGCTCCCCAGGACAAAGCTGGTTGTTGTACACGTGCATACACAGACAGACACCCCAAGGAATGTGTACTTGCATTTTCTCTTCCATACACAGGTTACCAACATGAAATGTGTACAAATAATCTGCAGAACCCAAAAGGGAGCATTCCAGAAGAGCAAAATTTCTAAATTCTAACCTCTGTCAGTGGCCTTGACTTATAAAAATAGGTACAATAATGGTTTTCCTCCATCTCTAGGTGTACAGTCCTATAAAATATAAAAGATTATCATTGCTTCTCCTTCAAAACCCTCTGAGATGTGCTCTTACTGTGTCACTCCCTGCGTGCTGTCAGGGACAAGCAGAATCACCAGGCTGTCCCTGTGTTGCTCCACAGGAACCGGATGATTGAGCAGTACCACAACCACAGTGACCATTACTGCCTGAACCTGGACAGTGGCATGGTCATCGACAGCTACCGCATGGGCAACGAGGCTCGCTTCATCAACCACAGCTGCAACCCCAACTGCGAGATGCAGAAATGGTGAGGAAGGGGATTCTGCTCCCTGGAGGATGGTGTGCCCAGAGAGAAAGAGAGAACCGGTTCATCTGAGGGAGTCAGATCTAAAAATAGGGAGGGAATCAAGCTGTAAATAATCCTGACACAGTGCTCACATTGCTCAAGAGAAGTCGTGTAGCCTTGGTGAGTGCTGGATGCTTTGGAGACAGGATCCAGGTTTGCTGACAGATCCAGCACTGCTGGTTGTCACACTGGGACGTTTCCCTCCCAGCATTACTGGTTACACTGGGCTGTTTCCCTCCCAGCATTGCTGGTTTTCCCACTCTTAACCTGCTGCAAAGGTTGAAGCCTGGGTATTGCTCTAAAATCATCTATCTGTATAATACCCTTTCTTTTTGACAATTCAAATATTTTTTTAAAACCAGGGAAGGAGGGAAATAGTTGGATTCCAGCAGCCCCTGTGTCATATGAGCACTTGGTGAGAACCAGACTAGGAGGAAGTACTGCAGAGGGATTTGCAGTGAGTGATTTGCAGGGGAATGGCAGATGGTGGAACAGGAGTCACTGTGGGGACGGTACGTCAGAGTAGCTCGTGCTTCTCAGATAATTCTAGATTTAGGTGATAGTAAAGTTTTAAATTTGAAAATCCAACACAAAATAAAAGAATTGAAGAGACAGAGGGAGAGGATTCTGCCTCTCTGCCCTGCTCAGGTGAGACCCCTCCTGCAGGGCTGCCTCCAGTCTGGGATCCCAGCACAGGAAGGAGCTGGAGCTGTTGGAGTGGGTTTGGAGGAGGCACTAAATAATTAAAGGGAAGGAGCAGCTCTGCTGTGAGGAAAGGCTGAGAGAATTGGGATTGTTCAGCCTGGAAAAGAAGAGCTCCAAGTGACCTAATTATGTCTTTCTAGTACCTGAAAGAGCTGCAGGAAAGATGGAGAGAGACTATTTACAAGAGCCTGGAGTGACAGGACAAGGGGCAATGTCTTCCCACTGCCAGGGGGCAGGGAGGGATCCGTGGGATATTGGGAAGGAATTGTTCCCTGTCAGGGTGAGGAGGCCCTGGCACATCCTGCTCTTTGTAAATGTGGTGTTTGCTTTTTAGCCTTCAGAGTTTATTGTGAGAGATAAATAAAAGATCTGCACAAGCATAACCCAGGGCACAGCAGGGGTGTTGCTGCCTGTCTCTAACACTGCCACTCTGTGCACAAAGATGGTTTTATGTTTAATTTTTGGGGTATTTGATTGTGTTTTCCCCACAGGTCTGTGAATGGTGTGTATCGGATCGGGCTGTATGCACTCAAGGACATGCCTGCTGGGACTGAGCTCACCTATGACTACAACTTCCACTCGTTTAATGTTGAAAAACAGGTAAAAACCCCACCGTGAGACCCTGAAAAATCTCCCTAAGGCCCAACAGTTCTGTGAAGTGTAAAAATTAACAAAACACGTCGTATTGTATTAGGCAGAAAATGTTTGGTTTAATATTGAGAATCTATACGTTTGAGGTTTATTGGATTTATTTTTTTTTTCTCGAAGCAACTCTGCAAATGTGGCTTTGACAAATGCAGAGGAATAATCGGGGGTAAGAGTCAACGCATGAATGGACTCTCAAGCAAAAGCAACCAGCCTGTGAGCACCCACAGAAGACCTGGGCGGTCGAAAGAGAAGAGGAAGTCAAAGCACAAACTAAAGAAGAGAGTAAGTAGGACAGACAGAGTTTGGGGGGTGAGGTTGATGGGAAATCAGTCTGTGCCGCCAGACCAAAAACGGGTGTTTTTGTAAATTTTAAACTTGAAACAGAAACCCAAACTTGAAACAGAAATACAGTGGAGTAACGCTGCAGGTTCTGTCTCAGGGACTGCTTTGGCTGCTTTGCTGAGTTCTTGGCACAGTTTTTCCTCTCTATCAGAACAATCTCTTTTTCCAGAGGGGCCACATCCCTGAGGAACCCAGTGAAAGTGTGAACGCCCCAACCAGGCTGACACCTCAGCTGCAGATGAAGCCCATGTCTAACAGGGAAAGGTAAGGGCTGATTTCAGGGGAAATCAGGGGGGATTTGCCTCAGGAATGGAGTGCTGTGCAAATATTGATGTCTTCTTCTGTAAGATGGGCATCCTGAAATTTATGAGGATGCAGCTTTTAGTTCTCCTTTACCAGCCAGTCTGGAATTCCTCTCCACTGAGGAGAGAAGGCACAGAGGGTACACCTCTGAATATCAAGCTTTTCCCCCATATTAAAGAATTAATTTTCCAGTAAAAAGAGTTTCTTGATTAGCCTCCTAATTCCTGCAGGAATTTTGTGCTGAAACACCACGTGTTCTTGGTACGGAACTGGGAGAAGATCCGGCAGAAGCAGGAGGAAGTGAAGCACGTCAGTGACAGCATGCACAGCTCGTCGCTGTACACGCGCTGGAACGGGATCTGCCGGGACGACGGCAACATCAAATCCGGTGAGGGGGCTGGTGTGGGACACAGAGAGTTAAACTCTGTGTGAATCCGAGTTCCAGTGAGGTCCATACAGCTTTTGTAAGGGCTGCTGCACAGCTCCCGGGGGTTACTCCAGCCCTGGGAGAAGTTGTGACATGTGGTGTTCCAACAAGAGCGGTTTGTCAGAGGAGGAGGAGAGTGGCGTTCAACGTCGTGGCACTCGGTGCCGGGGTCTGGTTTGCAAGGTGGTGATCAGTCACAGGTGATCTTGGAGGTCTTTTCCAACCCCAGTGATTCCAGGATATTATTCTGTATTGGAAAGAAATTCCTCCCTGTGAGGGTGGGGAAGCCCTGACAGATTTCCCAGGGAAGCTGTGGCTGCCCCTGGATCCCTGGAAGTGCCCAAGGCCACGTTGAACAGGGCTTGGAGCAACCTGGGATGGTGGAAGGTGCCCCTGCCCATGGCAGGGGGTGTAGCAGGATGAGCTTTAAGCTCCCTTCCAACCAAATCCAGTCTGTAATTCCATGATTTTCCCAATGGAGAAGGGCTGTTTTCCTGCTGTCTGTATCCCTAAACCAGAAACAGTTATGTACACTGTGAAAAGTGTCATTTATCCTCATAGTTTCACAGCTTTCAGGCCTTCAGAGAACAAAGGTTTTTGGCATGCAGTCACTTGTGGGAATGAATCAAAATACAATTATCAGGGAAAAAATGCTGCTCCTTTTCCAAAAATAAGCCTGTTGGTGGGACTTTCATCATCACAGGATTTGGCCCCCAGTGTCAGGCACAGGAAAAGCTGGACAGTGAGTATTTGGGTTGAATTCAACGAGATGTTTTATTTGCTCCAGCAAGGTAAAATATTCCAATAACCAACTGATCCATTTAGCTGAGAAGCGACATGGGAACATGGACCTGAAGCCTTGGATGTTACAGTAACTTAGAAAACATCTGCATTTAATAATGGATGGTGGAGTTGCCACAGCAGAGGAGATGCTGTGATTTGATCTCTTACAGATTTCTTGTTTAGAGAGGGGTTTGTGGTGTGGAGGTAACCGTGTCTCGCCCTGTCTCAGATGTGTTCATGACCCAGTTCTCGGCGCTGCAGACGTCGCGCTCGGTGCGGACGCGGCGCTTGGCCGCGGCTGAGGAGAACCTCGAGGTGGCTCGTGCCGCCCGCCTGGCCCAGATCTTCAAGGAGATATGTGACAGCATCATATCCTACAAAGGTGAAGGTGATGCTCTTTAAAATTTAATCTCCGTGGGTAGGTTTTCAGCCTCTGGGAATGGGCTCTCTGAATAGGAAATGATAGAAAAACATGGGATGTTAAATAACCCTTATTTTTTTAATTTCTCCCCTTATCGATAATCATTTTGCTTTAGCCTCAATCCCCTGCTTTGTCACCAGAATCTGCAGATGTTGCTCTCCTTTGAAATAGATTTTTCAAATTTCCAGAAAAAATCAGAAACTGTCCTTGTGCTACCTGTACTCCAATTACAGGCACCGACATTTAGAAATACAGAAGCATTTCAATTCCCCGTGGCTCAGATAACAGAAAAGCCTTTTTTTAACCCAGATTGAATGTTTTTAGTTACTTTTCTTTGGAAGTTTCACTCCAGTGATGTCACTAAGCTCTGTTCCTGTTGCAGACTCCTCCAGGCAGGCGCTTGCAGCTCCTCTCCTGAACTTGCCCCCAAAGAAAAAGTAAGTGCTGCCTTTCCAGAGCTGCTTTCTCTGATGGATTTGCAGAATGGGAATTGCTGGTGAACCTGACGTTGTGCCAACATTCCTGTTGTAGAAATGCAGACTATTATGAAAAGATCTCTGACCCCTTGGACCTTGCCACCATTGAGAAGCAGATCCTGACTGGCTACTACAAAACTGTGGAAGCTTTTGATGGGGACATGCTGAAGGTCTTCAGGAACGCAGAGGTGAGGCTCTCTCTGGCCTGAAAGCTGCTGCACTGGCAGCAGGGATGTGCCCTCCTTTAATGCTCTCACAGGAATAAATGAAGGAATTTATTCTGCAGGAAGAGAACTTGTGCTGGTCTGTTCCTGATGAGGCCTCAATAGCAAATCATGAGCTCTTTGACTGCCTTAGGTCAGAGAGAAGGTCAAGGATACTCAAGCTGACCTAAAGAAATTTCCATTCCTTTTGGAAGGGGTACCCTGTTTTTCAGTATCAGGTGTCATGAAATCCCAGAATCATACAATGGTTTGGGCTGGAAGGGACCTTAAAGCTCATCCCTTTCCACCCCCTGCCCTGAGCAGGGGCACCTTCCACTATCCCAGGGTGCTCCAAGCCCCATTCAACCTGGTCTTGGACACTTCCAGGGATCCAGGGGCAGCCACAGCTTCTGTGGCACCCATGCCAGGGCCTCCCCACCCTCACAGGGAGCAATTTCTCCCATCTATCCAACCTAAATTTCCCCTTTTCAGTCTGAACCCATTCCCCCTTATCCTGTCACACCAGTTCCTGATGAACAGTCCCTCTCCAGTTTCCCTGGAGCCCCTGCAGACCCTGAAAGGGCCTCTGAGGTCTCCACACAACCTTCTCTTCTCCATGCTGAACATTCCCAACTCTCCCAGCCTGGCTCCATAGGGGAGGAGCTCCCGTCCCCTCAGCAACTTCATGGCTTCCTCTGGATTTGCTCCAACATTCCCATCTCCTTATTGCATTGGGGGACGGAGAATCCCTTTCCTTGATCTGTTGGCCATGTTCCTTTGCATGCAGCCCAGGACACGGGTGGTTTCTGGGCTGTGGACACACATGGCCAGGGCACGTTGAGTTTTTGGTCACTCATCACCCCAAATCCTCCTCCCGGGGCTGCTCTCAGTTCCTCCCCTGCCCACATCACGGTCGGAGTCAGGAGGGGGATGGAGAGGTGCAGCCCGGGTTTGGGAGAACACACCGACAGGAGCTAAACGGGTCGGGACATGGAAATAAAACCCTTTTTGGGTTTTTTTTATTATTATTTTTGCAGAAATACTACGGCAGGAAGTCCCCGACGGGGCGGGACGTGTGCCGGCTGCGCAAGGCCTACTACAACGCCCGGCACGAGGCGTCGGCCCAGATCGACGAGATCGTGGGGGAGACGGCGAGCGAGGCCGACAGCAGCGAGACCTCGGTGTGCGACAAGGACAACGGGCACGAGAAGGACGAGGACGTCATCCGCTGCATCTGCGGCCTCTACAAGGACGAGGGGCTCATGATCCAGTGTGAAAAGTGCATGGTGAGGGCCCCAGAGGGAGCCTGCTCTCTCCTCCTCTTCTTCTCCACAGCAAGTGGAGCTCTTCGCCAGCAGTTCCCCTGTGCTTGGTGGCGTTAATTAACTCTTGAGGTTTTTTAATTCCTCTCCGCAGAGGAAGAGAGATTCTCTTTTTACAGGGAAAACGCTGCTAGTATTGAGCAGAGGAGCTGAAACTGCCCCAGCCCTCAGGAGAGAAAAATTATTTAAAAAACTTTGTGCTTTTACACTTACTGTTGTAAGAGATGGAGATTAGATTGAGATTAGATGGAGATCTAATCTGTCTGCTGATGTGGTGTGAAATTGTTCATAGAAAACCTTGAATTTCCTGTGCGAAGCTTATTTTCTTGTTTTCCTTAATATTTGTTGAGGAAATGCAGTTTGCAACTATGATCTGTGCCAGGACTTCCTGACTGTCCTTGTTTTTCCAGGTCTGGCAGCACTGTGACTGCATGGGTGTGAATTCGGACGTTGAACACTACCTGTGTGAGCAGTGTGAACCTCGAGCTGTGAACAGGGTAAAACAAGACTCTCCTTCCTATTACTCTTATAAACTACTGCAGCTCCTTAGGGTTTTTTTGTATTTGTATTTGTGTTTTGGTTTTGGTGAAGCTTCCTTGATTTAGGTTCAGTTCCATGAGGGGTCAGTTTTTCTCTGTGTATTTCCAAAGGGTGGCAGCCCAATTTTGGACCGATCATGGTGAGCAGCTCAGGATTCCCTTTCCTTTTCCCCTGCAGGAGGTTCCCATGATCCCTCGCCCCCACTATGCCCAGCCTGGCTGTGTTTATTACATCTGCCTGTTGAGGGATGATCTGCTGCTCCGCCAAGGTACGTCTGGCTCTGCTGGGGTTTCCATCCGTGGGCAGGGATCCCTGTCAAAAACACTTTCATTTTTCACAAGTGGAAATAATGATACACAGTCAGAGTTCTCACAGGCTGTTGATGAAGAAATGTTAATTAGCACAGCCAGGGCTGTCCTGGCCAGGGGAGGATGATGCTGAGCCAACTGCTGGTAGTTAACATTTAGAAGCAAAGGCCAAGAAGGCTGTTAGACCTCCAGTATTTTAGTGCAGAATGGTCATTAAAACATCCAGCTCGTTGCTTATGTGTTCCCCATAGCTTATCTCTTCTGGACTGGGCTCTGAATTCTTGAATTTCTCCAAGGCAGCTGCCACACCCATAATTCAGCTCACTGATTATTATTTTTTTTATTTCATCCTATACATACACAGAAGGTTAGAAGGAACCCTTTATCATTATTAGGAAACTGCTCTTGAATGAGTGAAACCAGTTGATAAGTTTGCCAGAGGGAAATAGGAGAGCCTTCAGTAAAATGAGGAATTAAAAAAAGGTCAAAGAACACCATATTCTTTATCCCATCTGCAGGATTCTGGAATTTGCATTCAGGGTGTTGCTCTGCATTGTCTGTTCTGTCCAGAGTTCAGCGTTTGGGTTTCTCATCTCTTTTTTTGCTGGAGAATAACTCAACTTCAAGGGCCGTATCAGAACTTGCTTTCACATTCTCTGTTGAAATGGATGATGTTTTATCTGGTCAGGGCAGTCCCAGGCTCAGCTGCAGGATGGGTGGGGAAATGGCTGAGAGCAGCCCCGGGAGGAGGATTTGGGGTGATGGGAGACCAAAAACTCAACGTGCCCTGGCCATGTGTGTTCACAGCCCAGAAACCACCCGTGCCCTGGGCTGCAGGCAAAGAGCACGGGCAGCAGGACGGGTAAAAGGATTCTCTCTCTGCTCTGCACTCCTGAGACTCCACCTGGAGTGCTGTGTCCACTTCCAGGACACCCAGTGAAGGACATGGAACTGTTGGAGCAAATCCAGAGGAAGCCATGAAGTTGCTGAGGGGACTGGAGCTCCCTCCTCTATGGAGCCAGGCTGGGAGAGCTGGGAATGTTCAGCCTGGAGAAGAGAAGGTTGTGTGGAGACCTCAGAGCCCCTTGTAGCACCTGAAGGGGCTCCAGGGAAGCTGGAGTGACAGGACAAGGGAGAAATGGCTTCAAACTGACAGAGAAAAGTTTAGGTTGGATATATGGGAGAAATTTCTGCATATGGGAAGTCCTTAGAGGCATCTTTTAAACTTAGACACAGTTGATAAATGAGATTGTATTAATGAAAATAGAATTACTTGTGCTTCACTTTAATCCTGAATCTCGTTATAAGAAAACTGTGGTGTTGATGACCCTGGGGCCATGTTGTCCTCAGTGGTTCCCTGGCATGTTTTTCCCAAGCTGTGAAAGCTGCTAATTAATAACAGCAATATCTGTGGAAGGCAAACAGCCATAACTACACATGTGCAAAAACGGGGGGAAAAAATAGGGACAAAAAACCCGGGAGTCATTGTAATTTAACGTGAGAAAAATGTTCTGCCTGAGTCAAAAAGGCAAAGGGAGTATCAGAAATTGTTATGCACAAAAGAGCAGAGTGATTGTGCCTTTCTGTGACCTCCTGGGGTGTCTGTCTCCTGCCTGCCCTGTGCTGCTCTGACACCCCATTGCACAGAGGATCTCACTACCTGTAAAAACAAGGATAACAAGGATAATCTGATCTGGATCATCTTTCCTGTGGACAGAGTCTGCACAGGTGATTTGGAGGGTGAATGCAGAAGGTCTATGAAATGTGGCTCAGGAAGGTGCAACAATGCAGAAATTAGGGAACAAACAGAAATTAGCTGGCCACAGTTAAACTCTAGGAAGATTTTTTACAAAAGCATAACTAGACTGTGGCAAGCCTTGCCACAGGAGGGTGGAGAGGTCAGAGTATAAACGATTCCAAGAAAGATTAGACAAATTCTTGGAGGAAGGATTAGTCTCTAAAGCTCTAGCCTTTGGCTCTGGAAGTCCATGAACAGCAGAAAGGCAGGGGCAGCATGGGGAGGCTTTTCCTTGGCTTGTCTGTCCCTGTGCTTGCTCCTCCTGAGCAGCTGCTGCTGCCCGTTTCTCCAGCCAGAACATTCTGCTGTGTGACCTCTGGTCCTGCCCAGGGGAGGTTTTAGGACTTGGGACCTCCCAGGTTTTGGTCATTTTTAGGTAAATAACAGAAGAGGTGGAATTTATTCCCAGCCCTGGACATGCTTAAGGCCAGGTGAGATGGAGCTCTGAGCAGCTTAAAAGATATCCCTGCCCTTGGCAGGGGTGTGGGTCTGGATGGTCATTAAGATCCTTTCCAACCCAGGTCATCCTGGGATTTCACAGGTCAGAGCAGAGAAATTAAGGAGTAAATTCACTTATGGGACAAAATTAATAAATTTAAGTTATGAGGTTGCCCTTGGGAAATACCTTTTGATTGCCAGCAGTGCCAGTTTGTTCGGTCCTTTCTGCATTCTCTTTACCTTTCCTGAGCTCTACATCTCATTGGAATTCTGCTGGAATAACCAAAGGCTTGGGGCTTCTTGGGCCAGGATTTGTTTCCTTAATAGTGATCTTCTCTCTAAGTATCTTCTCTCTCAAAGGTTTATTCTTTACACATTGCAGCCATCACTAATTCCTACACCTTTTCCTAGTCATGACTGACATGTTTTCATGTCCTGTGGTCTGTCATGGTTTTGATTCCTTACAGGTTGGTGTTTTCACTCTGGGCACGGAAAGTTACGAGGAGCTTTTCTGTAAAGCTGCTGCAAAAAACATCTGAGTGTTCCTGGCAGGTTCTGCAGCGGGTTCCTTCCTTACAATCCAGCATTAGGTGCCTCTGTTGTGTTTTGTTTGTGTTGGAGTCCAGGGCATCCCTTTCTATGACCTGGGACCTGAGAAAAGGAGTTCGGACCCTGGACAGGGGGGTGTGGAGCCGTTCCAGGGAGGTTGGAGACCTTGGCACAGAGCCCAGAAAGACACTGAGTTTGATTTTAGTCCGTGGGAGAAGCTTCCAACACTGAGAGAAGAATTAGAAACCTCCAAAGTGTGAAAGTAGTAGTTTAGTACAGCATGGAGTGAGAAATTTTGTAGTTTAGGAATTCTTAGAATAGAGGTGAATGGGGGACAAGATGGAGGATTTGGGGTGTTGCCCTAGGGTCTTCTCCTTCTTCTCTCGGTCTTCCATCTTCTGGGGTGGTGATCACACAAAGTAGTTCCAGGCTATTGGATTAGGGTAGAGATGACCAGAAATGACCCTTGTAGTACAGATATCACACATTGGTACAAAATAGTAAATAGTGGGCACGTAATTATCTGTATAAGAACCAAGCAAGGCCCCATCAGTCACAGTCCTGCCGTGTCCCAGCCTCTGTCCGGACCTCGGCTGGGTGCAGAGCAAATTGTGAGACCCCAAATAACAAACAGCACACGAGAACTGAAAACAGGACCTTGAAGGACTCAGTTTCTTTCTGCGACGCGGCTCAGGGGCTTTTAGGGGGCCGGGGACTTTCAACATCCTTGAATCTCGGCAAGGACAGAGACAAACCCGAGAGTTTGAATGACAATTTCCTCTGGTTCTGGTGTGCTGGGCTCAGGCCAGGCTCTTCACAGGCGTGTCCTTTGTGCCCCTGACAGGTGACTGTGTGTACCTGATGCGGGACAGCCGCAGGACCCCCGACGGGCACCCGGTGCGGCAATCGTACCGGCTGCTGTCCCACATCAACCGCGACAAGCTCGACATCTTCCGCATCGAGAAGCTCTGGAAAAACGACAAGTACGTGCAAGTCTGAGACATCCCACTGGCCTGCCTGTCAAAGCACAGGAGTTCTGTGGAAGTCTCGTCTTAAGAATGCAGGAATGGGCAAGGTCCAGGTGTAAAGGTTGGGGAATTCCCAGCTGGAGCCTGTGCTCCACAACTGCACAGTGGAAACACGAGAGGTTGGGGGTTTAAGCAAAAGATCAGAGGTAGAAATTGATGGATTTCCTCAGTGTTGGAACAGGCTGTGGCTGCAGTGGCAGCTGTGAGGCCGTTCAGTGCTGTGCCCTGACCAGTCAAAGTCTGCTGTGCCCATGGGAACCACGCTGGGAGAGCTTGTCCTCGCTGCAGGCGGGAAGTGGAATATGGAACACTTGTGTGACTCTGCTGTTCATCACAGCCAAGTGCAAGAGAGGGAGCTCAAAACAAAGCAGGGGGCATCGAGTGAGTTGTGTCACGGGCTGATTTGTGTTTCTGTCCCCTTTGCACCCTCAGGGAGGAGCGCTTTGCCTTTGGCCACCACTATTTCCGTCCACACGAAACGCATCATTCCCCGTCTCGCAAGTTCTACCACAACGAGCTCTTCCGGGTGCCCTTGTACGAAATCATCCCCTTGGAGGCCGTGGTGGGGACGTGCTGTGTGCTAGACCTGTACACCTACTGCAAAGGTGAGAATTAAACACATTCCTAAGCATTTGGCCAGTGGGCTGTGGTGGTTTTACCCCCACTGAAAGCTCAGCACTACCCGGCTGCTCACTCCCCCCGGGATGGGGAGGGATCTGGAAGAAGTTAAAACCCAGGGGCTGGGATAAAAAGAGATTAATATTTTAAATAAATTAAAAGATTGTTATAATAATGATAGTAGTAGTAGTAATGGAAAGGGAGAGAGAAATGTCCAGTATCTGAAGGGCCTAGAAGTAAGGTGGAGAGGGGCTCTTAAATCATGAACTGGAGTGACAGGACAAGAGGGAATGACTTCAACCTGAAAAGGAAGCCATTGGCTTGTATAGGTTGGATATACAGAGGAAATTCTTCCCTGTGAGGATGGGGAGGCCCCTGGATCCCTGGAAGTGTCCACAGCCAGGCTGGGCAGGGCTTGGAGCCACCTGAGATGGTGGAAGGTGTCCCCACCCATGGCAGGGGTGGCACTGGGTGAGCTTTAAGGTCCCTTCCAGCCCAAACCACTGCATGACTCTGTGAATAAACCCCAGGAAGCACAAGGGATGCCCAGTGCAGTCACTGCCCACCCACTGCCCAGCCCAGCCCCAGCACCCCTCAGGGGATCCCGGCCACCCCCAGTGGGCTGGTCACTCTGTGGTGTGGAATATCCTGTGGCCAGCTGGGCTCAGCTGTCCTGGCCCTGCTGGCAGGGCAGGGGACCCTGGAGAGTTCTGGGCTGAGGGTGAGAACTGCTGGGCACCAACCAAACGTTGGGGTGTGACCAGCAACATCCTCACCCTGAACCAGCCACTGGGGCAAATTCACTCAGTTCTGGAAGCAAGGACAGGCACTGGAGTTGTTCCTGTAGCCCAGAGGCTGTGGGGGATGTCTGTGTGTTTCAGAGCTGAGGACACACAATGGCTTTGCCCTGGGACAGGGATTCCTGTCTGAAGAGGGACAGCAGTGGGCAGGGAAGGGAAAACGATGCCAGTTGCTAATTTTGTCTGTGAAAGTTTGGGCAGTGTTTGATTAGAGTGCAGGTTCTCCCTCAGGGTGACCCAGCAGCGTGTCCTGCTGGGGTTCTGAATGGGAGATCAAACAGGGACACTGTGACAGCCCCTGCCTCGCTCACTCTGTGATAAAGCACGTGTTTCCCCCTCAGTCCATGCCTGGTTTTCCCTTGTTTTGATCCAGGGAGGCCCAAGGGTGTGAAGGAGCAGGATGTTTACATCTGTGATTACCGCCTGGATAAATCAGCTCACCTCTTCTACAAGATCCACCGGAACCGCTACCCCGTGTGCACCAAGCCCTACGCCTTCGACCACTTCCCCAAGAAACTCACGCCCAAGAGGGATTTCTCAGTAAGTGGGTTTGTTCTCAGCTTCATTGCCTGTTTTTAGGAGACTGGATGGAGTTCTGGAAAGCCCCTGACTGTGGATAAATGAACCTTGGTCAGCCAAGGGGAGCTGATCCTTTAGGTGAGGGTCAGGCTCTGCTCCCAAGGGACAGGACAAGAGGGAACGGCCTCAGGCTGGGCCAGGGGAGGCTCAGGCTGGACATCAGAAGGAATTTCCTCATGGAAAGGGTGGTCAGGCCTTGGCAGGGGCTGCCCAGGGAGTTTTGGAGTGCCCATCCCTGGAGGTGGCACTCAGAGCTCTGGGCTGGGGACAGGGTGGGGATGGGGCACAGGGTGGGCTCGATGGGCTGGGAGGGCTGTTCCCACCTCAGTCATTCCATGATTCTGTGAGTCTGCACAGCCTGGGGGGAAGCTCACTGAAAGCAAGCTTGGAAGGAGAACTGGCTGTAACAGAACCTGCAGTTGAGAGGCAAAGAGGTGCTCAAGGGAGGGTGATGGTGAGCTCAGAGAGGGTCTCAGAGCAACAGAACTGTTAGGTCTGCAAACGTGCAAGTGAGCTCTGTTCTTCCTGGAGCAGAGGTTTTTGTAGTGGCTTTGGAGAAGGTTCCAGACTTGTGCTGTGCAGAAAGGAGAGATAATTTTTATCATGATGGTCTGTGTCTTGAAATTTATTTAGATGTGAAGAGTCAGACAAGTCTGGCTCCAATTTATCTTATTACATGATCGTGCCTCCTTCTGTGAAGTCTTTTTGAGGTACACCAGCATTTCCAGAGTGTCCTGCATTGGCACTTTCAGAGTATTTGACAGACCAGCACTTCCTTCCACTGTCAATTTGGTTGGGTATTGATCATAATCTTCATTGTTATTGCAGCCTCATTATGTGCCAGACAACTACAAGAGAAATGGAGGCAGGTGAGTCTCCCCTCCCAGATTGTTGAGAAGAGATGCAATCATTCTGTTCGTTTGTTGTGCCCACTCTTCTCCTGCCCCTTTCCCCTGGGTGTTACGGAAATAAGAAGTTTAAATTATTTAAAGCTCTCTAAACTTTCAGAGAGATAAAAGGGAGCAAGTGAGGAGGGATAGGCAGCCTTAATAATGTATATCAGGAAAAGAAAGGAGCCATTTGAAAGTCAGAAAAAAGCAGCTGAGTGAGGAGATGCCCAAAACAGGAGATTCCAGCCTTCCCAGGTGGAGAAACCCAAATCCTGGACCTGCTGCCCCTGTCTGTGGGGCAGTCAGAGCCCAGATCTGGTCAGAGACTGCAAGAACATCCCACTAAGGGCTGGGCCAGACTGCTTTGGAGGCAAAACCTTCTGCAACTGCAAATAAAAAGCCATTTGCTTTTCAAAGCTGAGTTTGGTGTGGTGCAGATAAAGTTATGAGTGCAGGGATTGAGGGAAGAAATGGAGCTCCAGAGAGCCCCTGCCCATGGATGAGTCCTGGACTTGCTGGGAATGATCCTTCCAGGTGAGTGTCTGAAAAAACTTCCCTTTAAACCCCTCTTCTCCTGCAAGGTCATCCTGGAAATCCGATCGCTCGAAACCGCAGATCAAAGACTTAAACCAAGAGGAAGATTCCCTGCCCCTGATGGAGGAGGTGCTGGGGGCCCCTGAGCAGGCTCCAGGGGAGCTGCCCAGCCCCGAGGAGCCCCACAAGGAGCCGGTGCCCAGCGAGAGCTGCGAGGCCGACAAGAAGGGGGACGAGGCCCCCTCGGACTCGAGGCCGCTCTGCAGCCCCGAGGAGCGGCGGCACCTCCAGAGGGAGAGGCTGAACCAGATCCTGCTCAACCTCCTAGAGAAAATCCCAGGGAAAAACGGTGAGAGTTCAGGCTCTGGTTGGGCAGCCCCGGGTCTCCTGCCGGGTCTGGGGTCAATTTGCTGAGCTGTGTTGATAAAAAGAATGTTTTGGTCTGAATTTCTTGCCTAGTGGGCATTAGGAAAGTCGGTTTTCTTTGCAGCCACGTTTTCCTTTGCAACAGAAATCCACTAAATCCAAATGGAATTTCTTACAGCTTTGACGCTGTTTTGAATAATACTTTTAATAAGTACAAAAACTTTCCATAAACTAATTCCACCCTCCCCCAGTCATTCCGTATCTACAGTGGAGAAACTTAACAAACAGGCCAGAAAGACTGAACGGAATTTGGAAAGTCTCTTTTGACCTTTCATGAGCTTTCCTTGGGTTCTGAGTCCCTGCTGTAGATGTTGTCTGAGCTGTGGGATAAGGGGGCAGCAGTTCTGCTGGTGAAGTGTGTCCCTGCTTTTAAATTAAAGCCCGGGATGAGCCCTGTCCAGTCTCTTCCAAATTCTGGCAACGCCACACAGTCATGGACTGATGCTTTATTTGGGTTGGGAGGATCTTTGGAGATTGTCTGGTCCAGCCAAGGCCCAGGGCATGACTCAGCACCTCGTCCAGGGATGTTTTGGATTTCCTGGAGGGAAACATCCTTGAAAGAGCCATGAATAAGGAAACAGGAATTTTGTGTTGAAGGAACGACGGGAGGTTGGCACTCAGTGCTGTGCTCTGGGTGACAAGGTGGGGCTCGATCACAGGCTGGACTCGATGCTCCTGGAGGTCCTTCCCAAGCCCACAGATTGTGTGATGACTGAAATGCCCTTTTTTCCCCTTTTTTCCCCTTTTTTCCCCTTTTTTCCCCTTTTCCCCCCTTTTTTCCCTGTGCTCTGTTGCAGCCATCGATGTCACCTACCTGCTGGAGGAGGGCTCGGGTCGGAAGCTGCGGCGCCGCACTCTGACCATCCCCGAGAGCACCTTCAGGAAGTGACCCAGGAGGGGCAGCCGAGCTCTGGGGTCTGTCACTGGGGCTGGGGACCAGAACCCAGCCCGGGGAAGGAGGGCAGCAGCAAACTGACAAAACTACAAACAGTAGCACCTGGGGGGCCGGGCCGGCGCGGCGCCCACCCTGCTCTGCAGTGCTCTTGGTGTGTGTGTTGGTGGGCGTGCCTTGTATTGATGTTAGGTACTGAGGAAGCCTCGTGGTTATTGTCCAGGATGGTCAAATTTAATTTATTTTTGCTTGATATTCCCACTCAGAGGAAAAAAAAAAAATTAAAAAAAAAAATAATAATGGGGAGGGCAGAGGAAAAGGACTGAGTTACTGTGAGGAGGATGTTCCCCACGGTCACTGCTAACCTGGGATCGGACCAGCCGCCCTCAGCCCACGCCAGGGAAGGGAATCCAGGAATCCAGAGGGGAGAGGAAAGGCCCAGGGGCTTAAAATAAGGAAAAGCTGCCCTGAAGCTGTGGCCTCTGATTTGCACAAGTTCCAAGAAGAGAGAAACGTCAGGTTCGCCGTGGGACGGCCCGAGCACGTGTCCCTGTGGTCTGTGCCAAGGAGAAGCTTCCAGAAGCCCTTGGAGCGGGGCAGGAGCGCTGGGATGAGGCACTTGCTGTGCGGGGGGGGAGGGAGGGGGCAGGGTGTGAGTTTTTTTCACTTTTTTTCTGCAGAGAAATTTTATAAAAGCGAAAAGTCAGCTCCTGACGCCACCATTGCTGTTGGTTTTTTTGATAAGCTGTGGTTCTCGTGTGTCTCGTGTGTTGTGCAAATAAAATTCCGTTAAAAGAAAAAAAGGAAAAAAGGAAAAAAAAAAACCCAAACAAAAAAAAACCAAAAAAAAAAATAAAAACAAACCCCAAGGATCCTTTCACTCCGTGCCCGTCAGGCAGTATCCGAGCGAGTGTTTGTCGTGAGCTGTAGAATTTATCAACTGCTAACACTACCCTCGTGTGCTGGTGGACAGCTGAACGTCCGGGCAGCGGGTCCCGCTGGCCCCGCCCCTATCGCGATTGTCCCGACAGCGCCGGGGCGGGCCCGGGCCCGGGCGGCCCCCGCTGCCCCCGGACGGTGGCTTTGCTTTCCTGTCTCAGACGTACACATGCATATCCAGTCCTGTTTTAGGTGTTCTTATAAGAAATCCAGTTTTTAATGTGCCAAGTTGTATATATCTGCTGCGTGGATGTAAAGCAATACCGTAGTTACATGTTCCTTTTTATGGACCAAGCTCGTCCTAATGTACATTCTTGTTATTATTATAATTATTTTACTCTTAGTGGAACATGACTCATTCCATTAACTTTTATGTGTTGATTTAAAAAGAGAAAACAAAACAAACAAACAAACAAAAAAAAGAAAAACCACAAAAAAAAAAAAAGAAAGGAAAAAACCCTTTGAGAAAAAAATATTTTATTAAAAAAAAAAAAAGAAATAAGAAAATAGTTTGGAATATTTTCTTACTGTAGAGAAGCACTGTACAGTACCAGGAACCCTGAGTATAAAATACTCGTGCGTGTAGTAGGAATATCGCATGTCCAGACCCTCGAGTTGTCTCATTTAGTTTCAAACAGAAATCATTGTCTCAAATGGTGTTAAACACTAAAAAGTTTTTAAAAAAAAAAAAATAAAGTGCGTACAGAAGCGAGACACTAGCTCTGTCATTTTATCTTTCTTTTGTTGAAAGACTAAACAAAATGTTTTTTAGACAATCAAATGTTAGGTAAGTGCAAAGAATTGTTTTTTCTTACTGGTGTAGAAATTAATGACTTTTTTTATTTTTTGGGTTATTTTATAATACTGAGCAGACCCGTGTGTCCCCAGGATCGCCGCCGGAGCCAGGAAGCACTACGTTACTGCAAATAGAGCTGAACCTTAGTCTGCATGGGTGTAGGCTGTGTGATTGCTGAAAATAAATGCTGCTAATATATTTCCTTTTTACAAAGCATATCTAAATAGATCATTGTTTTGATGTTAATCTTTGTAAATTATGTATTACCAATTTTAACATTGGATGTAATTGCATAAAAAGCCTGCATCTCAATCCTGAGAGTCTAGTATTAAATGGAAAATCTTTTCCTATGGCTGGCTCGGGGGGTTTTCTTTGCTGTGCTGGGTGGGAGTGTGGATGTGCCAGAGGGCAGGAAGAGGGATCTGGGCAGGCTGGATCCATGAGATCCATGGGATCCACGGGCCAGAGCCAACAGGGTGAGGGTCGGCAAATGCTGGGTGCTGCCCTCGGGTCAGAACGCCCCAGGCTCAGGGAAAAGTGGCAGAAAAGCTGGAAAGGCCCTGGGGGTGCTGGGGCAGCAGCTGGACACGAGCCCAGGGGTGCCCAGGTGGGCAGGAGGCTGATGGCACCTGGCCTGGAGCTGTCCCAGTGTGACCACGGGACCAGTGCAGTGACCCCGGTGCCCTTTGCCGCCTCTGCCGAGGGACTCAAACCCCGCGGTCAGCTTTGGGGCCTTCATGACAAGAAAGAGGTTGAAGGGCTGGAGTGTGTCCAGGGAAGGGAACAGAGCTGGGGAAGGGGCTGGAGAATTCCTGAGGGAGCTGGGAAAGGGGCTCAGCCTGGAGAAAAGGAGGATCAGGGGGAAATTCTGGCTCTGCACAATCCCTGCCAGGAGGGGACAGCCCGGGGGGTCGGGCTCTGCTCCCAGGGAACAGGGACAGGAGGAGAGGGAATGGCCTCAGGCTGGGCCAGGGGAGGCTCAGGGTGGACACCAGCAGGAATTTCCCCATGGAAAGGGTGGTCAGGGCTTGGCAGGGGTTGCCCAGGGAGGTTTGGAGTGCCCATCCCTGGAGGTGTCTGGGGAAGGGTTGGAGGTGGCACTCAGAGCTCTGGGCTGGGGCACCAGGCAGAGGCTCCGGCTGCGCTTACGAGGGGCTGTCCCGACTCCCGAACACACCCCCTGGGATGGGAACACGGGAACACCCACCTGGGATGGGAACACTCAGCTGGGATGGGAACACTCAGCTGGGATAGGAACACAGGAACACTCGGCTGGGATGGGAACACTCGCCTGGCGGATCATCCGCGGCGTTTCAGAGGGTTCAGAGTGGCCCCAATGGCTCTGCCGTGGCGCAGATGTGGCAGGAGGGCCGGGGGCAGCACGGTCACCTCGTGAGGTCAGAGGGGCTGTGACCATGGCTCCGTGTGAGGCAAATTGGGGCAGGAGCCATTAAATCTATTCCCAGGGTATAAACCCCAGTGCCTGGAGCCCTCCTGTCCTGTGTGGGTGGCAGGTTGGGGACTGTCACCCCCGGGGTGTGTCCGACTGTGGCACCTGCAGAGAAGGACCAGGGTCCCTCAGGAACGGAACAGCTTCTCCTCGACACCCCTTCTGTGGAACCTGATTTTTCATTCTCCCTTTCCCAGTCTGACTCTCTATGATCATGAAAATGCCAGACTTGACCTCTACACTCCTTTTAAACCCATGGCCCCGGGCCAAGGCTTGGAGGACTGTTTATTTAAAAAAAAAATAAAAAATTGGAAGTACCACCGGGCTTCCTCCCCTCCTGGCATGACCCCATTTCAAAGTCCAGAAGCAGCTGCAGAATTCAATCAAACCTCCTTAAGGCAAGCCAAGGAACATTCCAATTAGGATATAACGTCACTCGTCTGAGAATAAAAATTCCAGAGAGAGAAGTTAAAATGAGAGCGGAGTGAAAGGAGAGCAGCTTTACCCGGGCAGCAGAGCCGGGCCCCGGGGCTGACACAGCGGCTTTTTGCCACCGAAACGGGAAGCCAGAAGGGTGAAGCGTGGCCCTCGGCCATGGGAGGGACCAGAGGCCCAAAACTGCCTCTGGGGACGGGCGGCTGCTGCCGTGTGTCCACTCCCCAGGACGGCCACACCTTTCACTGGGGAGCCCAGCAGGAAATGTAAATTCTGGGATGAAATCACAAGCAATGACAAAACCATGAAAACCTTGGAGCCATTTAGCCCCTACTGCCATCCTCTGGGCCATGAAAAGATTAGCTCAAGTTATTTATATAACTAAACCAATGGCCTGGGCTGTTCCCAGTGCTGTGCATCTCCCACGGCTTGGGGCTGGTCCCCAGCTGCTTCTCCAGGGATATTCCTGGCTCTGGGAGGCTGCAGCCGCATCTCCCACGCTGTGGAGGAGCCTGGACACCTTCTGCTGGGGCGTGAGGCCTCCCTGCTCTCCCTGGCAGGCAGCCGGGGCTGCTGAGAGCCGGCACGGCCGCACTGCTCCCTCCGGAGCGTTTCCTCATCCCAGTCCCAGCGCCAGCCCGGGCCACCCGCGCCGGCCACGCGGCCACTCCCCGCCCTCACTCGCACACGGGGACACGTGAGTCACAACCTTTATTTCCAGCTCCTTCCCCGCGGGTCGAGCTCATTCCTGTGGTTACAAGTATTTACAGAGTGCTGGGGCTGCGCGCTGGTGGCGGGGCCGGCCTGGGCCACCGGCCCCGGGGCACAGAGGGCACGTGGAGGTGGCAGCGGTGGCAGGACACGACGGCACGGAGACGACACGGAGCGGCGTGAGGGCCGGGCAGGGAGAGGAGCCGTCCCTGCCCCGGCACAGGGGTGGGCGGCAGCTGAGGAACCGCGAGCAGCCCCAAAGAGGAGCCGTGGCTCAGCGCCAGCAGGTCCGGGGGACACGGTGGCAGACGGTGACGTCATGCAGCAGTGACAGGCACAGGGCAGGGTCCCCTGGGAGCCGCCAGCCCCGGAGGTGGTGAAGGCCTGGAGGTGGCAAAGCCGTGGCAGGAGACATCCCCTCCTGCAGCTGGCACCCGCTCCGGCAAGCCCAGCTGCTTCCTCAGGTCCCTCCCGCCTCCTCACAAAATCAGGGACGTGTAACCGACAGGAACGAGGCCGGTGCTGTTTCCATGGCAGCAGCGGATCCAGTCTTCATCCACAGTGGAGAGAAGCTCCAGGATGTCCCCTTTCTGGAAGCTCAGGTGCCCGTCGGCGGTGCCCGTGTGGTCACACAGTGCCCGGACTGCCCTGCACCACAAACGTCATTGCAGAGTCGAGGATGGAGTCCCCTCCCCGGGACCCCGAGGACCCTCAGAGGCTCCCACAGCCCTCGGGGGGAGGGAATTGGGTTGAACCAGGGAACTCCTCGGGCAGAGGTGCCCCCTGAGGAGGGATCTGTACAAGGAGCCACTTGACACAGCTGTCCTGCCACGCAGCCCCGGGAGAGGGTGCAGAGCAGGAGGTGTGGGGACATCAGAGGGGGTGTGGGGACATCAGAGGGACTGTGGGGATATCGGGGTCAGGGCCAGCGAGGATGGGGAAGAAAGAAACAGCCAAACACTGTTTGGGATGGCCACATGCCTGCCCTGCTCACTTGCACAGAGCTGCTCTGACCTGCCACAGCCGGGTCACAGCTGCCACATGCTTGCCCCAGACAAGCTGCCATGAATCCACAAAGCGCACAAGAAAATGCTAAAAATTGTCCCCAAAACGCCTGGGAAAAACAGCTGATCCCAGGTGGGCAGAGGCTGATTCCCCCAAAGCCCAGCAGAGGAGGGGGATCCTCAGGGATGCAGTTACAGCTAAAGTGGGCAGCGGTGCCTTTCCCTAGAGAGACACGTGGGACCCCCACGCCGTGTCTGAGAGCAGCCCCGGCTTTCCCCCCTCCAGAAAACCCCACCAGCCGCTCCCAGCCCTGCCCACTCCCCGCCCTGCCCACTCCCAGCCCTGCCTCACCTGCGGGCCTGGGGCGGGGCGGCCGTGCCCCTGTCCGGCTGCTCCGGAGCGCGGCTCCTGTCGGACGCCAGCCCCTTCACCACCCCGGCCAGGACGCGCGGGCTGGGGGACAGCCAGCGGGACGGTCTCCTGCCACAGAGCAAAGGGAGCCACAAGCTCGCCTGGGAGCTCTTCCTGCCGTTTATCTCAGACTGTTCTGGTCATCTGGGAGCTGACAAGGAGCCGTCAAGCACCACTGAGCCTCCCCACGAGCTCTCACTGCCCCACAGGACTGAACAACGCGATGGCAGCAGCACTTGGGACGTGCACTAATCCCAGGGGCACTGACCCTGGGCAAGGGGCAGTACAAGATCCCCATGAGGCCACCGTGGTGAGCCAGGCACAGAAACCCTTCCTCAGCACACGCCTCTTCCCCCCTCTGCCTGCCCAAGGTCTTACCTGGACCTGGCCAAGACGCTGTCAGGGCTGGGGGGAAAGCTCCTGAAGGAGGGGTTGGTGGCTCCAAAGAGCCGGCCCAGCCAGCTGCCCTTGTCAGGACTAGGAGGACTGCCCATCTCTGGGCCAGAAGGTGCAGCCTGGTTCCTGTTGGCAGGAGGATCTGAGGAAGCAGCCAGGAGATTCTTTCCAGCAGCGGGATCATCCAGCTTGGTGAGTGCTCCAGTTCCAGTGGGCAGGAAGAGGTCTTCAGGGGAAGAGGTCCCTGAGGTGTCAGTGCTGCTGCTGGGCCTCGGGCCGGAGCATTCAGGGCCAGCTTTGGTCTGAAGGAGCTGCAGCTCCGTGCCTCTGGGCTCCCTCACAGCAGTTTGGGATTGTGCAGCCTGGCCCGGGCTGGGATCCCCCGCAGCCGCCCGCAGCTTCGTCCACCAGACCAAGGGAAACTTTTCCTTGCTAGGAGCAGTGTAAATCCTGGAGCTCTGGCTCAGCTGGCCCCACCAGCCACTGAGGCCAGCCCCACCAGTGCCCCCAGTGCCCTCCTCAGGCCCGTGACTCTCCGGGGGAGTGTCAGATCCCAGCAAGGTGCGGCTGAGCTGGTCTCCCCAGCGCAGCACGTGCTGGAAGGTTTGGTGCAGGGCAGCCCCCACTGGGGGGGCAGGGACCAGCCCACCCATGGTTGTTTGGGACCAGGCCCTCGTGCTGCCCCCAGTGCCCCCCACCCTGCCCAGAGCATCAGGGGGGGTCTCATCCTCCAGGCTGTCCCGGGCAGCAGCGCTCCGGCCCTCCAGGGACACGGCCCCCCGCACCGGGACGGGCCGACGGCCGGGGCACTGCGGGGACTCCAGCCGGCGGGACAAGGGCCGGACATCCACAGAGAGGTGGTGGTGTTCAAAGAGCAAGTCCAGGTGGAAAGTCAGCACCGAGAGGGGTTGGATGAGCAGCAGCAGTTCGTCAGCAAGGTGGGGAAGGGGGCCTTGGCTCAGGGCAAAGAAGGCCGTGGGTGAGTAAAGCACAGAGATCACACCTGTGGGGACAGGGACAGGTGAGGCAGGTGAACACCCTGTCCTTGCCACATCTCCGCCAAGAGCCAGCCAGGCCGTCCTCGTCAGTCAGAGCACCCTCTGTGCTGAAGATGCACCATGGAAAATGATGCCCTGATCCACTGGGGAAACTCCAGCCAGGCATGGATGTATCCCAACCCCAGAGTGGGATTATCGGCCTGGCAGGGATGAGGGGGCTTGGGGAGGGAGCTCCTGGGCACTGTGTCCTTACCTGGGCTCTTCTGCAGGTGAGATATCCACAGCTCCAGCTGTTTAATGCTAAACAAGACAAAGGGAGCCCAGATTAGAGCCCCCGGGACAGTTCCAACCCGCCGTGGCAGTGGGGCTGGCAGGGCCAATACTCACTTCAAGAGGCCAAGGATAAAGGCATGGAACTTCTGCCTGGTGCTGCTCAGGGGGGCCAGCCTGGCCACGTGCCAGCACAGGGAGTGCAGGGAGCGGGTGTTGGGGCCTGTGGGGTGCAGAGCACAGACAGTCACTGCCCCGGGCACACAGCCCCCAGCCCAGGCTGAAACAGAGCTCCAGGCACCTGCAGATGCCCCCAGCCTCACCCTCACCTGTCTTCACGGAGGCTTCCACCACACTCCAGGGGGAATTTTTCCGCTGGCCTGTGATAACGTCCTTCTGGAAGGGCTTCAGCCCATCTTCCACCAAGGCGTAGAGTGCAGGGCAGAGGGTGTGCAGCAGCAGGTACCCCACGTCAGGGTTGAGCCGGCTGTCCCCCAGCTGGGCCTGAGGGAGGAGAGGGAGAGGAAGGGCAGCACCTGACCCTGATCCTGCTGGGAGGGATGGGGGAATCCCACCCCTGGGACTCCCAAACCCCTCCTGCCCAGCCCAGCCCAGCTCTCACCTTCTGCACCAGGTTCCGGGCGGTGCTGAAGTGGGCGATGACCTTGTCCACGGCGGAGCTGACGGCGACCAGCAGTGCTGGGGACGGACGGAAAGGAGAGAAGGGTCAGCACGGAGGGACCCGCTGGGCACCGAGCGGCCCCGGACACCACCACCGGACCCTGCAGTGCCCACGGTGACGGAGCCGGGCCGGAGCTGCAGGCAGGAGACCCTCGGGGGGATTGCGGGGGCAGCTGCACTCGTGTCCTCCGGCTCGACAGGAGCACCTGCCGGGGGCGGGCAGGGCCGGGCCTGCAGGCAGCGCTGCCTGTCCCTGCTTCCCTGTCCCTACGTGCCCTTCCCCTGCCCCAGCCCAGCGCTGCGAGTGCCCAGGACATTGACCCGGCCCAGGACGAGCCCCTCGCACCCTCCCGACCCTGAGGGTCCCGTTGTCCCCTCCTCCCCTCCCGCCCCGTTCTGTCCCACCTCCTCGCCCCCCGCCCCGCGGAGGCTCCGGGGAGGACCCGCCCCAACCTTTCGTTTGCTCTCCATGGGCCTCCTCCGCTCTCCCCCCGCCGGGCCGGGCGGCTCCAGCGGCGGCTCCAGCGGCGGCTCCGGGGGCGAGCGGCTCGGGCCTGGCTGGAGAGAGCGGGGCGGCGGGGTCAGGCGGGGAGGCGGCTGGAGCGCTGCCGGGGGCCGGGGGAGGAGCGGCGCCGGCGGCGGGGCCCGGGTCGCTCCGGCTCATGGAGCCGGGGCCGGCGGCGGGGCGAAGGGCGGCGGGGCCGGGCCCGCGGCGGAGGAAGCGCGCTGGGAGCCGCGGGGCGGAGCGGACCGGCCCCGGCGCCTCCCGGGCCGCGCTCCCCGGGATCGCTCCCAGCGCCGGGGGACGCGCACCCGGCCCCGCGGCCCCCCAGGCAGAACCCCCCGGCTCACCCCGGAGGGACCCAGACTCACCCCCCAGGCAGGTCTCGTCTCCTCTCTGGGCCGCCCGTGGCACCGCGGGGTCCCCGCCGGGGCCCCCAAGCCTCCGGACCGGGGCGGTGCCCAGCCCCTTTTCCCCTGGGGGCAGCCCCCCCTTGTCCACATCCCTGGGCTGCCCCTCCGCGATGGGCTGCAGGCTCGGCCGGGGTCTCCTTCTCAGCTGGTGGCCGTCACTGGGTGCCAGCACCTGTCCCCCCAGGGGCGCAGGGGGCCCCCAGCCCGCGCCCGTCCCCGGGGGCACAGGCGGGTGCTGGGCCGGCTCTGCCCGCTGGCCCTTGGGCTGCCTGGCGGCACTGCGGGACCGCAGCTCCTTGAACGTCGTCACCTCTCTCTGTCTGGAGCCGGGAGGCCTGGCTGGCCCGTCCTGCTGGGGCGGGGGCTGAGGATTGGGCTGGGGCTGAGGCCGGCCGGGCTCCTGGCCCGCGGTGCCGGAGAGGAGCTCGCTGGTGGGGGGCAGCTCCGTGTCGGGCGAGAACACGATCAGCCAGTCGCTGCGGTCAACCCTGGCCTGGGCCAGCGTGGGCCCAGCCACGTTCCTCTTCCTCCTCTGCGCCAGCTCGTGGAAGGAGGTGATGGTCTTCGTGCCCGTGTCTCTGCAGAGCTCACCTGGGCCGGCCTTGGGCTCTGCCGGCCGCACTGGCCCCAGCGGCTGCTCCGCTCTGTGCGCGTTGAGGATCTGCAGCCGCCGCCGGGGGCGAGGGGGCACAGGCGGGGGGAGGCCGCCGGGCCGGGGCCGCGGCTCCGGAGCGCTGCTCGGGGTCCTGGGATCCCGCCGTTCCGGCACAGGCGGCGGTGCTGGAGGCGCAGCATCGGGCTCAGGGAGGGGGTTGCAGTTGGGGTCTAGGTCAGCGCAGGTGCCCGTGGTCTCCTGTGCTGCTGTGCTGGGAGAGAGCTCATCGCAGTGGGAGTCGAGCGAGTTGTTGCTGCACAGGCTGTCCGGGCTCTTGCTGGCCACGGCGGTGGCTCTCCGGAGCACCGGTGAGTTGTGGTTGGCATCTCTCCCATCGCACGTCCTGTCCCGGTCGGCCGGAGACTCTCCATCCTGGGCGTTTTCTATGGGAATGACGTTCAGCTCCTTGTCAGGGGACTGGGACTCTTCTCTGGCGAACTCCTTGCAGTACACCGAGACCGGGGAGTCATCCAAGCTGAAATCCGAGCAGCTACTGACAGAGGAGGAGGAGGAGGAGGAAGAATCCAGATCACAAGGGGGATCACAAGGAGAAGCCGCCTCCTCCTCGTCTCCACTGTGCAGGCAGGGGAAATCCTCTTGCACTGCCTGGTTCTGGAGCCCGAGCGTCTCCGGCTCTGGAGCGTGGGACTCGCAACACCGGCATTTCACAGAGGGATTGTTGGAATTGGCATCCACTGGCTCACGGTTCTCTGGGCAGTGGGTGCAGCCGGTCTGCTCTTCCCCCCCGGTGGAGCCATCCGTGTCCTGGAGCTCGGGGTGCCGGGAGAGGTGCAGCCCCAGGGAGATGTGCTGCAGGTGGATGTGGTTGAGGTTGCACAGGAGGCCTTTCTTTGGAGCCAGCATGGTGCTGCCTCACTGGAAGCGCTGGAGCTCCCAGGAAAGGCCAGCAGCTCCTCTCTTCAGACCATCCAGCTCCCTGTAAGCACCAAACACCCTCCTGGTTAGGGAAGAACGCGGCAGGACAAACGCGGGGAGAGGCACAGCCGGGGTAAGAGGGATGGCAGTGACCTTGCGGCAGGGCCCAGCACGAAGGTCTGGGGGTCAGAGATGGGGATGTGCCCTGAGAGAGGGGCTGCCCGAGGGAGGGGCTGCCCCACAGTTTCCTGTGGGACCTGGGGCTCTGTTGGCCGGGCAGGGACTGCAGCCAGCTGCTCATCCCAGGAGCACGGCCTGGGAATGATCTCAGGGGCTGGGTTCCCTCCAGAGGGTCGGGAGCATCTCGGGGATGCCGTCAAGGAGAAAACGCCCTTGGAGCATCATCGAGGAGGCTGGGGGGAGGGGGTGGTGCTGTCCAGGCTGGGGGCGGTGGCACCGCGAGTGCTCAGGGACCGGGACTTGGCCGGAAGCCCCCGGCCCTGGGAACCGCTGCAGAACCGCCACCGCACCACGGAACCCGGCCTTACCGGGGGGGAGCCCCGGCCCCAGGCACCTGCTGGAGGCTCCGGGCAGGGAACGGGCAGCGGAGACCGCGGGAGGGCGGCTCCGAGCATCGGGCGGCTCCGAGCATCCCCCGGCCCCGAGCATCCCCCGGCCCCAGGGCGAGGACCGGCGGCCAGGCAGCAGAAGCGGCCCTCCTGGGCGCGGCCCTCCCCATCCCCCTCCAACCCCCGCCCGGCTCCATCCCCTTCCCCGTCCCCCGCTCACCTCGGCGCTGCGGCGGCGAATGCGGCTGCGGGAGGGAGGGAGGAGCCGCGGCCTCGCCACCGCCCTCCGGGAGCCGCCCGGTCCCGCCCCGCCGGCGGGGGCGGTGCTCCGGGCATCCCCCCACCCCGGAAAGCACGGGGGTTACCGGCATCCCCCTCCCCGCCATCCAGCCCTGTCCCCAGACAACACCAGGCAGCGACGCAGCTACAATAATTTACGTTTATTGACACACGGCCGGGGGGAGAGCGCTGATCCCCCCGGCCATCCCATCGCACCTTCCGCAACCCGCCCCCGGCCCCTCCCAGGGCAGGGGGCGGCTCCAGCCAGCAAGAGACTGAGCCCAGCCCCCTGCCAGGCCCCTCCATCACTTCTGCCGCTTGTAGATCTTCTGTGCGAGGTCCAGGAAGATCTCCCGGGGCAGGCGCTGGGCGTGCTTCCCAATCAGCTCCTGCAGCCTTCGGTAGCTGCTCTCCTCGTACTCCCGGAAAGCCGCCTCCATGCCCAGTGCATTGTAAAGCTCCTTCACCTTCGCCACCTTCTCGGGCTCCTTACAGCCGTAGTTCTCCTAAGAAAGCCCTGGAGTGAGTCGGGTCCCATCCCACATCATGGCGCTGCTGCTCCGTCAGGATGAGGCTGGAGCTTTGTTCAGGTGCTTTGTTCTCTGTGCTGCCCTCCCGTCGTGCTCACCCCCCTCCTCCCAGCCAGGTGACAGCCCTGGCCCTCCAGGTGTACATTCTGGCTCTCCATCCCCTCTCCCAGGTGTGTGATCCCAGACTTCACCTCCAGGATCTGCCTCTGCTCCGGTGTGACCCGGCGCAGACACTCCACCACCAGCCAGCTGCACTTGTTGTCCTGGATGTCGGTGCCAACCTTCCCTGTCAGTGCTGGGTCCCCATAGCAGTCCAGGTAATCGTCCTGTGTGACAGTGGGAACATCTGAGTGCCACAGCCAGCACCTGACAGGCACCAAGGGCCGCAGAGCCACCTCCTACCTGGATCTGAAAGAACTCTCCCATCTCCAGCAGGATGGCTTTGGCGTTCTCATGCTCCTCCTTACCGTCAATACCCGCCTGAGGGGAGGGAAGAAATAACAGAAATATTAACAGGAATAAAGCCTTGCAGTGCCAGGGATAAAGCCTTGCAGGACCTTCCCTCCTGGACAGCCTGGCATGACGGGGAGGGCCCTCCTGAGCTGTTCCCACCACACTCACCATGTACATGGCCGCGGCCACGGGCAGGTAGAAGGAGTAAAACGCTGTCTTGTACTTCACAATCGCCTTGTACCTGTGCCAGAGGAACCAGGCTCAGCCCCAAGGCCTGGGCTCGCCCACCCTCAGCAAGTCAGGGACAGAAGGGAGCAGCAGCACCCCCCAAAAACCAGCCCCAGGCTCGGCTGTGTCCAGCATGGCCAGGAAGGGGCTGAGCTCTGCCCGTTCCCTCTGTACCTCTGCTCACTGAACCGGCTCAGATCCACCTGGGAAATGGGAGCAGTGATGAGGTCCAGTGTCTGCCCCAGCTCGGTCTGGTAGCCTGTCTGGAGAGGAAAGAAGGAATTTGTGGCCTCATTGTGGTCTTCCAGCACTTAAGGGGCTTATAAAAAAGAGGGAGGAGGATGTTTTGCCTGGGGAGAAGTAACAAGACAAAGGGTGATGGTTTTACACTGGAAGAGAAGAGATTTAGATGACATATGAGAAGGAAATTGTTCCCTGTGAGGGTGGGGAGGCCCTGGCACACGGTGCTCAGAGAGGCTGTGGCTGCTCCTGGATCCCTGGAATTGTCCAAGGCCAGGCTGGACATTGTGGCTTGGAGCACCCTGGGATAGTGAAAGGTGTTCCTGCCCATGGTGGTGGGGGTGAAACAAGATGATCTTTAAGGTCCCTTCCAACTCAAACCAGTTTGTGATCCCATGATTTATCCACACAGTCCTCCAGGAAAGTCCCAAAAACACAGTGCAGATCCCAAGCCCTGTTTCAACTCCTCTTTGAGTCCAAAGGAAGGGTGTGTATAGAAATGGTCCTGGGGTGTCCAGCAGGACGCCCAGGAATTTCAGGAACACTCTGAGACCCACATGCTGTCAAAAGCCAGGAAAGGCCCAGATCCCAGGAAATCGGGAAGGGGTTGGGGAGCCGGGCTCACCTGCAGGAAGAGCTCCAGCAGGTGCAGGTAGTAGGGCTGCTGCCCACAGTACCTCCTCAGCAGCCGGTACACCGACGACTCCAGGAGAAAAGCGTCATTGATGGCGTCCAGCCCGATCCCCTCCTGCACCAGGAAGGCAGGGAGGTGTCACAGAGCCTCCTGACTCCCCGGGGACACCCCCGTGAACAGGGGCCTCCTGAACGCTCTCACCTTCTTGTACCAGCAGAGCTGCCCCCGGCGGGTCAGGGACGCGTCCATGATGTCGTCAGCCACCAGGAAAAAGGCTTGGAACTGCGAGAGGCTGGATTAGGGACGGAGGGGTCCCCCGGGGGTCCCATCCCCAGGGTCCCGTTTCTCACCAGCTCGATGCACCAGCCCACGGCCAGGGCGCAGCGGAGGCTCTCCGGGTCCTGCTGCGCGGGGCCCGCCAGCCGCCGGAACGCGGCCACCACCGTCAGCCCCCGGTTGCATTTCCCGCCCGGCGCGTTGTACTCCAGCACCTGCGGGAGCGCAGCGACGTGAGCAGCCCTGGCCCGCAGCCCCCCGTTCCGGGCCGCCAGCCCCAGCCCCTCTCCCGCCGCTCCCCAGCCCGGTCCCGCCGCCTCCCGCCCCTCTCCCGCCGCCCCCTGCCCTTACTCACCTGCTTCAACCGTGTCACGGCGTCTCCCACCTCCGGGTGCCCCAGCCCGTCCTCCGTCAGGTCGCGAACGATCTGCGGGAAGAAGGCGGCGAACTCCTCGCGCTCGGCCGCTGCCCGCGCCCCGGACCCACCGCCGCCGCTCATGGTGCCGGTTCACGATCCCGCCGGTGCCGCCCGCGGCCTCCACGGCCCGGCCGACTCCGCCCTCTCCCCGCCCTCCGCGCGGGGCGCGCCGGGACGCGCAGTCCCGAGGCACGGGCTCGGGTCCTGCCTGCACCGCCACTGGACTACAACTCCCAACGTGCCTCGCACCTGGGACGGGGCTGGCGAGGACGCGGCTGGAGCAGTGCCCATTGGTCCGTTTCATCGTGCGAGGATGAGCCCAAGACGGTGCAGCCAATCGAAGTGCGAAAGGGGCGGGACTGAGACTGGTGATTGGTGGAGAGGGAGAATGGAGCGAGGGCCCGGCCAGGCGCGGGGGCGCGACCGGCTTGAAGGGCGGGGCTTGGGGCGGGACTTGGGGCGGGGCGTGCCCAGGGGGCGTGTCCGGTCACCCGGCGGGGAATGGGGCGCGCTGGAACTGGGGCAAAAATGGGAGTGTGGGATGCAGGTGGGGGTTGACATGTGGTCTGTGGGGTTGTAGGGCGGGTTTGGGGCGCTACGCAGGTGTGGGTCTCCATCCAGATGTGGAATACCATGCGGCTGTGGGTGCAGCACAGGTATGGGGTGCAGCACAGGTATGGGGTGCAGCACAGGTATGGGATACCGTGAGGCTGAGGAGGTGCAGTGTAGGTGTGCAGAGTCATGCAGCTGACATGCCGTGCAGGTGTGGGTGCAGCGCAGTTATGGGGTACAGAGCAGTTTTGGGGTGTGGTGCAGACGTGGGTCACTGAGTGGGCGCTGTGCAGGTGTGGTGCTGTACAGGTATAGGGTGCAGTGCACGTGTGAGGTGCCGTGAGGGTGGGGTACACACCACACCTGTGTGCACGGCCGCGACCCCGGCCGCCAGGGGCTCCAGCTGCCCATCGACCCTCGAGGGGACGCCGCAGGGGTGACCTGGGACGAGGACCCGTTGGGTGGACACACGCGGTGACACCTTCCCGCTGTTGCCCGCAGCTCCTGCCTGGGCGCCCCGTCCGTCCCGTCCCCCCCCCCCGGATCTCCTAATCCCGGCTCACCCGCGTTAATTAATCTCTCTGTGGTGCCCTCTAATCCCCCTCCCGCAGCCGCCGGGGACGCGGGGGCTCGGGGCAGAGCCTCCGGCTCCAGGACGTGTGTCCTTGGGGAGCGTGAACGTGGGACGGACGGGGGACTCTGCCTGCACCTCCGGGGCTCTCGTATCCCGGGGCTTTGCCCGCAGCCCCGGGCGAGCAGCGGATCTCTGCCGTGTCCCGGGACGCGGTTCCGTGTCCCTGTTCCGCTGCCTCGGCCGCCCGAGCCGCCAGCCCTGCCGATGGACACGAACTGGATGGAAGACTATTGGAATAGAAATAGGACATATGCTGGAATTAATTCCCAAAAAATGCTCTTTTTGCTCCCGGCCGCCCCGCAGAGCAGTCCCGCACCCTCTTAATCAGGCTGGCTGCAGTGTAATCTGAAATAATCAAATTAGAGAGAAACCGCTAATCAGCATTGAGCTCTTCGTGTGTCACGGAGCCTAATTCCTGCGGGGGGCAGGGGGGGCCGCCAGCAGCGTCCTGCGGGCAGGGACTGCCGCGGTATCGCCGGGCTGCGGTGGGGAGAGCCGGCGGGCACAGCGGGGTGGCCGCCAGCACGTTTGTCCTGCCTGTCACCGTGTCCTTTCTGCACCCGTGTCCTCCCTGTCACCGTGTCCTGTCTGCACCCGTGTCCTGCCTGTCACCGTGTCCTGTCTGCACCCGTGTCCTGCCTGTCACCGTGTCCTGCCTGTCACCGTGTCCTGTCTTCACCCATGTCCTGCCCGCACCTTCATCCTGCCTGTGCCCACTGCCAGCGTGTCCAGTGTCCAGCCTGTGGCCATGTCTGGCCTGCACCAGTGTCACTGTGTCCGGTGTCCTGCCTGCGCGGTGCTGAGGGAGCTCTGGCAGGTGACCAGGGTGCAGCCGGAGCCCGGCTGTGCCCCGAGACCTGCGCCAGGTGCCGCAAACGCCGCAGTGCCGTGGTTTGGGTGCCCCAGCCCACCTTGCGCTGGGTGACCTTCATTTAATCGTGTTAATGCCTCGAGTCTGCTCTGCAATCAGGCGGTATCAGACCTGCCCCTCCCCCTGGCAATAAAGGGAACGGAGATGGAAGGGGAAAATAACCAAAGATTAAACATTAATCTGCCCAGGGCCAAAAGGGACTGGGGTGGGTGGGAGGGGATCTGTTGCCTATGGGCTCCTGCTGCACCACCCAGGTCTGTGGGGCCTGGGAGAGGCCCTTCGATGGCTCCCGAGGGTGTTCTGGCTGCTCCTGGCTCTGCAGAGGGCCAGGATTGGAGCTGGGGTGCTGCAGCATCCCCCTGTCCTGCCCCATCCCCGGGCAGGGTGTTGCGGGATCGCAGGAGGTGCAGAAGGAGTGGCCCCCAGACCAGCTCAGAATCTCTCTTTATTATTTAAATCCATTATGTACAACGACCAAAAATAAAAAAACGCTCTTAAATTCTCTGCGATATGAAAACTACAAGCTCTGTACATCGACTGCCGTGAGTGCAAGAGTGGAGGATCGTGGTCTTTGGTGGCTGAACTTGCGCCCGCGCACGGCCGGCACCCCCAGCCCCTCCAGCCTCCACCGGGGTGAGCACCGGGCCACGAGGTGCCGCGGCGCAGGGCAGGGGCGGCGGTGACAGGAGCGCAGGGTGGCTCTGGCTCCCGACGCGGGGCTGTGACGCGGGCAGGGTGCACCAGAGGCGCGGCCAGGCGGAGCTCGGTGCTGTCCGAGCCAGCCCGTGCGCTCTGCGGGGCGCTGGGATGACCGCTAAGACATCTACATCACGCAGTGTGAACACGACCCGGGGACGTGGGACACGCGGCCCCGCTGCAGATCCCTGCCCGAGGGGCTGCTGGGGACACACCGACCGCGGGGATGGAGCGGGACGTGGGGGCGGACGGGGAAGGGCAGTTGAAATCCATGGAAAAAAAGGCAGTGCAGGACATCCCCTCTGGCAGGCACTGCCGGGATTCCTGGTGGGCTGCTGCACCCCGCAGGCTGGGCTGCCGGAGCAGCGGGGCTCCGGACTGCTCCCGATGCCCCAAAACACGAGGGTGGAGAACTGAACACCTCACTTCCGTAAGTACCGCGGGGAACAAGACCTCGCCCTGCGCCGAGGGTCCGGCGGGTCCCGCTCAGCGGTAGCTGAGCCCCAGAGCACGAGGACGAGCCACGGTTCCTGACTCCGGGAGCGGGAAGCAGCTCGCACAGCGCGGCGGGGTCGGAGGGGACACTACTCTAACCAGGACTGAACACGGTTGGCCCAAAGCGACACTGTAAGCAGAGCTCGGCTGCTCGGCAGAGCCACAACTCGCACACACATTGCACACTACTGTCTCGGGGGGAGGGGGGAGGGGGCATCTGTGGGGACCCTGGGCCCCTGTTCGAGGGGAGGTGACCCCACAGTCCCACATGTCACCCAGGTGCTGCCCGGGATTGGCATCTCTTTGTGACAGCCTTTTGCTCCTGTGGCACTGGTGACTGGCATCTCCAGGCGACCTGGAAACGGGACTGCAGTGCAGGGCAAGGGAGCAGAGCCCGGACTGAGAATCCTCCTGGAGCCACAGGCAGTGGGGTCCCCGCAGGTGACCCTGTGAGCATCCTCCTGAAGCCACAGAAGGGTCTTCCCAAATGACCTTCAGGACATCATTCTGAAGCCACAGAGGAGTCCTCTTGGACTGACCTTCTGAGCATCCCCCTGAAGCTGCAGGCGGCAGAATCCCCCCAGGCTGCCCCAGAGGGGACACATGGGAGGGCAGCCACAGTGCCCGGGTGTGGGGCAGAGCCCTGCCCAGCAGCACATCCCAACCTCACTGGGACTCAGCCCCTCTGAGGCAAAAAGGTCCCACAAGCTGGGGAGAGGGACTCGGGGGCTGCTCAGTGGAGAGCCCTCTGCCCCCAGCGTTGCCCCATGGCACTCCCCACACCAGGGGAGCCCTGCCTGGGATGCCCTCTGGGAAGGGGAGTGCTGACCCTGGACCCCCATGCCCTGCCTGCTCAGGGAGCCCCTGCCATGGCCTCCAGCCTCCTCCCTCCACCTGGGCAGTGGATCCGGGGGGCTGCTTCTCTCTCCTCACCCTAAAGGCAAAGGTGCTGGGCAGAGCAATCGGGGCATCGAGGTGGGCATGGGGCAGCCCCTGCTGGGACAGAGGATAAGCTGGAGGAGCTGCCAGCACCAGCCTGGCCCCGAGGACAGGCCGTGGGACACACGGCACAGAGCGTGGGGGGCCCGGCCCCCAAGGGGCAGTTCTGGGGAGCTGAGGTCCCCAGAGAGGCCAGAGTTTGGGTTCTGACCTGTCCTATGTCTCCGGGAGGAGGGCAGAACTCACAGATGGTGGTGAGCAAGGAGGGGAGAGCCCGGGCAGGGTGACCCCCTTGGGGCAGTCAGCAGAGCCCCCTCCTCATCCAGGCTGGGCCAGCTCTGGGGCTGGCCCCATGCTCATCCCTGCCGTGCCCCCGTGCCTGAAACAGCCCCTCCATGGCCCCGGGTGCTGCCTCTCACCTCATTTTCCCTCCGACACGGCGGGGCTGGTGCTCTGCTTCTCCTGCCTCCTCTGCCGCCGGGATGCCCGGGTCCCTCCTGCCTGTGTGGGCGCCGCCAGGACTCACATGTTGGATGGGAGTTTGGGCTTCGCCGTTTCCACCTCGGGGCTGAAGGCCACGGAGCCCTTGCGGGAGGGACCTGTTGCCTGCCTGGACGCGGAGCCCGGGGACTGGGGGGTGGACGCTCCCGCCGTGGAGCGGCCGGGCTGAGCCAGCGATCCTGAAGGCATCTGCTGCGAGTGTGCGGGCTGGCCTGGGATCCCCGCACACGGCTTGGCCAGGAGTCCGGCTACCGAGGGCGAGGACCTGCGGGCCAGGTTCCCTGCAGATTTCCTGCCCTGCTTCAAGGAGCTCCCGTCGCCTTGCTGGGCCACTTTATTGGGGAGGGAGGGCTGGGAGGCAGAGAGGAGCCGGACATCCTGGGTGAGCCGCCCGACCGGCAGGCCCTGGATGCTCCTGTGCTTCACCAGCTGCTGGGGCTGCATCAGGAGGGAGATGTGGGAGCCCGTGGCTCGGGACAGGCTGTAGTGGAGCGTTCTTCCCGGCGGCAGCGCCTGCTCGGAGCTGGGGGACGCAGCGCCCGCCGCTTGCTGCAGCAGCGAGGTGGACACCGAGGCTCCGCGGGACCTGGAGAGCTGGGGCTGGGGGCCGGCCGGGGGCTGCTTGGCCCCCGCTGGCATCTCCCCTCTCTGCGCCGCGCGGGGCAGGGGCTGCGCCCCGGGGCTCGGTCTCTGGGCCCCGCTCTCCAGCGGCGCCTGGGACTGGACCATGGGGGACGAAGGCGAGCCGGCGGCCGGCGTCTGGAGGTGGGACTGCACCCCGGAGGGGGAGCTCACGGAGGAGGGCCGGGAGCCCCCCAGGCTGGGCTGGGACCGGCGCACCGGCTTGGTGAGCAGGGTGGCCTCGGGCGAGAGCGGGCTGGAGATGGAGGAGGGCGGCAGGAAGATGTGGGCCTGCAGGCTGTGCTGGTGGGTCAGCGCGATGGCCACGTTGGTGGTGGCGGCCGCCGTCTGCAGGGGCGCGTGTACCAGCGGCTCCCAGATCACCGGCTTCCCGCTCAGCTCCCGGCCCATCGCCATCTGCTGCAGGTCCTGGATGTTGTGGGCCATGTCCTGGTCGTGCTTCACGATCTGCTGGATCATCTCGGTGTTCAGGGGCCCCGAGCTGTGCTCGGCTCGCTTGCGGAGCAGGATGGAGTTCTTCTTCCCTGGAGGGGAGGCAGGAGTGTCACTGACTCTGGGAGTGTGGGGTCTTGGGGACAGTGCGGAGGGCAGGGTGGCAGTGGGAAAAGGACAATAAAACCTCACCGGTGTTCCAGGGGAAGCAAGACCCTGGGAAAGGTCCAGACTGCAGCAGTGGAAGCCGCAGGGATAAAACAGGGGAATCCTGACTCCAAAGGGACTGGGGACTGGGGTCGTGCTTGTCCTCCACAGTCAAGGAAAGGTGAGCACAAGCAGCTGGTCACTGCCAGACAGGCAAGTACAGTGCAGTGCAGTGACATTTTCCCCGGGAAGCCTGTCCTATCCTGCTTGGATCTTGCTGGGAGGGAGAGAGAGGGCAGGCTCCTTCCCTATGCACCCCATCATCCTCATTGCTGGGCACCCATGGGGTTGGGGCACTGTGATCACCTCATCCCAGCCCTATGACTCCATCTATGTGGGTCTGGGGGCCCTGGGAGTGGCTGTAGAGGTGGTTGTGCTGAGCCCAGGAGGCCACTCCTCACCTATGCGGTCCAGCCGGTCCATGGCCACGGTCTCGAAGGCCCTGCGCATCATGGGGTACTCCTCCAGCACCTCGTTGAAGTTATCCACGGACAGGGAGTAGAGGCGGCAGTAGGTGTCGGCTCTCACGCTGGCCGTGCGCCTGCCCCGTGTCAGCAGGCAGATCTCTGCAGGGACACAGGGCTGGGGTCAGGGTGACACAGCCCTCCATCCCCCCTCCCAGCTGTCGGAGCAGGAGCAGGACTGCCTGGCACCACAACACCCTGAACAGAGGTGGAGCATGGCTCAGAGGCAGGGACAGACCCCAGAGCCTCCACAGCCACGGCTGTCTCCTTGGCCAGGCACAGCATTTTCCTCCCTCTGCAGGCCATGGAGACACCCCCAGGTGTGGCTGCTGTGATGGCCTGGCCTGTTTCCCTCCCAGAGCTGTGCCTGTGTTCTATAAACTGACTCAGATGTTCTGCTCTAAACCTCCCTCCTCCCTGGCTGGCAGTAGGGTGGTGGGTGCTCCCTCTGCCCCAGCCAGACAGAACTGGGGTGAAGTGGATGCCACGACTTCGGCACTGGGCAAGAGGAGACGAACAGGCAGAAACATTAGGGATGCCCCACCTTCTGCTCCCGGGCAGCTTTTGGCCCCTACTTTGTCCACCGGGTCCCCCAGCCCAGCCTCACCCCCAAAGTAGGAGCCATCAGACAGCTTTGTCTCCTTGTTGCCCTTGGTGAGGATGCTGACCACCCCGTGCTGGATGAAGTACATCTTTTTGCCCACGGTGCCCTCACGGATGATGAAGTCCCCAGGCTGGAAGACCTCGAAGCGCAGCTTGGTCAGCATGGCCGTCACAAAGTTGGGGTCCGCGTTGGCGAACAGGGGCATGTTGGCCACCAGGTTACGGCAGTTGAAGTTGATGATTTCCTGTGGGGTGGAGGAGCAGGTCAGGGGGGACGTCACTGAGCCTGGCCCCCGCAAGCACCACCTCTGTCCCCCAGGTCACACCACTGGAGTGGTGCCCGCACCTCTTTGAGCGGCTCGCTGAGCTCCCCCAGGATGTTCTCCTCGTCAAACATCTTGCCCTGGTAGCGGTGCTCGTAGTACTCGTGGATCCGCTGGCGCGTGTCCCCAGGAAGCTTGTGGAATGACATGTACTGCTCCACTTGCTTGTACTGTTGGCACAAGGGGAGTCACACAGGGCTGAGCTGGGACCACCTGCGTGGCTGGACAGTGCATCCCTTCTCCTCAATGATGTGGATACAGATGCCCCTGCGCCGGTCCCAAAGGCCACCTCTGGGGCAAAGGACAGGACCCCTGTGCACTCAGGATGCAGGTGGGCCCAGGGCAGATGGCAGGAAGGGGCCACACTGTGCAAAAGTGACTTCCAGTATGAGCACCAACATGGCCTCTTTCTCCATGGGCAGCCTGAGCTCCACCTGCAACAGCCCGAGGGAGAGTGGCAAGAACAAAGATCCCAACTTCGGGAGTCAGTGGGGCATGGCAGCTGTGCTGAGCTGGCTCTGGAGCTGGACCTGCTTGTGCCAGGACTCTTCCCCCAGTACCCAGGCCCTCCTTCCCCAACCCTGCTGACCTTCTCCTGGTACTGGCGCCGGGAGGAGTCCAGGGACTGGATGAGGGCGGTGGCGTGGCCGATGAACATGGCGTAGCAGGTGGCCCCCACGATCATGCTGAGCATGGTGAGCCAGACGTCGGTCATGCCCTCGGGCGCCTGCTGTCCGTAGCCGATGCAGAGCATGTGGCTCATGGCCTTGAACAGGGCGTGTGAGTACTGCTTCCCCCACGAGTCATTCTGCAGACGAGGGACAGTGGCACTGGGGGGTTTGTTGGAAGGTGCTGTGGGGTGAACCCCCCTGTCCCACCTCCCTAAGCTGGGGAGTCCAGAGACCCAGCGAGAATAAAGTTCCTCCAAGGCTAAACAGATGAGTTCTCCTCCAGGAAGAGGCACTGGGACTGTGTGAAGACCTGAGCAGGCACCAGCCCCTGCTCTGGGGAGGAGGCAGAAGCCCCAGTGCCCTGTTCCTTCCCCAAGGGATTCCCTGAGTCTAGCAAGGTGGGCTGGGATGGGAAGGTGATGCAGAGATTCCCTCTGCCCTATCTCACTGCTGTGAACACAGAGACACTGCTCACCAGCACGTCTCCCAGCCTTGGAGTAGAAGAGAGAGAACCAAATCCTCTCCCCACCACGGCAGATCCCAGCTGGAATAACCCCTGTCTGGGCACTCACCACCATGTGGTTCTTGGAGACCCAGCAGTCCTCAGGGAAGTCCTGCAGCATCGGCACCAGGAACTGCAGGCAGCCATCCCAGTGGCACAGCAGCAGCATCATCCCGATGAGGTTGAAGATCCTCACCACGGCGCTGGCCAGGTCATACGTCATGTGGAAGATCTGGGGAACAGGCAGGAGTGGAGCTGCAGAGAAACTCTTCTCCTAGAACGACCCTTGGAGCCCTCTGCCCTCCAGGCTGTACCCTTTAGCTGGGGACCCCCGACCTGGCCTGGGACCCTGATCAGAAGATCCCCAAGGGGTTCTCACCTCCTCCCACTGGTGGATGTAGCGGATGAGGCGTGAGAGGCGCAGCAGGCGCAGCAGGCTGAGGATCTTGGTGAAGCGCACGATGCGCAAGGCCCGGGCTGTCTTGTAGACATCAGAATCCACCTGGGTCTCCAGGTCAACAATGAGGAAAATGTAGTCAACAGGGATGGAGGAAACGAAGTCGACGAGGAACCAGCTCTTCAAGTATTTCATTTTGATGGTGTGAGGGTCGAGGATGATCTCCGTGTTGTCCTCCACCACGATGCCTGTCCGGAAGTTCAGCACCAGGTCAGCCAAGAAGAAAGTGTCTGAAAGCACGTTGAAAACGATCCAGGGAGGGGTGTTCTCATCCTTGAAGAAGGTGATGCCCACGGGCAGGATGATCAAATTCCCCACCATCAGGAGCAGCATGATGAGGTCCCAGTAAAACCTGCAGGGTGGGAATGCAGGGGGCAGAGTGGGACAGGGAGGAATGGGGAGAGGCAGGACACAGGCAGTTAGACAGCAAACCCAGGATCAAAGTTAGGGTCTGACAGAGTGCAGAGAGGCAGGTGCTGACGAGACATACACATGTGCCTGCCCACAGACATGACTAACACCCTGCTGCTTGGCTGGGACAGGCGTGAGCAGATGTGTGGAGAGAGGAGCAATTCAGCACCAGGTCAGGGGCCTGGGGGTGCAAAAGTCACCCTGTGTGGGAATGGGGGGGGGCTGTAGGAGCTTGGCTGTCTCTCCTGCAGGGCAGTGCATGCACACCTATGCCCCCACCCCAAAGCTGACATGTGCCCCATGGAGAACTCAGAGAGGATGCGGGCTTTGCTCCCTCGCGGCTCCCTGTCATCCGCTGTCTCCCCGCCACCAGCCGAGTTGGCTTAGCAGGATTTGGGATAAGCTTTGCTGGTTATGCAAACTGAGTGCCGAGCTCCTGGGGCGGCCAAGGAGGAGCAGAGAGGCTGTTGTGGTGAGCCAGGCAGCAGCCAAGGAAGAACAGACAATGCTGGTACCAGAGGAAGGTGGGAGGAAGGTCCAACCTTAAAGGAGCTGCCAGCATGCACAGGGCAGGAGCTGCACGGCCCTGGGCCTGCAGCACTCCTCATCCACCTCCTTTTGCTGAGAGTGGACAAGCTCCGAGGCTTTGGAGGGAAAGCCAAGAGATGCCGGGAGCAGCTGGTTATGTCAGGACATCCAGCAGCCCTGTTCACATGCAAATGCCACAGGGATGTTTTCATTCTTCACACAGACACATCACGCCTTTCTCCACCAGGCTCGTGACTCCTGGGAACCCCCATCAGAGCTTTCATGGGCCCTCGGGAAAGCAAGTCCAGCTCCCACCTTCAGGTGTCCCTGGGCATCCCCTGTTAGTCCCAGCCCTGGTTGTAGACTCAAATCTCCAAAGGTGACTTCAGGGTTGTTCTTAGTGCCCAGTGGGACCAAACCAGCTTTTACAGGTGACAGAAGNGGAAGTCGTGGTGCTATGAGAGGCTTCTTCAGAGAGAGATCACCAGAGCCTGAGGGGGAGTAGGGGCAGGCACCCCTACCTCAAGGAGCCACCCCAAGGACAGAAGTGACACCAGGTCCAGAAACCACCCCTGGGCCAGGAGCCACCCCGGGGTCAGGAATGACCCCAGGGCTGCGAGGGACTCCATAATCAGGAGCCCACCCCAGGGTCAGGAGCCTCTCCCAAAGTAACGCCTTCCTGCCAGCGGCCTGGATTTGCTGGGCTAGGCAAGGAAATGCAGCTGAAGCAGAAGGCGCCTGATCTGGCTGAGGAATGGCCTCCTGCACCTCCATGCTGTGCCCTGAGAAACTGAGCAGGGAAGCTGCCTGTCCCTGTAGCTGCCCAAGCCTGCCCAGAGCTCTCGCTTCAGACATAGGCTTAAGCTCTTTAGGACAGGCCTTGTCCTTCACTGCGTGTCAGACTGAACACTCGGGGCCCTGATCTCCATGGCCTTTATGTATCTCCCTAATGTGATAAACACCGGAGTAATCCCCCTGTCTGTCTACCTGCCAGCTCCCTTCATGGCGCTGGTTGCAGAAGCTGCTGCTGCCAAGCTCAAGGCTCACGAACTTTGGGATGGTTTCCCTGGGAAAAGGGCTCACAGGGCTGGCAGCCCCGGGTGTCGTGCTGGGGTGGTGCCAGGGACTGAGTGAGTGGTTGGGGCCCGGTGATGAGGGGAGATGGCTACAGGTGCAGGGGACCCACCGGTTGCTGGCCCCATTCTGGGGCGCTTCCCAGGCTGGGGACATCATCCATGTCACAGCTTGCTGCGGGAGATGACTGCCTGGCAGCTTCATTCCCCGTGGAGAAAGCCCACCCTATATGACTCAACATCCCCGTGACACCCAGTTCCTCCCACATCATCCATCCCCGAGCTCCCACTGTGATCCCGGTGACACCGAGAGCCAGGCCCGGCCGCTCATGGGGTGACCAGCCCTGCTCCAGCCGCGGGGAGCCGCGTCCCAGGGGGATGAAGACTCCTTACCAAATTAAAAAACAGCATGGAGAAGGGCGGAGGGAGCAGTAAGGGCAGGCAAAGCCCAGCAACCCCTGCCTCCGCCTCCGCGGGGCCCGGTCAGCGGAGCTCTGTGGCTCGGCGGAGCCAGGCTGTCCCCGAGTACCGGGAGCCCCGAGAGCCCGGGTGTGCTGGAGCAGGACAGAGCTGTCCGTGCCGGCGGGATAATCCCAGACGGGTAGGGGCTGTGGCAGCGCGGCCCCGGGCTCCGGCGGTGGGCAGCCGCCTCCCCGGGCCGGTGCGGAGCCCCGGCTACCGGCACTTGTTGCCCCTACGGTGTCGGGCGGCGGGGCCGCGCTCAGCACCACGGACAGCGGCGGCGGGCACCGGCCCGGGCGGTGGAGCCGGAGCCGGGACCGGCGCCGGGATGGGGGTCGGTGGCAGTGCCGGGGCGGGGGTCGCGGGGCCCCGGTCCCACCTGAAGTCGCTGTAGGGATGGATAATCCAGGCGCCCGCCGACTTCACCCGTTGCCGCTCGATCTCCACGGCCCGGTGACTGCCGAACATGCGCAGCGAGAACTTGTTCACGGCGGGCTGCAGCATCGCCCCGAGCTGCCGCTGCACGAACGTGCCCGCCGCCGCCGCCTCGCCCTCCGCCACGATCTGCTCCGTCGCCGCCGGCGAGGCCGGGGCCGCGCCTGACGCCCCCGCGGGCGCCCCTGCTGCCTCCCCGTCCAGCACCGGCGGCTTCTCCCGCGGCTCGGGGCTTCGCCGCGGCGCCGCCTCCATCCCGCCGCCGCCGCCTCGCTTCACGTTTCCTTCAAACGCCCTTGCCCGGGCGCCCTGCCCGTCGCCCCGCCGCACATGCCCGGCCCCGGGCGGGCGGGCGCTCGCTCGCCGCCCGCGGCCACTCGCTCAGCGAGCGCTCACGAAGCTCCTCCGGCGCCCGCCTGTTGCGCACGCTCCGGCGCGGGCGCGGCAGCCGCTGGCAGCCGGGAAGCGCCGGCGGCACCGGAGCGGCGGCGCTGGCAGCGGCGAGGCCCGGGCGGCACCGGAGCGGCGGCGGCGGTGGGACCCTGCGGCGGGCGGGGCCTCGGGAAAGTGTACGCGCCCCCCGCTCCGGCCGCGCCCCCCCGTCCGGCCCCACCACCGCCAGAGAAACCGAGAGAGGAGGGGCTTCAAGGAGAGAGGGACGGGACTACCCAGCCGGGATCACGCCCCTTACTTGTAGCCCCGCCCCATCACCGGCAGCGGGGCGAGGAAGGGCGCGGCTTGGGGACACAGTGGGTGGGGCTAACGCCCGTAGGCCCCGCCTCTCTGGTCTAACCCCGCCCGAGGCCGGGAACAGGGCGGGGCTTCGGCAGGCGATGGGCGGGGATATCAGCATAGGCCCCGCCCATGTCATGACCCCACCCCTCGGCACGATCCCGCCGCCGTCAGGAGGGCGGGGTGTGACTTTGGGGGTGATGTGGGCGGGGCGATGTGCCCTGATCCCGCCCCCCGATCTCACCCCGCCCCTCGGCCTCGCCCAGCCCGCGCCGCCGCGGCGGGAAGGGGGCGTGGCTTAAGGGGAGAGCTGGGCGGGACGAGCCGCTCTCGGTCCCGCCCCCGGGTCTAACCCCGCCCATTGGCCTCACCCCGTGTGACGCAGCTCCGCGCGCTTACGTGCATGCGTACGTGCGCGCGTACGTGCGTGCGCGGCCCCGCGGGCTGGCAGGACCCGGATCGGCGGCGGCGGCGGCGGGAGCTGGAGCGGGGCCCGGGGGCCCACGGCCGCCATCACGGATTTCCTGTGGGACAAGCGCACCGGGCTGGCTGCGAGGACGGTGCGGCGCGGGGCAGGGTGGAGCGGGGTGGGTAGGCCGCGGCCGGTGAGGGCGGCCCGGGGCGGGCCCGGCCCGCGGGTTCCGGCGGGGCCGCGGTGGAAAACGGCGGTCTGGGTGTTCCCGCGGGGGCGGCGAGGCCGGATGGCCGGAGCGACCGGGTCTGGGCCTCCCCGCCGAGGCCGCCCCGCCCTCGGCCCATCTCTCCCGGTGTCCCGGTGCTTCCGGCCCGGCACGGCGGAGGCCCCGCCCGGCGCGGCCGCCATCACCGTCCCCAAACCGGTTCCAAGCCCGCTGCGGAACGCTCCAGTGCTCGTTCCACCGAGACGGGGCTTGGCGGGCAGCCAGCGCCGCCTTCACGCTCCCTTCAGTCAGCGGCTGGAAACGGCGAGGCTCGAGGGGAACCCAGGGCAAAGCCCCCGTGCAGGGGATACTGAGCCCCGGCCCCCGGATCACCCCATCGCCGGGGCCGGTTCGGCCTGTCCGAGCCCTGCCGGTGATGTCAGCGCAGGGCGGAGACGGGGACGCAGCCGGGGGCATTTTGGATGGGGGAAATTGCCGCGGGAACTCTTTGGGAAAAGGGAGGTCCGGATTTTATTACGGCCCTGGCACAAGCTGTCCAAAGAAGCTGTGGCTGCCCCATCCCTGGGGTGTTTAAAGCCAGGTTGGACGGGTCTTTGAGCAGCCTGGTCTAGTGGAAGGTGTCTCTGCACATGGCAGGGAGTGGAACTGCGTGAGCCTAAGGTCCCTCCCAGCCGTTAATATTCCATGATTCTGTGATTTGTGCTTGGAACCAAAATCCATGTGGGCAATGTTTGAGAGCTGTGAAGCACGGCCTGTCAGGGTCTGAGGGGCTGCACCCCGCTGTGCCACCTCACCTCGGGATCTCCTTGGCTCCAGCTTCTCATGTTCCCCCAGAAGGGCAGAGCTGAGGGTCTGCAGGGCTCTGTTAATGTCCATTGGGAGAGGAAGGTTTGCTCCTGGGTGGTTCCCCGTGGACAGAGGGACATGTGTCATAAATCTCCTGAGTGAGAAGGGATCCGCAGGGATCAGCAAGTGCTGCTTCTGGCCTTGCCCAGGACACCCCAACAAACCCACCCTGGGCATCCCTGGGAGCACTGTCCAAATGCTCCTGGAGCTCTGGCAGCCTCAAGGCTGTGCCCATTCCCTGGGGAGCCTGGGCAGTGCCCAGCACCCTCTGGGGGAAGAATCTTTCCCTGATATCCAACCTAAACCCCCCCTGACACAGCTCGAGCCATTCCCTCGGGTGCTGTCCCTGGTCATACAGAGCAGAGATCAGAGCTGACCCTCCTGAGGAAGCTGCAGCCCCCTGAAATCTCCTCTCAGTCCCAGCTGAACTGACCAAATACCCCCAGCTGCTCCTCGTGTGCCCCCCCAGACCACTTGTGTCCAAGTGTAGTTGTCACTTGGCAGTAAACCTGAGGCATCTCTTTAGGAGCAGCTCTCTGGCTGCCCATTACTGGTGCACAGGGAGGGACTCTGGTGATATCCAGGGCTTCATTTCACCTTCCCTCAGTCCTCCTTGGTGCTGCTTCCCTCCTTCTGGGGCAGCTGAGACAAGGTGCAAAAGCTGTTCCTGAAGCTGTGGACAGTAGAGATGGGTGTGAAGAGGAGATATAAACCTGGGAAAGAGAACTGCGGGGCAAGTGGGTGGTCTCATCCTGTCCCGTGGGGCTCTGGGATCTCTCAGAGGTTCCTCCCCTCTCTCTCAGATTCCCCGGCACACTCGCACACGCTGCTGGCGGCCTCCCTGCTCTGTGCCACTTCCTGTCCCATGCAGCTGTTAATGCTGTCCCCAGGGGTGGCTCACAGGGTCTCTGTGTCCCCACGGGGTCTCTGTGTCCCCAGGGGTGGCTCACGGGGTCTCTGTGTCCCCATGGGGTCTCTGTGTCCCCACGGGTGCCTCGCAGGGTCTCTGTGTCCCCACGGGGTCTCTGTGTCCCCACGGGTGGCTCACAGGGTCTCTGTGTCCCCACGGGGTCTCTGTGTCCCCACGGGTGGCTCACAGGGTCCCTGTGTCCCCATGGGGTCCCTGTGTCCCCACAGGTAGCTCACGGGGTCCCTGTGCCCCCATGGGGTCCCTGTGTCCCCAGGGGTGGCTCACGGGGTCCCTGCTGTCCCCACGGGGTCCCTGCGTCCCCAGGGGTGGCTCACAGGGTCCCTGCTGTCCCCATGGGTGGCTCACAGGGTCCCTCCTGTCCCCATGGGGTCTTTGTGTCCCCACGGGTGGATCACAGGGTCCCTGCTGTCCCCACAGGGTCCCTGTGTCCTCACAGTTGGTTCACAGAGTCCCTGTGTCCCCAGGGGTGGCTCACGGGGTCCCTGTGTCCCCAGGGGTGGCTCACGGGGTCCCTGTGTCCCCGCAGATGCCGCACTCCCGAAGGTACCGCTCGTCGGAGCGCAGCAGCCGCGGCAGTTACCACGAGCGCTACCGGAGCCGCAAGCACAAGCGGCGGCGGACGCGGTCCCGGTCCAGCAGCAGCGAGCGGGACCGGCGGCACCGGCGGGAGGACAGTTACCACGTCCGATCCCGGAGGTCAGTGGGGCTCGCACCTGCCCTGTTGCACGGAACCACCGAGGTGTTGGGTCGGGAGGGACCTCTGGGGTCAGCTGGTGCGGGTGGCACAGGGACACCCGGGTGGGTTTGGGATGTCTCCAGAGAGGGAGACCCTGTGCTCGCCCTGGGCAGCTGTTCCGGGGCTCTGCCACCCTGCATGGGAAGGACTTCTTCCTTGTGTTGAGGTAGAGCGTGGTGTGTTTTAGTTTGTGGCCATTGCTCCCCATCCTGTTGCTGGGCTCCACTGAAAAGAGTCTGGCACCATCCTGACACCTGCCTTGGACATACCAATGTGCAATGATGAGATGTCCTCTCGGTCTTCAGACTAATGAGGCCCATCTCCCACAGTCTCTGCTCATTAAGAGAGATGCTCCAGTCCCTTAATCATGGCCTAGTCATCCATACTCACCCAGGTTCCACGTGACCTGGGCCTGCTCTGAGCTGTCACAGCCAGGGCAGTGCTTGTCACCAAACCCCCTCACACCCCTCTAAGGGAAACTTCCCTGTCCAACCACCCAGGAGCCCCTCTGGCAGTGCTGCTGCACCACCAGAGATGGGACTGAGGCCCCTTCACAGCAGTGGCTTCAGTGACCCAATGGTTGCCCTGTTTGACACCCTACACACCCCACACTCCCAGTCAGACCAGTTTCCTTACTGGCTCAGCCCCGGTTTCTCACAGCAGCCTCAGATGTCTCAGTCCTTAAAAATAGTTTAATCTTGGTGCAATAACACAGTAACAGCTCTAGCTGGTGCCTTCAAGGAGGGGTCCTGAACAAAGGACCCGCTGAGCTTTTTTCCCTTCACAGTCTCAGTACAGGAAGGTCTGGGATCCTCAGCTCCAAGTGTCCCTCACCTGGCTGGGACACATGTCCCTGTCCCCCTTTTTATGCAAGGGGTTCATGGCTTCTTGCCTTGGGCTCCCACCCCTCAGCTGTCACTGCCTCTGGAGCTGCCAGCATCGAGCGTATCCCCTCTGCTGTGCTTTTATGAGACACCTGGAGCACTGCAAAGTTTTGGTGTTTCCAATATAACAAGAACATGGAACTGTTGGAACAGGTCCACGGGAGGCTGGGAAGTTGTTAAGAGGACCTGAACACCTTCCCTGTGGAGACAGGCTGAGAGAATTGGGACTGGGAGAGTTTTCCAGCCTAGAGAAGAGAAGGTTGTGTAAAGACATCACAGCACCTTTCCAGTATTTAAAGGGGCCTACAAGGAAGCTGGGGAGGGAATCTCCATGAGGAACTGTAGTGAAAGGGCAAGGAGTAATGGGTACAAATTGAAAGAGAGAGAATTTAGGCTAGACAATAGGAAGAAAATCTTCCCTGTGAGGGTGGTGAGATGCTGGCACACAGGTTGGACGTGGATGCCCCAACCCCGTCAGTGCTCAAGGCCAGGTTGGACAAGGTGATCTGGTCCAGCGAGAGGTGACGATGATCTGCAGGTCCATTCCAACCCCCTCACCGTTCTCCTCCACATCCCCCTGCCCAGCTACGACGACCACTCTGCGGACCGGAGGGCCTACGACCGGCGTTACTGTGACAGCTACCGGCGCAACGACTACAGCCGCGAGCGGGGCGATGCCTACTACGAGCCCGAGTACCGACATTCCTACGAGTACCGGCGCTCCCGGGACCGTGAGGGCAGCTACCGGAGCTGCAAAAGCAGCCGGCGTAAGCACAGGCGGAGGCGGCGCCGCAGCCGGTCCTTTAGCCGCTCCTCATCGGTGAGTATCCTGCTGTGCCGTGCCTGCCCTGTAACCTTTCTCTCCCAGGTGCTGAGCTGGGTAAGTAGAAAACTCACTTTCTAACGCTCTCTCGGACTCGGCTTGAACTGTGTGTTAGAGAAGTTTTGGTGCGGAGCGTTCCCACGTCCCTGTGCGCTGTGGCCGGCGCCGCCCTGTGCCAGCTGGGCACAGGTGGCTCGGACCCTCTCTCAGTGTTGCCTGCTCAGGTTGGGGGACAGGAGTGCCCCGTGAGGCTGGCACGTCCCCAGGGTGGTGCTGCATCTCCTCCCGTTCGGTGATGCTCATGGAGCGCTGTGTAGGAGCCCCAGGCAGGCAGGATTTGTGCAAGGCTCGAACAGCCAGTGCTCAGCTGGTCCCAGTCCCAGACAGCCTGTGACAGGTGACTTGCCCCTGTGGTCCCTGTTTCGGGCTGTGGCAGGAAGACCCTGGCTTTGAGGGTTAGAACCTGCTCCAGAGCAGGAGCCTCCTGGGTGGGCCCAGCTGATGTGGGCTGTCATGCGAGGGGCTTTGCGGAGGAGCAGAGCTTTTGGACCACTCAGCTCAGGTGGAGGCAGAACCATCCCAGGCTCTTCCTGGCAGCATCCCTGGCTTTCTCTTCTTGTCTGTTCTGCTGTTCACCTTCCACTTCTGTTAGACCCCAGACACGTTCTCTGCTCTGTGTGTGGAGCTCTCAGTGTTGTCTGGTCTGTTCTGGCTCTGTGTCCAGCGAGGGGATTGGGGGCTGGATTTGGGTCCCAAGTCTGCTGGCTGGTTGCTCCCAGCGATGGGGATACTTAGCTGAGGAACTGAAGGCAGGAATTTTCTCTTCTCTGGCATAGACATCTTATCTGCCTCATCCCAGGCTGTCCCCATTCCCTGTTGGGTTCTGCTTCTCTTCTGGAAGTTAGTCCTTCCAGGGTCAGCTTCTTTGGGGGAGGGTCTAGGAAGAAGTGTCCGTCTTTCCCCAGGCAGTCACTGCAAACTTCCGGTTTTGGATGGATCGTTGTGTCTAGAGCTGCTTTTCTGAAATCTCGGAATTCATCTTTCCCTGAGTGTCGGGGCTGGGGGAAGCTGTGTGGGCGGTTATTGGAGTGGGATGGGGGTGCCTGTAGGGGCAGCCTGGGCTTGTGCAGGACCTCCCGGCGCCTGCCTCCTGCTGCCCTTGCCCTGCGGCGGCCCTGGGGCTGCCGGGACCCCTCCCCGTGGCTTCTGGCCCTCGGCGTGCTCAGGCAGTCCCCAGGACCCAAAGGCCAGTGCTGTTCCTCTCTGAGCCCCCGTGGGAGCGAGAGCAGCTGGCCCCTTCCATGCCCCTCAGCTCCCTCACTCTCACAGCTCTGCTGTCACACTGGTTCGGGTTGGGGCTGTTTGTAGGTTCTTTTTTTTCTTATTTTTTTCTTATTTTTTTCTTTTTCTTTTTTTTTTTTTTT
>VZDJ01000251.1:858924-896214 GCA_008694505.1 Cyanoderma ruficeps | reverse complement strand
ATATTCCTCTGTGCCGTATGAATTGGCTGGGAATCTCCTCCTGCAACCCCTCCTCAAACAACCATGTGAATTTCCAAACCAACCAATGCGTGACGCTGGCTGCTGCGCTGGTTTGAAAATCTGATTGGTGAATGATGAATTCCCTGTCTGCCTGGGCCAGCAGCGGAGTCGACAGAGCAGCAGAAGGGCCAAGAGTGTGGAGGACGACGACGAGGGGCATCTGATCTATCGCGTCGGCGACTGGCTACAAGAAAGATGTACAGCCAAATCGTAACATANAATTTAGCTCTCTAGTTAAGCTCCCATCGCAGTCGCAGATCTGTCTTATCTTTCTGTTTCATTTTATTTTCATTGTTTATTAAAGAGAAACCCTCTCCTTTTCCTTCCCCTTTTGTTAAAGCTACGTTTATATTGTGTATTGTTACTGAAGTGCCAGGGAATTAGGGCAGCTGCCTTGTGCAGCCGGTGTCAGCCTTCCGCTGCTCCGGGCTCTCCAGCTGTGTGGAGGTTAGGTGTTGCAATGCATTCTCCTCTGCCCTGTGTATCACCGCAGCCAGGTCCTGCTCCCTCTCTCAGCTCCTTCCCTCTCCTTCTCTCCCTCCCAGATGAGATTATCAGCACCTTGGGGGAAGGCACGTTTGGCAGAGTGGTGCAGTGCATGGATCACCGGAGGTATGTGGGAAAAGGAGAGACCAAACCTGGCAACGGAGTCTTTTGGGCATAACGGGAGAGCCTGGGGGTGAAAATCAGTCTCTTGGTTTCCAATATCCTCTGCTGTTCTGGGCTCTCACCCACTTTGTGTTGCCCATGTGCTGGGGGAAGCTTCATGGCTGTTTTGTGGGGAAGGAAAGGGCACAGCTTTGGTGGACACCCCTTAATAATAACAACCGGCTTGAGCAAGGGTGGGGAGGCTGGTCAGAAGGTCCCTTTCACAGGGCACAGCCCCTCTTATCAGCTCAAGGCTCACCTTGTGCTTTCTTGTTTCTCCCACAGGGGTGGAGCACGTGTTGCTCTGAAAATCATTAAAAACGTAGAGAAGTACAAAGAGGCTGCTCGACTGGAAATCAACGTGCTGGAGAAAATCAACGAGAAGGATCCTGAGAACACGAAGTGAGTGTGCTCTTGGTGTTCAGCAGGAAGGGCCGGTTCCAGGGCTGGGGTGGCAATGGTGCTTGGTGTTGTGTGGTTGGATGTGATCCTAGATAGTTTTGGAGGCATCTTGGCTTCCCGTGGGATACAGACTGGCAGGGAAAGGAGGAGCCTGGCACAGGGGTGACACAGCTGAGGGGTGCCTGCAGAGCTCTTCCCAACTGGAATGTTTCTGTCAGTCTCTGTGTCAGGATGTTTGACTGGTTTGACTACCACGGCCACATGTGCATCTCCTTTGAGCTGCTGGGACTGAGCACCTTCGATTTCCTGAAGGATAACAACTACCTGCCTTACCCCATCCACCAAGTACGGCACATGGCCTTCCAGGTGTGCCAGGCTGTGAAGTGTAAGTGTTCCCTGCTGCTCTCCCCCCACTCTGGGCTGGCCTGGGGAGCTGAGTAAGGTTGCACTTCTGCAACTGGTGGCCCAGAGCAACAAGTTTTTGCCGTGGTTCTGAGCCTGGGCCTTCCTGCCCCTCTGGGAATGAATTACCTTCATTTTCTGATGCTTGTGGGCTGACAGTAGCTCAGAGCACTCCAGCATCCATCCCCTGCACCTTCTAGCGATCAATACAATAAATCTTTGTGCTTCTACTGAAGCATCGTGGCCTGGGCTTTGCCTGGCTGTTCACATCCAGGTTGAAATGTGGGTTAAACTGGTGCAAATATGAGCAAACTGAACCAGTGGTGGCTTTTTGGGGGATGCAGCCTTGCTCTGCTTCTCTCCCCTCACCCCGACTCTCTTTGCTCCCTCAGTTCTGCACGACAATAAACTCACCCACACTGACCTCAAGCCAGAGAACATCCTCTTCGTGAACTCTGACTACGAGCTCTCCTACAATCTGGAAAAGGTAACCCACTGCCTTGACTTGGGTCTGCTCTTGGATTCTTGGTGTCCCTGACCTTGCCAGAGGAGTCAGACACAGCCCCAGGGGACGTGGACTCCATGCAGTCCTTCAGGGCTTTGCCTGATCTGCCAGCACTCAGGCAGTGCTGAGTGAGCCGTGGTGACCCCAGGTGTAGCTGCCTGGTGGTGGGAGCTTGTTTCGGGCTGAGCTGCGGGGCTGCCGAAGCTTTCCCCTCCCGTGGTGCCCTCAGCTATGTAAGGAAGGACCTGGAGCTCCCAAGTGATGGATCCCATTCTTCCCCCCCGCAGAAGCGGGACGAGCGGAGCGTGAAGAACACGGCCATCAGGGTGGTGGACTTCGGCAGCGCCACGTTTGACCACGAGCACCACAGCACCATTGTTTCCACCAGGCACTACCGGGCCCCTGAAGTCATCCTGGGTAGGTGCCCCTGGGTCTCTGCCAGGGCAGGTGTGCCCCTTGAGGGCACTGGGTGCTGCCCACTGGGCTGGGAGCTCTCTGGAGCTCTCTGGGTTTGCTCTGGGAGATGGGAAGTGCTTTATTTAACAGCTCTGCAGTGCTGTTTCCTGGGAGGGCCGTGGTTACAGCCCTGTCATTATTCTGGGTTTGTTCCACCTGGAGAAAAGGAGGTTCAGGGGGGATCCTCTCACTCTCCACAACTTCCTGATGGGGGGTTGAGCTCTGCTCCCAGGGAGTAAAGGACAGGACAAGAAGAAATGGTCTCAAGTTGTGCCAGGGTTGGACATCAGGAGGAATTTCTTCCTGGAAAGGGTGGTCAGGCATTGGAAGGGGTGTCTAGGGAGGTTTGGCGTCCCCATTCCTGGAGGTGTCCAGGGAATGGCTCAATGTGGCACTCAGTGTCCTGGTCTGGGTAACAAGGTGGGGATTGGTCAGAGGTTGGAGTTGGTGATCTTGAAGGTCTTTTCCAACCTTGATGATTTCATTGCTATCAGCTGGTGGTTTGGCATTGCTGCCAACTGGGCAGTATGTTGCCAGCAGAGAACCAGGAGCCTGGCTGGAATAGGATGTGTTTTTTTCAGTTATTTATTTTTAAAAGAAAGAGGGATTTGGACTCTTGGGTTATAACTGGATCATTTATTTAAACCACATTGTTTTTCAGAGCTTGGCTGGAGCCAGCCCTGTGATGTGTGGAGTATTGGCTGCATCATCTTTGAGTATTATGTGGGTTTCACCCTTTTCCAGGTGAGAACTGTGTTGTGTGGGTACTTCCCAACTGATGAGAGGATGCTGGCTGCTTCCCAGCACAGCCCAGAGGCCCCGGGGAGTCCCTCCATCACTGCAGTCTCATAGAAGCACCTGAGGTGTTGGCCAGGAAGGGGTTCTGGGTGGGGGAATGCCCAGGGCTGGAGGCAGAACCACTGGAATCTAATGCATGCCTTCCCTTTACATTTCTCTCTCCCAGACACATGACAACCGGGAGCACCTGGCCATGATGGAGAGGATCTTGGGGCCAATTCCTTCTCGGATGGTCCGGAAGACAAGGTGAGCAAGGCCAGCTGGGCACTGCAGGTTTGCCAGCCCTCCTGTGTCGTGGGCAGTGGTTCTCCCTGGGAGAGCCCACTTTGGAACTGCCTGCTGAGCCAGCCAGCTGTGTCCCACTGGGGCTGGCACCTCCCTGCTGCTGCTGCAGGCTGCGTTGTGCTCAGGTGTAACCTGCTCCCACCTGTTACTCTGACAGGAAACAGAAATATTTCTACCACGGCCGCCTGGACTGGGACGAGAACACCTCAGCTGGACGCTACGTCCGGGAGAACTGCAAACCACTGCGGGTAAGGCAGCCTGGCCCCTCCTCTCTTCTCCCTCTGGGCAAGCTTGGGCCAGCAGAAGGGTCAGACCAGTGTGGTTGAAGGCAGCCTTGGCTGTCCCAGGAATAGGAAGCTGCAGCAGCCTGAGTTTAATCTGAAGTGGAGGACAAGGAGGGCGTGGAAAGTTCAGGAAGTGCCTTGGGAAGGGAGGGCGTGTGAAAATCCGTCAGTTCTGGATAGAGGAGCGCAGAGTTCAGCTCCAAGCTGAGTGATGGTCTGAACAAACCAGCCTTCCCCAGCTTAGCCTGTGAGCCCAGGGAACATCCCAGGACAGGGTGTAGCTTCCTTGAGCCTCACCTTCCCCCTCCACCTGGCAGCGATACCTGACCTCGGAGGCTGAGGACCATCACCGCCTGTTCGACCTCATCGAGAGCATGCTGGAGTACGAGCCGTCCAAGCGCGTCACCCTGGCCGAGGCCCTCAAGCACCCCTTCTTTGACATGCTGGGCATGGAGCCCAGCACAAAAATGTGGGACTCGAGCCGGGACATCAGCCGGTGACGCCACAGGTGCCAGCCAGCCCTCGGATTCTAGCCCCCGTGGAGGCCTGTGTGATTTCTATTCAGACACTTGGTGCTTTTTTTTTTATACATGAGATGAACTTCCTGGACACGTTTGTAAAGCTGTTAATATGTGAGATACTGTAAATAGCCCAGATTCTCTGTCGGCCTCGGAGCACCATGGGCCTGACCTGCTGTCGCTGCTGCCGTTCTCGTGAGGTGAGGGGGCCTGTGTGTCCGTGCTGTAAATACCTCTCGTCACGTGTTGCTTTGTCTCCTGTTCCTGCCCCTCCTCGGTGTAAATACTCCAGGACTCGCAGCTCTCTGTAGCTTATCTGTTTCCTTGTAAGTTATGGAACTGGTGGGACTGCATGGGAATTATTTTTTGGATCAATGTCATAGCCCATCCCCACACCAGAGTTTTATAAGAATTTTGTACAGTCTTTGTGGAATAATAAATATGAAGTGAATAAAGCACGTGGTCTGGGTTTGGCCCGACAGCAGCTGCCTGGGGCTGTTCTGCTGTGTCCTGTGGGGGAAGGAGAGGGATGAAAGGAACTTGTGGTCCAGCTCTATCCACCTGCACCACTCCTCCCAAGCCTGCACTGAGATGGGGCTGCTTTTGGCCGTCAGGGCTGCAGCTGGACCTGAGTAGATGCTGGTATGGGGGGCAGAAAACCAGGGACTGGCCCTTTTTTCATGCCCTGGGTCCAGTGTTGAGGCGGGAGGCAGGAAAGGACAGTGGGGCCCTTGGACAGCTGTTCTCTTACCTGAAGGAACCTCTCAGGGGAGAGCACTGGCGGCTGGTGGTGGCTGTTGGAACAGGGTTTGTCAGGAGCCCACATCCAGCTGCCCTCCACCCACCCCAGGGCAGCCTGTGTCTTTTGGCTCTTCCCAGCTCTGCAGGAAGGCTTGGCCTTGGTTTGGGCTGTTCTCTGGGCATTGCTGGGCTGTGTCACAGCTGATGGCAGAGGGGAAAGTCTCGATGGGGTGTGGGTGACAGGCACGCTCTGCTTAACCCTCTGCTGTGGCACCATCAGGCTGTGCCAGGCTGTCCTGGCCCTGGCAGGCTGTCACCATGCAGCAGGGAAAGGAAACGTCTGGTTTCATCTGGAGTGTGGGGGGTCTCGGGAAGGGTGACACTGAAGGGCTTGTGATCCAAACTCACTGAGCTTGGGCTGGGAGCCCTCACCTGCCTCCTGAGACAGCAGGGGCACATCTTGTCCCACTGCCCATGTGCCCAGCCCTACACTGAGGCAGGAGAACTGAATAGACTGAGTCATAGCTGTGGTCTATCTTGGACTTCAAGAAAATAACAAACTCATGCTGGTGTCCAAAACCCAAATCCATAGTTTCTACCTCTGGCAGGAGCAGCTCCAGGTTTGGGTTCAGGTGGGAGCTCACCTGTGGGATTCATGTGTCACTCTCAGTCTGTTCAGAGGCTAAAGAGTATTTTCAGCAGTCTGCTGAGCACTGGGAGCTGGGAGGGGACAGGGCAGGGATGGGTGCGTGTCCTGCTCCCGGGATGCTGAGGAATCCCTGTTCGGGGGGGGGTCAGCGTGCACTCCACGGGCAGCTGGAGGGGATGGATTTGGAGATTCCTATAAATAACTGGTCCAGGAGACACAAGAGAAATTCCCCAAGTGCTCGTCGCGCCGCGAGTCCCTCGCTGGCTGTCGGGCCGGCTCGGTGACAGCTGCTGGAGTGGCCTCCGCGACCCCCTGGGTAACGCCTGCGGGGGGGCTGCGCGGGCAGGAGGCGAACGGCACCGGGGCCGCCCGGTAAGGCAGGGAGCCGGACCGGGGGTTGGGGGTGAGGTTTCGGGACACGCAGGAGGAGCCGCTGTCCCGGCAGGTCCGGCTGTGCGGGGACCTGGAGCCATGGGGGAACTGGGGAGCGATGGGCGATGGATACCGGGACAGCGGGGGGCGCTGGGGCCGGTCCCGGTGTCGCCGTGGGGGGACCCGAAGGAGAGGCGGGGCCGGGCCGGGGGGAGACGGATGCGCCGCACGTGACCCCGGGACACGTGGCCGCGTCACGTGCGCGCCCCACCCGGCACGGGCCCGGCGCGTGCGCAGCGGCCCCCAGCGGCGGGGTCTCCCCGATGACGTAACGGCTCAGCGGGACCAATCAGCGGCGGGGAGGGGCGGGGCCTGGTGGCGGCGGCGGCGCCGGTCCCGCGGGTCCAGCGCGCTCCCGGTCCCGGTCCGGCCATGGCCCAACGCGGCGGCCCCGCGGTGCTCCCGGACAACCCCTTCCAGGACCCCGCGGCGCTGCAGGCTCGGCCCGGAGCTGTGCTGGATGGCTACAACCCCTTCGAGAGCGACGCGGTGAGCGGCGGGGCCTCCCCGGAGACCGGGGCCTGCCCGCGCACCGGAGCTTCTTCCCGGGCACCGGAGCCCTCCCCGCTGCTGGCGCAGTCTCACCTCTCTCCTCTTCCCCTGCAGCCACCGCCGCCGTTCCAGACCCCTTCGGTAGCGCCGCCGCCCCCGGTACCGGCGGCCGCGCAGCCCCCGCGGAAGGCGAGTCCCACCGAGCCCCGCAACTACGGCTCCTACGGTTCGCAGGTACGGGGGGAGGCGCCGCCAGGCCGAGCGGGCCGGGGGAACACGGGAGCCGGCGGGAGCCCAGGGTTTGTGTCCCCCTCTCCGCAGGCCTCGGCGGCCGCCGCCACGGCGGAGCTGCTGAAGCGGCAGGAGGAGCTCAACCGGAAAGCGGAGGAGCTGGACCGGCGGGAGCGGGAGCTGCAGAACGCGGCCCTCGGCGGTTCCCAGAGTGAGTGGCTGCGGGGCTGGGGAGGGACGAGACCCCCTCGGAGCCCTCCTCGCTCCTTCTCACCCCCTTCCGTCCACAGCGAGGCTCAACAACTGGCCCCCGCTGCCGTCCTTCTGCCCGGTGAAGCCGTGCTTCTACCAGGACATCCCCGTGGAGATCCCTGCTGACTTCCAGAAGACCGTTACGACCATGTACTACCTCTGGATGGGTGAGTCTCCATGGGAGCCTCGGGGCAGGCTTTGGGAAAAGGTGGAAGAATGAATGTGCTGTGCTGCTGCTCTGGGGAAATTGGGATGAACAGGTGGTCTTGGGGGTTGGGGGAGCCTGGCTCAGGCTCCTGAGCACTGTCCTCCCCCTCAGCCAGCACCATTGCTCTCTTCATGAACTTCCTGTCCTCGCTCGCCTGGTTCTGCGTGGACCCCTCGTCTGGTTCTGGGTTTGGCCTGTCCATCCTCTGGGCTCTGCTCTACACGCCCTGTTCCTTTGTCTGCTGGTATCGGCCCATGTACAAAGCTTTCAGGTGTGTGCCTGGGCCGTGTGCACCTGCTCCGGCTCCTGGGGGCCTTTGGCTCTGCGGGATGTGGTGGTTCCACCCTGAGCTCCCTGTTCCCCCCATGTCTCCTGCTTTAAGGAAGGTTTGAGAGATTTCTGTGGCCTAACCTCACCCATCTCTTCCTTCCAGGAGTGACAGTTCCTTCAACTTCTTTGTCTTCTTCTTCGTCTTCTTTGCCCAGAACGTGATGTATGTGCTGCAGGCCATTGGCATCCCAAACTGGGGATTCAGGTACGCCGTGTGCTGACCCTGGAAAGGCGAGAGGCAGGTGGGGAAGAGGGGGCCCGGGGGCAACAGCCTCTTGTTTTGCAGTGGCTGGATCCTGAGCCTGATAGCACTGCGGACTAACAAAGCCGTGGCTGTGATGATGATCCTGGTGTCCTTGTCCTTCACGGCAGTGGCTGTGTTGGGGATCATTATGCTGAAAAAGGTGGGTTGGGATCGAAGCCTGTGGCCCAGAGCCCTTCCTTTGGGGGAGCTTTGGGCTCTATTTACGAGGGGCCTGGAGCCCCAGCCCTGACCCCCAGCCTGCTCCCGCCCTCCAGATCCACTCTCTGTACCGCCGGACGGGCGCCAGCTTCCAGAAGGCTCAGGAGGAGTTTGCAGCCGGGGTCTTCTCCAACCAGGCCGTGCGCACGGCCGCGGCCAACGCCGCCGCGGGCGCGGCCACCAACGCCTTCCGCGCGCCGTGACCGAAACCCGGCGGTGCCCGGCCCTGCCCCCGGCGCACGCGGGCTCTTCCCGAGGAAGAGGAAATCCGAGTTGCACTTTCACTGGATCCCTGTGCATCTGCATCAGCTGTCAGAGGCTGCCTCATCCCAGCTTGGAAGTGCTGGTGCCTGAATCGTCTGCTGCTCTTAACCCCCTTTCCTCACGGACAGAGGCTGTTCTGGTTTGTGCTGGTCCCCTCCCCTCAGCACACTGGGGGGAGCAGGGTGGGAAGTGCTGCGGCCGAGCCCTGAGCCTGCCATCGCCCTCCCCTCCAGCACCAGCTGCTGGGGGCAGGAGCCTCCTCCAGATGGCTGGAATGCTGCTTCCAGGGACTGGAATGGTCACTTGCCTTCCTTGTGCTCTCCTGTTTCCCCACCTGGTGATGACACTTGCGTGCCCTGGGGTGTGGAAAGTCCCCTGCCCCTGTGTGCCCAGGGACCCCCATGCTCTGCCAAGAATGTCATCCCTCTCTTCCTCTTGGGGCTCGCTCCAGTGGGATGAGGATGGGCCTGGTGCTTTCCCCAGGGTGTCTGGTCCTTTTGTCCTGTCCCTTTCCCCATCCTCTTCCTCTCTCCAGGCCCAGGGATGAGGAGAGCAGGGCAGGGACAGGCAGAGCTCAGGCAGCTGCTGCCTGTGGGGATCCTGCCTTTAATCCATGTGGACCCCAAAGCCAGGCTGGGTTCTGAGGAGCAGCCCTGGTGTTTACATGGCTCCCCCTTGCCTCCAGGGAGAGGTGAACAGCTCCTCCAGTCCCCCTCCCCATCCGCTTCGAGGACTGTGACCCCTTGCTCCCCCCAGCACCCTTCAGCCAGCGCCTTCATCCTCCTCGGGGGCTGAACCAGTCCCTGTGCGCAGCCCTACGTCCCCCTTACCTGCCTTCTGTCCCCTGTCCCGGTGTCCCTGGGGATCCCTAGGACAGGTCTCATGCATTCTGCTTCACCCCATCTCCTCTCGGATGCTCCCGGTTTGTTCCTGCAGCCCCGGGGCTGGCGAGAGGCTTTGTGCCTTCAGCTGTGGGGGCCGGTGCTCTCCCCGTCCCGCTGCGGGAGGGCTCCTCTGGGGCTCCCCGCCTCCTTCGCTGCTCCCTGTGTGCTGTTCCCGACTGCCTCCCGGTTTATTTAAGGAATAAATGAAGGTTCACTCTGTTCCTTCGCCACCTCCTTGCGCCGACCCGGGCCGGGGGGTGCGGCGGGGCTGCCGCCGGTGTCGCAGCTCCCCGGGGCTGTGCGGGTGGACTACAGCTCCCGTCGTGCCGCACAGGGGCGGCCCCGGGGCGGGCGCGGCCAAGCAGCCGCCGGCGTGTGGGACCGTCCCCGCAGCTCCCGGCGCTCCGCCGCCCGCCTCCAGCTGCGGCCCCGGGCATCCCGGAGGGCGCGGCGGCTGCGATGCTCGGCCGCAGCCTTCGGCCGGCCCGGCGTCCCCGCCCGCCGCTCCGCACGGCGCCGGGGCTGTGGGGCGCGGGGCGGACACACCGCCGGTAGCCGCCCGCCCCTACCGGTACCGGCCCGGCAGCGGGACCCAGCCCTGCGCCCGCCGCCCGCGGAGGATGCTCCGGTCCGGACCGCGGCTCCCGCCTGCTGGCGCTGCCCCGGGGGCCGCGTCCCGGGCGGCGGCTCTCGGACCCCGCGGGGCGGGATGATCTCCCGGCGGGGTCCCGGCGCTCCACCGACGGCCAGGGAGGACGCGGCGGTCCCGGGGCCGCGCTCCGTCTCCGGCCGGCGGCTTTAGGCCGGCCCCGGCCTGGGTGCGCAGGGACCGGCGAGGTTGGTTCTGTTCTCGGCGGAGCTCCTGGCGGCCCTGGCTCCGCGTGGCCGTGGGCGCTGCCCGAGCCCCCCCGCCCGGGGCAGCGAAGAGCCACCGTCAGCATCCTCCGGCAGGCCGAAAGGTGGAGCCCGGCCCGTTCCCGCAGAGCGGCTGCTCCTGCTCCCCGCGGTCCTGGCGCGGTGCCGCCGGCTATCCCGGGGCTCCGGGCCCGGCCCCGAGCCGCCGCCCGCCGCGGCCATGCCCTCCCCCAGCGACTCCAGCCGCTCGCTGACCGGCCGCAGCTCCCGCAGCCTCACCCACCTCCGCCTCCAGCGCACCTGGCTGCAGGTCCTGCTGGTCCTGGGTCTCGTGCAAGCCATCCTGGGCGTCCTCATCGTCACCTTCAGCTTGGTGGCAGCTACCATCACTCCCTCCACCAAAATCCGTCACTCCTGCCCGTCCTGGGCCGGCTTCTCGGTGAGTGTGGGCCCGGGGCAGCGCGGGGAGGGGGCTGCACTGCTCCCCGGGGGCCGAGCTTGCCGCCGGTCCCAGGGGAGGGCAGCCCCGCTGCTCCCCCACCCCCTGCCCGTGGCTGCCGCGGTGCATTGTGGGAAGATCCCACGGGCTCCCCCAGGGTGACTCTGAGGGATGGAGACCCCCGAGCACTGCGGGGAACGGTCCGGGGTATGCAGGCACGGGCAGGGAGGGGTGTGGGGGCACCACAATGACGACAGGGCAGGGACTGGGTGACTGTGGAGGCTCTGCCCTGTCAGCTGCGTATTGGGGTGAGGGCAGCACCTGGGGTCCCCCACGGTCACCCTGCAGCACAGATCCTGGCCTGGGTTTGCTGCCCAGCCAGGGCAGCCCGCAGTCCCCAGGCCCTGAATCAGCAGTTTCTCCCATCTTGTGGCGCCAGAGCTGCTCCTTACAGCCCCACTGCTCCTGGGCTGGCTCCGGGCCTGCAGGGATCGGGGGGCTCTGCCCGTGGGCAGGGGCTGCTCGGGGCCCCACTGCCTAACAGAGCCTTCTCCCTGTGCTCACCCCGGGGCTCGTAAATCTGCAGCTGGCGCTCTCCGGCCTCGTTGGCATCATCTCCTGGAAGCGGCCGCTCACCCTGGTGGTAGGTGTTGGGGGGGACACCCTTCTGCAGGCGGGGGAGTCCCGGATGGGGAGGCCGGGCAGCCCCTCGTGCCTCCGGGTGCACAGCCGCGTGTGCTGGCTCCCTGCCCCGCGGCCCTGCGCAGCCGGCAGCCCCTCTCCTCCCGCTGCAGATCGCTTTCTTCACGCTGCTCTCGGTGCTGGGCGTCATGCTGAGTCTCGCCGGCTCCATCCTGTCGTGCCAGAACGCGCAGCTGGTGAAGACCCTGGAGGCCTGTGAGAGGGTGAGGCTGAGCGGGGGCAGCCCCAGCAGCCCTGGGCCTCCATGCACGGCTTGTCCCTGGCTGTGGGGCTCTGGGGACACAGGGAGCTGTGGAGCTGGCATGTGCTAGTGGCTCTCGGGGGATATCACGGCATCCAGAGCTTCCTCACAGCGTTTCTTGTCCCCAGGAGAGGGACACGTGTGTCTGCTGCCAGACCCGCTCGGAGCCCCCACCCGCCTCCTGCAGCCAGCAGAGCGAGATGCTGACCATGTTCCCCAACCCCAACTGCCGGAGCATCCGCGTGGCACTCAAGGTGGAGGACCAGGGGGATACGAGGGCTCCCTGGGAAGCGGCCGCACACCCGGCCATGCTCTGCGGGCTCTGCAGCTCACCCCACTGCTCCCCAGGATCTCCTCTTCAGTGTCTGCGGCTTGACCATCTTCTCCACCATCATCTGCACGCTCTCCGCTGTCGTGTGCTGCATCCAGATCTTCTCCCTTGACATCATCCACGTGGTGAGTGCCAGCTCTGGCCCAGGAGTAGACAGGGCTGGAGAGCAGTGGTCCCAGGCCGGGGTGCTCCCTGGGGTGCCCCAGGTGCAGATTAAAGCCCAGGATGCACATCGTTTCCTGGATCTCTGGGCAGGAGGTCTCAGCTCTCCCTTCTCCCCTCTCCCTGCAGCTCGTCCCACAGCGCTCGAACTCTGTGACATTGGAGTGCACGTCCCCACCTGACACCTTTCTGCAGAGCATGATGGACTTTGATGAGTTTGTGCCCCCAGTGCCACCACCCCCCTACTACCCACCTGAGTACACCTGCAGCTCTGAGACTGATGCGCAGAGGTATCGGCTGGAAGCAAAGACGGTAGGGCAGGAGGTCCAGGTGCCCACAGGCTGGGCTTGTCCCACCCAGCGTGGCTTTTCTGCTCTTGCCTCTGCAGCATCACATACAATGGCTCCATGGATAGCCCCGTGCCCCTCTACCCAACCGACTTCCCCCCATCATACGAGACTGTGATGGGGCTGCGGGGAGACAGCCAGGTGGGGGCATGGGGCCGTGGGCAGGGGAGGCCAGGCAGGGTGGGCTCCTGCTCAGCTGAGCCCTGGGTGTGCTGTCCCACAGGCCACCCTGTTCGACTCGCAGCTGACAGAGGGTTCCCACGCCTGCACCTGCGACCGTGTCCCCTCCATTGTGCTCAGCGGAGAAGGTGAGTGTTCCCCTCCAGCACAGGGGGACAGGAGTGGGGCTGCAGCAGGTCCGGCTCTTCCCGGCAGCTCTTCAGTGGTGCCTGTCTGCTCCTCGCAGTCTCCATGGACAGCGGGTCCCTGATCATGTCCGAGATCATGGACATCCCCGGGGACAGCAGCCCCTCGGAGGACTCGTGCCTGCTGGAGCTGCAGGGCTCCATGCGCTCCGTCGACTACGTCCTGTTCCGCTCCATCCAGCGCAGCCGCGCCGATTATTGCCTGAGCGTGGACTGCGTGCAGTGCAGCCACCACGCGCGCAGCCCCACGCTGGGCTTGCAGGGCCCCTTCGAGGAGACGCCCCAGCCCCGCGTGCGGGGCGAGCGATCCTATTCCTGCTCCACCGCCGAGCCCGGCCACGACGGCATCTTGGTGGGGGGAGCCGTGACCCACAGCTGCAACCGGCTGGCGGGGCTGGCGCGCTGCGCCGGGCCCTGCTTCCCCGAGGTGCGGCTCAAGGACAAGGGCTCCGCGCTGCAGGGGCGAGGGGGGGGCCGCCCCACGGATACCGGCGCCGGCCGCCCCCCCCAGCCCCGGCGCAACAGCGAGACCTCCTGCCCCTCGTCCCCGGCCCCGGGGCTGGCCCCGCGCCCGCTCCTGAGGTCACACAGTGACCCCGGCGTCCCGATGGCCGGCCGTGCTGGTAGGTGACAACGACCGCCGGGGACGGGATGGGCGTGTGGCGGCATCTGTGCGGTGCAGGCGGGCTGTGCCGCAGGGTTTGGCTGGGGTTTTCTGTGGCCAGATGGGATTGGAGCCAGTCTGGGAAGGAACGGAGGGGAGCAGGGGAGGTCTGCCGGCCTGGGAGCAGGAGGATGCTGGAGGGTTCTGCTGCCTGGGGTCTGCACAGCTGCCGAGGCCTGAGGGTTCTCTCTGCTTTCAGCAGATTTCAGGGAAGTACTTTATACCAAAGCACTGGAGGAAACCTTGTCTGACTCCTCCGCTGATACAGGTCAGGGCACTGGCATGTACTGGGATAGAAACGGGGCACAGGGGGGTGTCTGTAGCTCTCTGGGGATTGAGCTTATCCTGCTGGGACTGGGACAAGGGGGACCAGCGGTAGGACCACTCCTGCTGACTGGAGATGGGAAACAGCAGGAGCCCAGGCCTGTGAGGAGAGGTCTGCTGGGAGCAGTACTCTAGGGTCTGACAGTGGGGACAGGCCATCAGGCCAACTGAACAGTGTCCTGGGTCTGTTGATCCCAGGTCTGAGGGCAGGGATGGGTGTGTCAGAGCAGTGTCCTGTGTCTGACGATGAAGAAAGGTCCATCAGAACAGTGTTTTGGGTTTGTTGGAGCAGTGTCCCAGGTCTGAGGGCAGGGATGGGTGTGTCAGAGCAGTGTCCTGTGTCTGTCAGAGCAGTGTCCTGTGTCTGATGATGAAGAAAGGTCCATCAGAACAGTGTTCTGGGTCTGCTGGAGCAGTGTCCCAGGTCTGAGGGCAGGGATGGGCCTGTCAGAGCAGTGTCCCGTGTCTGATGATGAGGACAGGACTGTCAGAGCAGTGTCCTGTGTGTGACAGTGCTCACTCTGCAGGGCTGTGCTCTGAGGCCTGCCTGCTCCACCGTTCCCACTGTGACTCCCCGCCGCTGCTCCGGGCCAGCTCGGTGGGGAAGAACAAGCTGCCACCCTGCAAGAAGGTGCCACAGCAGCTGTCAAAGACAACCACCCGCTCCCTGGGGGACCTCAAGGGCTACCGGGGCACCCGCGGGCTGGTGGCCAGGTTCCTGCAGAGACCCAAGCGCAGCCTGGCAGCTGGCACGGAGGTGTCTGGGCACAGCTTCCATGGGCACAAACAGGTGGGTTCTGGAAGCCACAGGGGATGGGCAACTCCTCCTTCCCAGAGAACTTCCATCCACGCTCTCCCTTCTGTCCCCATCAGCACCTCCACCCTGGCTCTTCACGGTTTCCCTTCCCCTGTCACACCCCCATTGTGTTGGCACCCTGGCTGCAGCCAGAGCGTTCTTCCTGCTGCACTGTCCTCGCCCAGCCCTTCCTGGGGGGCAGCTCCTTTTCCTGGATCCCCACTGGAGCCACGGGTGGGAAAATCATGCCTGTTGCAATGGCTTTGGCTTTGCCCCTGAGTCACTGCACCAGGAGGAAGTTGCTGGGACATCCCGGCAACTCAGCTTTTTGGGACACCGGAGTCCTTGCGCAGCCGGGGAGGCCTTGACGGGAATGAGCCTGTCCCAAATGCCAGTGTGGGCGCGTGATGCACGCCTCTGTCATTCCTGTCACCTCTCCCCTCCTGCCCCGTGTGCCGCCTGGCTGCACGGGAGCATAGAGGGTTGAGCACAGGGGGGCGAGTGCAGCAGGGTGCCGTGGGCAGAGCCGCCATCTCTGTGGCTGCAGCCTGTCCCCGTGGGTTGCAGGTTCCCTGGAGTGCCTGGCCAGGTGCAGAGCGGCCCCACGAAGGAATCCACCTGCAGAGCTGCGGGGACCTGAGCTCCACGTCGTCGCTGCGCCGGCTCCTGTCCACGCGCCGGCTGGAGCGCGGCCGCCCGCGGAGCCTCAGCGGGGCCTGCAAGGAGAGCGCGCTCTGAGGGCACAGCCCGCGCAGGGACCCCCGGTGCCCGTGTGGAGGGGGAGCCCTGCTCCGGGCTCAGCCCTGGACATTGCTCAGACATTGCTGCCGCCCTGGTGGGGCCGGGCCCTGTGCTGCTGCCCCGGGGGCTCGGCTGGGCCCCTTCCCCAAGCGGGGCTGGGGTGAGGGGCTGGTCCCCTGGGGTGTCTGCTGGGGGGCCGGGACGGCCGTGCCTGTCCCCTGCCTGTGGGATTGGTGATGCCCATTCCTTGCCCTATCCCTTGTTCTGGACATGCCTGTCCCTTGCCCCGTCCCTTGTGCCAGCTGTGCCTATTCCCTGGGATGGCCACGCCTGTCCCCTGCCCTGTCCCATGTTCTGGCTGTGCCTGACCCACACACTGGCCATACCCTGTCCCCTGTGCCAGCCGTGCCTGTACCCTGGCATGGCTGTGTCTGTCCCGTGCCAGCCGTGCCTGTGCCCTGGGGCAGCCATGCCTGTTCCCTGCCCTGGCCATGCTGTCCCTTTGCCCTGTCCCTTTGGCTGGCTATGCTGGCTTGATCCCCAGTCCCTTGTGCCAGCCATGCCTGTCCTCTGCCCTGTCCCCTCCACTGGCCGTGCCTGTCTTCTGCCTTGTTCTTTTGGCTGGCTATGCTGGCTTGATCCTCGGTCCCCTGAGCCAGCCGTGCCTGTACTCCAGGACGACCTTGCCTGTCCCCTGATCAGTCCCTTGTGCTGGCCTGGTCCCTGGCCTGCTGTACCAGCGTGCCCATAGCCCGGAACTGCCATGCCTGTCCCTTGCCCCGTCCCCTGAGCCGGCTATGCCTGCCTCCTCTCCAGCCCCGTCCGGTGCCCCGCTGGCCGTGCCCGTTCCTCCCCTCCCGGCTGCGCCCGGGCCGCGCTGCGGGGCCGGTCCCGCGGCCGCTACCCTTCGCTAGAGACCGAATAAAGGTGGTCGCCGCCGCCCACGGGGCCGGTGTCACGGGCTGGGCGGGGCGGAACGGGGCGGGGTGGGCGATCAGCTGACCGGTCACGGGGTGCCGGGTCCCGGTTTCCCGGCAGCGGCTCTGCGGGACGAGGCGGCCGGTGCCGTCGGGGCCTGGGGAGGCAGCGGGGGTGGGGAGCGGGACCGGGACAGGAACCTGGACCGGAACCTGGACCGCCTGCGCCTCTCGGGGAGGCGGCGGGGGAAGCGGCTCTGCGCCCACGCAGTTATCCCGGTTCGCGATCCCAGAACCGGTGCGGGGGAAGGGCCGGGGCCAGGCCCGCCCAGAGTCGGTGCCGCTCCTGCACCGGTGTGGGCGGGACTGGGTGCCCGGGCGCCCTTAAAGGCAGGGCCGGCGGCGGGCCCGGTGCGGCAGGGCCGGCTCCGAGCGCACCGGGAGCGGCGGGGCCATGGGGGCCCCGTTCTGGCGGCTGCTGCTGGTGCTGCTGGCCGCGCACCGGGCCGCAGGTGAGCGAGGAGGAGCCCGGGGGTCCGCGGTGGGTGGAGGAGGCGGGGGTCCCCGGGCGGCCTGGGGCAGCCGATGGAGCGGAATGGGAGGGAATACCTTGGGAGCCCGTGGTCGGGGATGCCCGGGAGTTGTCTGGGGGTCCGGGGGGAGTATGGAGGGAGATGCCGAGGTGTGGAGCTCGGGGGGCAGTGGCGTCACCCCCGGGGCAGGCGAGAGAGCTGGCAGGGACATGTCCCCGAGGCTGCCCCCGCCACCCTCCCGTGCCCCCCAGGCGCTCGGCCCTGCAGCCCCAAGTACTTTGGCCTTGGTGCCATGGTCTGCGTCTGCAATGCCACGTACTGTGACACGCTGGACCCCCTGGTCCTGCCGGCCGTCGGATCCTACGTCAAGTATGAGAGCAGCAAGGCCGGGAAGCGGCTGGAGCGGAGCGAGGGGAGATTCCAGCGCAGACTCTGTGCCCTAGGTACTGCCATGGGTGGCAGGGGTGGGATGGACCCTGCTGCAACCCATCATCACGCTGGGCTCCCTCCCCTGCAGATGTTGTCCTCAGCCTGGACACGACGCAGCGGTTCCAGAAGGTGAAGGGTTTTGGTGGTTCCATCACCGATGCGGCCGCCATCAACATCCTCTCCCTGCCAGAAAGGGCACAGGATCACCTGCTGCGCTCATACTTCTCTGAGGAAGGTAGGGTGTCAGGGAGACAGGTGGGATGGTGACAGAGACTATGGCTGCTGGCATGTCTTGGACACTTCGTGTCCCACTGTGCCTGGCAGGGCTGGAGTACAACCTCATCCGGCTCCCCATGGCCAGCTGTGACTTCTCCCTCCATGCTTACACCTACGATGACGTCCCCTACGACTACGAGCTCACCCACTTCAGCCTGCGAGATGAGGACACGAAGCTGAAGGCGAGCGGTGGGAGGGAGCAAGGTGGGGTGGAGGGTCACAGGGGCCGAGCTGAGTCGGCCCCTCCACCTCCTCCTGCAGATCCCCCTCCTTCACCGAGCCTCAGCCATGAGCAAGCAGCCACTGTCACTGTATGCCAGCCCCTGGACCTCCCCCACCTGGCTGAAGACCAGCGAGTCCTATGTGGGGAAGGGGACACTGAAGGGGCAGGCAGGGGACAGGTACCACAAGACCTGGGCCAACTACTTTGTACGGTGAGGACCGGCTGGGCCAGGGGACCGGGATGATCCCTGGGGGACCCTCAGTGGTGGCACCGGGGACTCTTCATGGCTCACCCCTTCCCCCCCCACCACCAGGTTCCTGGATGAATACGCCAAGCACAATGTGACCTTCTGGGCAGTGACAGCAGAGAACGAGCCCACGGCTGGGCTGATCAACAACTACCCCTTCCAGTGCCTGGGCTTCACAGCCGAGCAGCAGCGGGACTTCATTGCCCAGGACCTGGGCCCGGCACTGGCCAACAGCTCCCACCGCCACATCCAGCTCATCATCCTGGACGACAACCGGCTGCACCTGCCGCACTGGGCCAGAGTGGTGAGTGTGGGGGGGGATGTGCCATCATGGTGACCTGGGGCAGAGCCCCTGTCCCTGTGGGGGGCTTGGGTGCTCCATGCTGTGGAGGGCTGGGCCTCTGGCTCTGCCCCACAGGACTGACTCCTGTCCCTGCTAGGTGCTGGGGGATGAGAAGGCAGCTCGCTACGTCCACGGCATTGGCATCCACTGGTACCTGGACTTCATCGGTCCCATACAGGACACAGTGTTGCCCACTCATGAGCTCTTCCCTGACTACTTCATCCTGGCCACGGAGGCGTCCATTGGGGCCCACTTCTGGGAGCGGAATGTGATCCTGGGTTGTTGGGAGCGTGGGAACCAGTACAGCCACAGCATCCTGATGGTGAGGCCCCCGTGTCTCCCTGTGTGCTGGGCCCTGGGGAGGGTTGCTGGTGTTGGGCAGGCATCTGAGGTGTCCTGTTGCAGAATCTGAACCACTTTGTGGCTGGCTGGACTGATTGGAATGTGGCCTTGGATCTGGAGGGGGGCCCCAACTGGGTCAAGAACTATGTGGACAGCCCCATCATCGTGGACAGCAGTGAAGGCATCTTCTACAAGCAGCCCATGTTCTACCATATGGGACACTTCAGGTGGGTTGGAGCCCACAACATGTGCTAAGCTGCCTGGGCTCCAGCAACAGCTTGTCCTGAGAGGACCAAGGCAAATTTGACTTGAGAGGAGCTCTCCTGGGGTCTGGCTCCCACCTTGAGGTCGCCTCTCATTTGTCTGTTCAGTAAATTCATCCCCGAGGGCTCCCAGCGCGTGGGGCTTGTCGCCTCCAGAGAGTCCAAGAAGACGGCGCTGGAGTACACGGCGTTCCTGCGCCCCGACGGGGCCGTGGTCGTGGTGGTCCTGAACCGGTGGGTGATGCAGCCCAGCCCCCTGTGTGGGACCCCATCCCACTGGGCCGTGTGCAGGTGCTGAGCTCTGACCCCCCTGCTCTTGCCCCCAGGTCCCTACAGGACATCACCTTCGGGCTGGCGGACACCGTTGGCCTCATCGCGACCGTGGCTCCGGCCAACTCCATCCAGACCTACCTGTGGCGGCGGAAGTGATGGGGCTGAGGTGCCCGTGGCCGGCCAGGGGCCGGACGCAGCCGGGCCACCCGTGCAGCCCCGGGTGCCGGCGGGCTCGGGCCGGGGCGTGCGGGGGAAGCAGCTCCCCGGGGCCGCGGCCGAGCTGGAGTGGGCCGGGCCGTGTCGGGGACACCGTGCATGTGCAGGAGGGCTGGGGCCACCCGTGCCCCTCAGGGTGGAGACCCTACAGGCTGTGAATGCTGTGTTCTGCTGTTCCAACATTAAACACGCATGCTGCCTTGATGTCTGCGGCTGGAAGAGAAACGTCTGGGTCCCTCCCCTGCTCCTGGGCACTGTGGCTGGGTGCCACCCCGGCATGGAGCCTGCTGGAGTCTGGAGAGCAGCGCAGAGCACCCGGAGCATCGTGGGGCAGCCCCTCTCCCTGCCCAACCCCTGCCCCTCTGCCCGCCTCAGCTCCCCGTGGGGCTCACCCTGCTGAGAGATGCTCCAGGCACGAGTCTTCTCCCAGTTCCAAGCGTGCACTGCCTGGCTGGGGCTGAGCAGAGCTCGGGTGCGCTCCTGCTGCCTTTGGGGATAGGTTTTAGGACCTAGCTCAGGATTCACCCTGAATGCAGATGCTCTGGGTGCTGCAGCAGGAGCAGGGCCAAAGCACTTGGACACTCCCCTTGATGGAAGGGCTGAGCAGGGATTGTGGCCAAGCTTTAGCTTTCTGTGCTTTTCCTGCCAATCTGGAGCCTGATCTCAGGCCAGAGGCTCTGTGGGTCATGTCTCTCCCCAACCAAGGACCCTGAGGCTGGGGCTGGAGGCAGGGCCAGCTTCAGGAGCATTGCAGCATGGGGTCTCGGGGTCCCAGCCAGCTCTGGCTGAGCTCAGGGCTGTACCAGCTGCTCCTGGGACTTTCCTGGACGAGCTGCAGCAGCCCTGCCTGGAGCCTGCTGTTCTCTATGGGGCTGAGCTGAGGGGTCCCCACTGTGGTGAGGAGGGTGGGGGGTGCACCAGGGGCTCAGCACCCACCACATATCTGGGGTGGCTTGAGCAAGTGGGGACAGGACCAGGAGTGGGTGCTGAGTGTGGGCGCACCCAGGAAGGAGGGAGGAGCTGGCAGGGTGTGAGAGCAGGAGATTAGGGCAGGGAGGTCATAATTTCAGGGCGAGGAGGGCGTTGGGGCCCCTGGGCTGAGCCGTGCAGGCAGGATGTGCCCAGGGGTGCTGTCAGGACTGACAGCCCCAATGCTGCGTGGGCTGAGCACAGCCCAGGCGTGTTCAGTGAGTGACAGTGTCACCCTGGGACACTGGCACACCACGGAGCCACAGGGATGCTGCTCCTGGGACCCTGCAGCGCCGGGGGGTGCCGCCAGAGTCCTGGGGAGAGCACCCTGCTCCTGCCCCGAGGCTGTTTGTGTTTGTCCACAAGAGGGAAATGTTTCTCCAGGATCATAACTGCAGCGAGTCCCATCACCCTGCTCCCAGCATCCCACTCCCGGTGCGGGGCTGCTCCCCCACCTGTTTCTTACTTACCTGCCCTGGTGCCAACAGCTGGTGGACGGATGTTAAATCACTCTGGTCCACGTGCCCTCGTCCCTGTGCTCGGCTCAGTGCTGAAGGACCAAGTGGCTCTGGGATAAACGTAGCGGGGGCGAATCCTCCGACGTCGCTGGGCTTGGCTCGGCTCATTAATTCTTGTGCAAAGCCTTGGCTTGTTTGGGGCTCACAGTGACTGGGGGCTACTGGGGTCCCACAGCAGCTGGCCTGCAGCCAGTGATCACCCTGAGGACTGTCCCCACATGCTCTGGGCCGGGGTCCCACGGCTGGGAAGGAGTTGCTGTGATGCCACACTGAGGCTCTTTGGCATTGATGTTTACAGAGCTGTGATCCCCAGAAAGGTGACTCAGCCCAGCTCCATGTCCCTGCCTGTCCATCCCCACTGTCCTGGCTTAGGGACAAAATTCACCCTCTGGCTTCTCTGATGGCTCCTTTCACCCCATGTCCTTGACTCCCTCCCAGAACAAACCCACCTGTGCACTGCAAAGGACGATCACACGATGCCACGAGGCCCCTGCGCCCCCCCAGCAGCTCCCCATATTTGGAGATTGGCTTCAAGAAGCGGCTTTGGGGACTCGGTGGGGCTACCTGGTATCTGCCCTGCCAGCAGCTCCATGCAAGGCGTTGCCTGGCCCCTGGGTCTCACTTTTCCTGCTCAGCAGGACGCTCTTATCAGCTGATGTTGATAAGGATGAACTCCAGCAGCCTCCGCAGTGTTTTGCTTCCAGGAGCTGTGGGACCTGAGCCAGCTGGGGGGGCTGTGGCTGATGGGGGGCAGGAGGAACTGAACCTTGGAATGGGAAAAGGTGAACGGGGGCATCCTGGATGGCTGGAAGTGAGCTTGGAGGTGGCTGATTGCCTTAGGAGCTATTAATCCCTCCCCAAAATTGGGGCTCATTAGCCTGAGTGTAGCAGTCTGGTCATACCTTAGTCACACTTGGATGTGGGAGATCCACAGCACAGAGGGACAGGAGCTCCCTCCTGGGGCACCTGTTTGCCCCATGAGATGTAACCCCATCTGCCCCAGCCCCAGTGGCAGCTGGCCCAGGTGTCACATGGCTCAGCTCCCAGCAGGGCCCGTGGCAGGGCAGTGCTGGGGGTAGGAAGAACTTTGATGGATTGAATTGCCCCAGAGCTGTATCTGCTATGCCAGAAGTGGAGAAAATTAGTCATGAAGTGCTGCTCCACCCATGGAGGGAAAGCTAATGGAGCAGTTTAACCCAGTGCAGGGGAGCCCTGACCTGGTGATTGCTGCTCCAAGCCAGCAGAGCTGTGGCTGGAGCTGTGGCTGGGTCTGGCCACTCTCCATTCCCAGGGCCACCCCTGTGTGGAGATGCCAAGGATGCCCCTGCAGCGATGGGTACATGAACACAGGAGTGGGGACATCCTGGGTGACGGGACCAGGTAGGGTCTGCACGCCCAGGTGAGCTGGCCCAGTTCAGCCGTGGCTTGGAGGGTCACCCTTGGAGGGGCAGGGAGTGCGACTGGCTTTGGTCCTGGCATGGTGTTGGGACAGCAGGGTTCCCTTTGAGGGTCCAGCTGCTGTTGTTGACAGCCAGAGTGCAGCCCTGCCTGCCCAGGAGCCGCGGATATTGCCCGTTTGCTGCCACTGCTGCCACTGCTGCCACTGCTGTCACTGCTGTCACTGCTGCCACTGCTGCCACTGCTCTCACTGCTCTCACTGCCGCTGCTGTCACTGCTGCCACTGCTGCCACTGCCGTCACTGCCGTCACTGCTGTCACTGCTGCCACTGCCGTCACTGATGTCACTGCCATCACTGCTGTCACTGCTGTCACTGCTGCCGCTGTCACATGTTCCCCAGCATGTGCTGAGTCAGGGAGATGATGCCAAAGGCTTGGGCAGAGAATGGCAACAGCCCCAGCTCTGATGTGGCCACCTCTGCTCTGCCCTTACGGTGCCCTGAGCTGTGCAGCCACATTCACCGAACTTGCCTGGCTGTCCTGGACTTCCTGTGCTGAGTGCACGGCCCCACGGCACCTGGGGGACAGTGGGGTGGCAGGCAGGGATAATTGGGTGTCCCAGAGTGCTGTTGGAGGTCCCCAGCAGGACGGGCAGCCGTGCCATGAGCCTGCCCTTGGCTCTGTGGGGCTCATCCAGACCCTGCCTGACAAAGAAAGGAATCAGCTCTTCCCTCAGGGTGACAGTGGGGTCTCAGCTCTGCCCCTATGACCCCTCCCCGTGCTGGTTGGACCTTTCACTCAGGCACAGCTGCCAGCACCATGTCCCTGTCCCTCCTTGGCATGGCAGTGGAGGGCGAAGGGGACCCAGTGCTCCCCAGCCCCACGGCGAGGAGAGGCACACGGTGGTCTGTGCCCGAGGGCAGGTACGGGCCGGGAGGAGGACGAGGAGGAGCTGTGGGGGTGGGAGAGGGTGTGCTGCGGAGGGAGGTGTCCGAGCAGCTCCCTGTAAAGACGACGTGGGGAGGGCTGGACCTGCTGAAGAGGAGAACGGCTGGCGGCAGCGCAGGTCGGGAGCAGCTGGGGTGAAAGCGGGTGGGGGGTGGGCTCCTGGGAAGGATGGACCCTCCCCAACCTACCTGCAAGATGAGGGTGGTTGGGGGGTGGAGTATGTGGCAGGCGCTCCGTGGCACTGGAAGGAGGAACACGGGCCGAGGAGATGGGGCTGATCCCTCCATCCCCCTGCCTTGACTGAGGCTGTCCCCGCGGCAGGTGCTGCTCCCTGGGACCTGCCAGAGCTTGGGGGACGCAGAAGGGCCATGTGTGCTGTTGGCATCCTGGGCTGGCTGCTGCTGCTGCTGCTGCCAGTGCCCCAGGTGACAGGTGAGCGCGGGGGGACGTCGCGGGGGTACCAGCGGGGCTTGGGCACCCTGGGGCAAGGACAGGAGCCGTGGGGCAGCGCGGAGCTGGGTGCCCGGGAGATGCCGGGATGCCGAGCACGGAGACAATGGCATCGCCCCGGGGCAGGCGGGAGAGCAGGCAGGGACACGTCTGAGTCGGCAGCCACCTCCACCCTCCCATACCTCCCAGGTGCCCGACCCTGCATCCCCAAGGATTTTGGCCATGGCTCGCTGGTCTGTGTCTGCAACGCCACGTACTGCGACACTCTGGACCCCCTGGTCCTGCCGGCCCCCGGCTCCTACGTCAAGTACGAGAGCAGCAAGGCCGGGAAGCGTCTGGAGCGGAGCGAGGGGAAGTTCCAGCGCAGTGTCCGCAGCCCAGGTAGCGCCACGGGCGGGGATGGTGCCACCGCGAGACCCCCCAGGCACCACGGACTGAGCCCGGCTCTCCCCGCAGGGCTGCTGCTGACCCTCAACATCTCCACGCTGTACCAGCACGTGAAGGGCTTCGGAGGGTCCCTCTCCGATGCTGCTGCCATCAACATCCTGAAGCTGTCACAGCCAGCCCAGGACAACCTGTTGCGCTCCTACTTCTCTGAGAGCGGTGAGCTGGGAGGGCACGGCAGTGTGAGCTGATCGTGGGGTCAGCAGAGGTGGCTGTGCCTGTCCCCGCTGCAGGGACATTGTTCCCTGGGTGTCTGCTCCGGTGCCGCTTGATGCTTTTCCTGCTCCTCAGGGATTGAGTACAACCTCGTCCGGGTCCCCATGGCTTCCAGCGACTTCTCCGTGCGCCCCTACAGCTACGATGATGTCCCCAACGACTACGAGCTGAAGCACTTCAGGCTGGCGGACGAGGATGTGAAGATGAAGGTGGGAGGCTGAAGCAGCTGCCATCAGCACCTTGTCCCCTCTCGCGCCAGAGCTCCTGCGTGTGCTGGGACCCCCAGGACCAGGTGCTGCTGAGCCCTGCACACCGTGGCAGGGTGCACGGGGACAGCCTGTGGGAGCTGGCACCTCCTCCAGGGCACGTCCTGGCGCATCCCAGCTCTCACTGGCAGGGTGAGGAGCCAGGGCTCTGTGTCATGGGGTGGTGCTTGCCAGCTGCCAGTTCCCACTGAGGTCCCTTGAGTCCTCCCCTTCCTCCCATGCCAGGCCCTGTGGTTTTGGGGAGCTGCAGCTGGAGCTGACCCCGTCCCTCTGCCCCCTCCCACAGATTCCCCTTCTGCGCCGAGCTTTGGCCATGAGCAAGCGGCCGCTGTTGCTGTTTGCCAGCCCTTGGACTGCTCCAGGCTGGATGAAGAGTAACGGGGATGTCCGTGGGAAAGGGACCCTGAAGGGGAAGGCAGGGGACAAGTACCACAAGAGCTGGGCCAACTACTTCATCAAGTACTGTCTCTGGAACCAGGCCTGGACGGACAGTGACGGGACTGGGGAGTGGGGTGGGGGGGCGCAGCACAGCTGATTCTGCCCCTTCTCCTCCGCACCAGGTTCCTGGACGAGTACGCCAAACACAACGTGACCTTCTGGGCGGTGACGGCACAGAACGAGCCGCTGGCGGGGCTCCTCACGCCCCCCCAGGCCCCCACCATTGCCTTCACAGCCGCACAGCAGCGGGACTTCATCGCTCAGGACCTGGGCCCCGCGCTGGCCCGCAGCCCCCACCGCACGCAGCTCCTCATGCTCGACGACCAGCGCAGCCACCTCCCACACTGGGCCAAAGTGGTGAAGAGCAGCGCCGCTTCCTTCCCCCCCGCCTCGCGCCCCAGCCCCGGGCTTTGTTGGAAAGGGAGCCAGCGGCCTCTCCCAGCCCTAGAGAGTGGGAGCAAACCGGGTCTGCCGGAGTGGGAGCCGGAGCCGGCTCCTTCCAGAGTTGCCGCCTCCGCGTGTGCCCAGCGGGAGTGAGGACAGGAGGTGGCACCCACATCCTGGATCCCTGGATCCTGGCAGTGCTGCTGGACACCAGCATCTTTTCTGGGCAAAGTTTGGGCTGATTTGGTTTCCCCCCACAATGCTGCAAGGGTTGTTTGGGGGAATTGCCTTAAACTAGGAGGAAAGAAAGTAAAATGTGGTCCTGCCCGAGCCTCAAGCCAGGCAACATGGCCTTCCTTTGCCTCCAGCCACGGCATGGCTGGACCACCCCAGGGGGATGTGGAGGGAGGACCAGGTAGCAGCAGAGCCAGGTGGGGGGCAAGGGGCACAGTTGGCCCACCAAGGGGCTGACCTGTGCCCCACCCCCTTAGTACTGCACCCCACCCAGTGAGGTGCCAAAGCCATGTTGGGGCACCAGATCCATGCTAGGGTGCTGCTCAAAGGGCGCAGTGCTGCAGAGAGGGGGCTGCAGGTGGGCTGTGGTGCCCATGGGAGGGGACAAGAGGTGGCCCTGAGAGACCACACTTGCACATGGAGTCCATGTGTCCATCCCCACAGGCTTCAGGCACGGGTAGCCTCAGTGTCAGGCATCTCCTTTCTCCCTAGGTCCTGGGAAATGCCACAGCTGCCCGTTATGTGGCTGGCCTGGCGATCCACTGGTACCTGGATGCCATTGTCCCACCCGGCTGCAGCCTGGAGGCCACCCACAAGCTCTTCCCTGACCATTTCCTCCTCTACACGGAGGCCTGCACTGGCTTCTTCATGTTCCGCTTCGCCGTGTCCCTGGGCTGCTGGGAGAGGGGCGACCACTACAGCTACAGCATCCTGACGGTACGGCCCCCACCCTGCCCGCCCGGGGCTGGGGGGAGCCCTGCTCAGCCCCTTCCCTGCCCCCCCAGGTCATGAACCACTTTGTGTCTGGTTGGACCGACTGGAACCTGGTCCTGGATCTGGAGGGAGGCCCCAACTGGGTCAAGAACTTTGTGGACAGCCCAGTCATCGTGGATGGCAGCAAGGACGTTTTCTACAAGCAGCCCATGTTCTACCATATGGGGCACTTCAGGTGGGTCAGGGGGGCTCAGGCGCTGCTGCCAGCCCCAGACCGGGGGCAGAACCCCTCTCCTGGTCCTCTCCTCACAGCAAGTTCATCCCCGAGGGCTCCCGGCGTGTGGGGCTGCACAGCAGCCGCCGCTGCCTCCTCTGCCAGCTGGAGCACGTGGCCGTCCTGCGCCCCGATGGGGCCCTTGTCCTGGTGGTCCTCAACAGGTCAGCCCGAGCAGGGACGGGGGTGACGCTCAGCCCCGGCTGTGCCAACCTGCTCAGCCCCTCTTGCTCCCCAGGTTTGGCCGGGATGTGCCGTTTGGAATCCGGGACCCTGCCATGGGGGTCATTGAGACCGTGGCTCCAGCCCACTCCATCCAGACCTACCTGTGGCAGCAGGAGTGATAGCCAGGGGGATGCTGGGGGCCTCTGGGAGGCTCCAGGAGTCAACTGTTCCTCCACCCTTTCCAGCATCCCTCAAGGGTGGAAACAGATGGTGACCCATTGCCGGGAGTGCAGCCCCTGCACGAGGGGCTCCGTGTGCTCGGGGCACCGGGATGTGGCCGGGCCTGCTGCTTCCCAGCCTCCCCTCCCTCCCGGCACTTCCCATCCCCCTGGAAGTTCCCACTGCACCGTCTCCCGGACCACACTTCCACACGTGGCCCCCTTGAAACCTTCGCGTGTGTCACGGGCGCCAAGTAAAGCCATGACGCGCTCCCTCCGGAATGCGCCGTTCCCGTCAGTGTTTCCTCTACGCGCTCGGAAATCGCTCGGTTTTCCTCGGTGGGGCGGCGCGGGGCCAGGGGTGCCCCGGGGGCTCCGGCCCCCGTGGCCTGCGGGTGGCTCCTTGTTTATCCCTGCAGCTGGAGCCTCCGCTGCTGCCAGCCCTTGATTCGTTCCATATGTGGGGTTGGTTTTCCCCGGCTTACTTTTTGGGGGAATTTTTTTTTTAAAATCCAAATGTCAGACGCTGTCGGAAAGGCGGAGTAAATGATATCAGTGTCCTCATCCACCAAACCTTATGGACAAATCAGGCTGGTGCCACCTCTTCAGGGTGGCCTCTGGACAGAGTCCCCTCTATTCTGGCTGTGGCCAACGCCAGCCGCAGCCCGCAATGACCTCCCTGTCCTGTTTGCTTTCCCTAAATACTAGTTTCAGTATTCCCTGTGCCTTTGGGAACGTTACCAGCATCTTTGAAGTACAGAAATGAGAAAGGCAGAGCTCTCCTTGGCCAATGCCCCTGTGTGAGAGCCACGGAACTGCTGAGGTTGGGGAAAATGAAAAACCCAGAGGCTTTGCAGCTGTTTTATTGGAGTGTGGTGTGAAGGTGGCACTGGGCTCCATCCCAGGCCTGTTCATGGAGCACATCAGCCTGTCCTGTGCTTCTATCCGTGTTCCTGGGGAATGTTGGCTCCAGCAGCAGCGGGGTTGGGCTGCCTGTGCTTAGAATCATAGAATAGAATCATGGAATCCTTGAGGTTGGAAAAGGCCTCGAAGATCATAAAGTCCAACCATGCTCCCAGCACTGCCAAGGCCAGCCCTAAATCGCGTCCCCAAGTGCTCCATACACATTTGTTAAATCCCTCCAGGGATGGCAACTCCACCACTGCTCCAGGAAGCTGATACCAGGGCTGGACAGTCCTGTCCATAAAGAAATTTACTTTAATATTCAACATAAACCTCTCCTGGGAAATGCCACAGCTCTTCTGATGCAACTTGAGGACATTTCCTTTTGTCTGGTCCCTTGTTCCCTGGGAGCAAAGCCTGACCCCCACCTGGCTGCACCCTCCTGTCAGGGAATTGTGCAGAGCCAGAAGGTTCCCCCTGAGCCTCCTTTTCTCCAGGATGAGCCCCGCCAGCTCCCTCAGCCTCTCCTGGTGCTCCAGACCATTCCCAGCTCCATTTCCTTCTCTGGACATGCTCCAGCCCCTCAACGTCCCTCTTGTCATGAGGGGCACAGAACCGACCCCAGGATTATAAGTGTGACCTCACCAGTGCCCAGCACAGGGTGAGGTCCTGCTGGCACGCTGACTTCTTGGGAATGTCCCCTTCTCAAGGGACATCCCACCTTTGCTGTGCTGGGATGGCACGTGTGGAGCCCTCGCCCTGGTGTGCAGCAGGGCTCAGGGACAAGCGTGCAGGGAAAGGCCTTGGCCCAGCCCCTCCGGGCTGGCTCCCCGCTCCTGCCTGTCTGGAACCACAGCTGCTGCAGGATGGTGCCTTCCCTCCCCGTTGAAAAGCCAGCTGGGAAACGGGGGAACCCAACACTCCCGGCAACGGGTGCCCGGGGTGGGGTGAGGCTGGAAGAACCACCCCCATCATCCCCACTGCCTGCAGGGTGGGCTGGGGGATCCCTTCCCTGTTGGCGGCAGGAGGAGCAGGGCCTTGGGTGGGGGATCTCCAGGGAGGGGCTGTCACCCTGGGTCAGGGGCTGTTCTTCCTTGGCGGGGCTGTGGTCACTGTGTGGGGGACTGTGGTCCCTGGGTGGGGGGTTTCCCTCCCTGGCCACCCTCACCAGCTGCCCCAAGGGGACCCCGAGGCAGATGCCGCTCCCCCCGTGCTTCTGTCCGCCTCCTGTTTCTCCTGCGCAGCAGATGCCTGCAATTAGGAAGGTTCCCAAATTAGACGGTGTGGAGCCCAGGCTTGTTTTGCAGATGATAAACTGCTGCAGCCGACTCCACCCAGCCCGCTGCGGCGTGGGGCTCCGGCCTGGGGGGCACGGCCGCACGGGGGGAGCGAGGGGACCTCAGCGGGCAGCGCCTGCAGCCCCCGCTGTGCCCATCGCCCGCGGAGCCAGCAGGAGGGGTCGGGGGTCCCTGGCATCACCGGCTGCTGCCTCTGTTCGTGCCAAGAAAGGTCCTGGAGCAGCCACAAACGGGACACAGGTCATGGCAGTGGCACTGGCCATGGCCAAGCTGAACTGCTCCCGGGTGGGATAAGCAGGGACCCTGGGTGGGCACAGCCAGCCCTGCCCTGTCCAAGGGGTCCCAGGGACACAGGGCTGGTCCCGTGGGCTCTTCCCAAGGGCAGCAGGGCAGGCCTGGCCATGGGGGGTGATGGAGGCACTTGGGGAGCTGGCGAGCATCCTCCCCTCCCCAGCTTCCCTCTGGCCACTGGAACAGGTTTCAGGAGACCTTTGCAAATGCTGTGGTGTGTGGAAAGCTCGTTGGAGCCAAGTTGCAAAATCATCCCCAGGCTCCTCTTCAAACACAGAGTCCCATGAGCTGTCCCATTCCAAACTCACCTTTCCTGCTCTGCCAGACGTGTCACCTCCCACCAGGCACAGCCAGGACACAGGTCCCGCTGCCGCAGAGACGCAGAAAGAGGTGGTTCAGCAGCAGGTGAGTCCTCTGGATTCGAGGTGGCTTCAGCAGGTAGGACTGGGGATAGAGATGGGGATAGGGGTGGGCATGGGGCAGCAGGACCATGCAGAGGCCATGCCCTGGCCAAGCTGGGCATCATTCCCAGGCAGAGAATGGGAGGCAGTGGAGGTGGGACAGCTGCCTGGCCCCACTCCACACCCCACAAGATCTCGGGAAGCAACACGACGGCATCACCCCACCCTGGTAGAGGTCCTCAGTCTGGCACCAGGGTCCCGAGGCTTGGAGGTGGCTCCTCCTGTGTCCTCACAGAGAGGCTCCTTGCCCAGCACCATGGGAAGGACAGGACCTGCATAGAACAGGGTCATGCCAGGGGCTTGAGCCCCAAACCACTCTGGCTGGACAAGCCCCGGCTGCCACGCATGTGACATTGGGAGCGTGGAGCTGTTTGCTCCCAGCCGTGGCTCGGGAGGCTCTGGGGAGACGTGGGGTGATGCAGCGTGGCATGACATGGCACGGCACAGCTGTGGAACAAGTGAGGAGGGAGAAGGAGTGGGAGGGAGTTGATGGGAGTGAATAAAGTTGCTGGGTACGCCAGCGTGGGCGGCTGGGAACAGTGGGCTGGTGGGGTGGCTCACACCTGGGGGCTGCCCACACCTGGGGGGCTACACTCCCACCTGGGACATAGCCAGAACTGTTGATAGACTCTGGAGGGATGGGAGGGAAGGTGAGTGCTGGGCTGGAGTGGTGGGCAGAGGGCTGGACAGGCTTAGCCCTGGCAGGGGGGGCGTAGTGGTCCCCAAAGTCCCTGGACAGGGGGATGATGCTGGGGGCTCTCCCTGCCCTCTGTCTCTGTCCCTGTGTGGGTCTGGGTCAGGCTGAGGAGCTCTGGGTGCTGACACCTCCCCCTGTTCCCAGCTCCAGTGTGTCCATCAGCATCGTCTGAGCCCCTGCAGCAGAGGTGCCATGGGGCGAGGCTGTGCCACTGTCCTGGGCTGGCTCCTGCTGGCACAGGCGGCCCTGCAGGCCACAGGTAGGTGTTGGCATGTGTCCCTGGGCTCTGGAGGGAGGTGGATTTGGAGTCTGTCACGGGTTGAAGGGACGAGCTGCGCTCCTGCCACAGCCCTTGGTGCCCACCCAGTCTTTCCTCTGCTGCAGGTGGCCGTCCCTGTGATGCCAAGGATTTTGGGCACGGCTCGCTGGTCTGTGTCTGCAACGCCACGTACTGTGACACTCTGGACCCCCTGGTCCTGCCAGCCCCCGGCTCCTACGTCAAGTACGAGAGCAGCAAGGCCGGGAAGCGGCTGGAGCGGAGCGAGGGGAGATTCCAGCACAACGCCAAGAGCCCAGGTACCACCCTGGCTGCACCTGCTGTGACAGAGTCTGTCCTACACGGCGGGGATGGTGACACTGTGTCCCCCCACAGATTTCCACCTCACCCTGGACACAGCGCAGAGGTACCAGAAGGTGAAGGGGTTTGGTGGCTCCATCACTGATGCAGCTGCCATCAACATCCAGTCCCTGTCCAAGGGTGCCCAGAACCACCTGCTCCGCTCCTACTTCTCCGAGGAAGGTGAGCCCAGGGCAGGCAACGCTGTTGGGTGGTAGAGCTGGGGTCTGGCTTCTGAGGTTTGTTGTCAGGGGCTGGGGGATCTGGGCCCCCAAATGCAACTTGAGGATGCCCATCACCACCTGCCCTGTCCTCAGGCATTGAGTACAACCTGGTGCGTGTGCCCATGGCCAGCACTGACTTCTCCATCCGCCTGTACACCTACGCCGATGCCGAGGGCGACTTCGAGCTGAGGCACTTCAACCTGACAGAGGAGGACACACACATGAAGGTGAGTCCTTCAGGAAGGGTCTGAGGGACTGGGTCTGCTGCCTGGCTGGGGTGGGGTGGGATGGGATGGACAGGGGATGAAAAGGAGGTCCTTCCTGCTGATTAGGAGGGAGATTCTTCCACCTGGGTGGGGAAAAGGGTGGGATGGGACATGATGGGTTAGGATGGGATGAAATAGGAAGGGGAAAGGGGGCTCTTCCAATGGGGAGGGAGAGGACTCATCCTTACGCCTGGGTGGGATGGGATGGGATGGGATGGGGAAAGGGAGCACCTTCCTGCCTCTGGGGAGGAAGATGACTCCTCCTGCTGCCTGAACTGCCAGCACTGGGACAGACCCAGAGAGCTCTGTGCCATCCCACTTCTCCCTAGATCCCCATCCTCCAAGCAGCCCAGGCAGTGGCCAAGAGGCCGCTGTCACTGTACGCCAGCCCCTGGACCTCTCCAGTCTGGATGAAGACAAATGGAGCGATGACAGGGAGGGGAACACTGAAGGGCAGCCCCGGGGACAAGTACCACCAGGCCTGGGCCAAGTACTTCATCCGGTGAGGGGCCACGGGAGTGTGGTGGGAGCTGGGGATGCCATGCCTGGAGCTGCAGCTGGCACAGGTGTAATGGGGCCATTCACCACCTACGCCCCACCAGGTTCCTGGATGAATATGCCAAGCACAACCTGACCTTCTGGGCGGTGACGGCAGGGAACGAGCCCACGGCTGGTGAGATCATCTTCTACCCCTTCCAGTGCCTGGGCTTCTCCCCTGAGCACCAGCGGGACTTCATTGCCCAGGACCTGGGCCCGGCTCTGGCCAACAGCTCCCACCGCCATGTCCAGCTCATCATCCTGGATGACCAGAGGGTGATGCTGCCCTATTGGGCCGAGGTGGTGAGTCCCCACAGCAGCTGTCCTGGCCCCACAGCAGATTTCCCAGCCCTGGGCACTGGTGACCCTTTTCTCCTGCCAGGTTCTCAAAGACCCTGTGGCTGCTCGCTACATCAGCGGCATCGGCATCCACTGGTACCTGGATTTTCTGGCACCCATCGACCTGACACTCTCCATCACCCATCACCTCTTCCCGAACTATTTCCTCCTCTCCACGGAGGCCTCCACAGGCTCCTACTTCTGGGAGCCCAGGGTGGTGCTGGGTGGCTGGGACCGTGGGAGCAAGTACAGCCACAGCATCCTGACGGTAGGGCCCGGTGGGAGCCATGGGCACACCAGCCACCCTGGCCAACCCCTGGGCCTGCCTGTGCCTCAGTACCACCCCCTGCCCCACAGAACCTCAACAACTACGTGACAGGCTGGACCGACTGGAACCTGGCCCTGGACATGGAGGGAGGCCCCAACTGGAGCAAGAACTACGTGGACAGCCCCGTCATTGTGGACAGCAGCAAGGACGTCTTCTACAAGCAGCCCATGTTCTACCATCTGGGCCACTTCAGGTGTGTGTTGGGGCCACAGGCTGCCGGCTCCAGGTGCCACATCCTAAGTACCAGACTCTGAACCCGCTTTTCCCCACAGCAAGTTCATCCCCGAGGGCTCACAGCGGGTGGGACTGGCCGTCTCCAAGAAGTGCCGCCAGTGTGACCTGGAGCACTCGGCTTTCCTGCGCCCTGACGGCGCCATCGTCCTGGTGGTGCTGAACCGGTGAGTGGCTCAGTTGTGACCCCCGGTAAAAGGCCCCACTGACCCCACTGAGTCCCCATCCCCTCTCGCCCTCTTGTTTTCCTCACAGCTCCCCCATGGACGTGTCCTTTGGGATCTCCGACCCACACGTCGGCTTCATTGAGGCTGTGGCTCCCAGCGACTCCATCCAGACCTTCCTCTGGAAGCAGCCAGCCTAGTGTGGCCACAGCCAGCAGAGGAGTGAGGTGCCAGCACCAGGAACGTGGAGCTGGTGGCAGCTTGGAGAGAAGACTCCAATGGGGCTGGGGCTGCAGCACAGCCCCTGTGGCCTCCTGTGGCCCAGGGGACCTGTTCGACCCCAGGGCTGCAACGCCTGTGCTTTTCTAGATGTTTTCATAAAATAAACAGGTTTTCTACGAACTTGCCCAAACGCCTGACCTCCCCTTGTTGCCAGCTCAGTGGGCAGGACTATGCCAGGGGCCAGAGGAGGCAGATTTGAGGTACCTCCTGAGCCCCATGGGTCCTATCCCTCCTCATGTTCAGGTTCCTGGGGCATCCCACAGGGCCAATGCTGCAGGGATGCAGGATGTCACCCTAAGGGATGCCATCTCCCTCCTGTCTTCCACTGCAGCAGGGCAGGGAAGAGCCCAAAGCTGACAGGGCTCAGGGCCCAGCTGCAGTCAGGACATGCAGCCGGGATACAGAGCAGAGCTCTGGCATCGGCAGCTCCAGCTTCCCCTGGCCAGAGCAGGCGGCTGTGGTTTCTCCTGCAGAAGCAGCCATAAACCCCTCCAGCGAATGGGAACCGGGAGCATGGGGAACATACTTCCTGAGTGACGTTAGAGGGGAGCGTGCTGGGGGGGGGCCTGCACTGAGTCATCCCCCTCCCAGCGGGGCCCCTCGAGCTGGGCCAGTGTGGGGGAGGCTCAGCAGCTGGCCCAGCACCACGGCTCTGCTCCAGCCCGGTGTGGGCTCCCCTGGCCACTGCACCCGGGTGGGGGGCACGGGGGGCGCGTGGCCAGGAGCGCAGCCGGGGGACATTGAGCCACCGCAGCAGCAGGGCCGGGATGCCGCTGGCGGTGGCAGCCGGCAGCCAAACAAGCCAGGGCTGTGTGCCGACCTGGCTCCACGCCGCCTTTCCATCTGTGCACTCCCAAACCGGCAGCGGCCGGCGGGAACGGCAGCGCAGCCAACACCGGCACCAGCCCCACGCCGGGTGGCCCCGGGGACAGCGGGGGCAGCCGGAGCCCAGGTGGCCACCCCCGACCCCTGTCCCAGCCCACGCGATGCGCTCCCGGCTGTGCCAGCTGCAGGAGCTCCCCGGTGCTGGCAGGCGTGGAGGAATGCAAACAGATGTCAGCACTGGAGGGATCCTGGCTGCTGGAGCGGGGCTCCGGGTGTCCCGCTGGCAGCGGGGAGTGCTCCTGGGCTAGGGACGTGTCCTGACGAGCAGCCCCGGCTGCACTTGGCTCTGGTTTTGTGTCCTGGCTGTGTTGCCGCGCTCGGGGCAGACGGGCTGGCAGCAGCGTGCAGGGGAAGTACCGGCCCCACAGAACTGCTGTCTGTGCTGCCCAGAGGGAAGCCACGTCAGGATGATGCAGGGGAGATGTGGGGCTCAGCCCCACAGCTTTTGGAGAAGGGACAGGGGACACTGCTGAGATGCCACAGATGCTTTTAGGTCTCCCCTCTGCCCTCAGCAAGATCCAAGGCTGGAGTGAGGGGCAGAGCCACAGGCAGGACACACTGGTGCTGGCTGCAAAACTCCAGCCTGGGCAACTGGGGAAACTGGGAAGGGCTTTGAGAGTGCTGAGTATGAGAGGGTGCAGTTGGAGAGAGGGAGGTTTATTGGCATGGCAGGGACGCTCCCACGGAGAGGGCTGTGGTTCCTGGTGGGACACAGGGCGGAGCACCCGCGGACAGCGATGCTGCCAGGCTCCCGGTGTAAAAACAGTCAGTTCCAGGGGCTGGGGAGAAACAGTCACACAGCTCGTCCTCACTCCTCCTCCTCCTCTTCCTCCTCCTCCAGGGCGATGGGCTGCCGGCCGGCCGGCCCCACGCTGCCGCGCTGGATGGAGACGATGCCGCTCAGGAAGGCGTAGCCCAGCATGGCCACCAGCCCCACCAGCACTGACAGCAGCTGCTTGCGCCGTTTGTGGGGGTCCTCCTCTGCTTCGCTGCCATCTGTGCCCGCAGCCCGAGGGGCATCGGTCAGGGGGTCGCCTGGAGGGGCAGAGCAGGGATGTGGGTGGGAGGGGTCATCCTGAGACCGAGCGCCAGCTGGAGATGTATCTGGGGGGACAAGTCACCCCAAGCCTGCAGGGTGAGGTGGGGGATGAATCTCACCTCGGTCCCAGGGGAAGTAGAGGCTGAGAATGGAGGTGCAGTAGTTGCACAGGTTCTGCAGGGACTTCAGGTGCTGCTGCAGTTTCCCGTTGGGCAGCTTCGCCTTCAGGAGCGGTGCCAGGCGGCTGAAGACTAAGGCGTCGAGGGAGGCTGGCCTGGGACACAGAGAGCTGTGCCTGGGGTCCCCACCCAAAACCACCTAGCCCCACCAGCACCCCTGGGGATGGCATGTGGCTACCCCACCTTGGGAGGGTGCCCGGACCCCTGCAAGCCTGCTCCACCCCCAAAGCAAAGCAGAGGGACTGCAGCTCCCCTGCAGACTACAGGGCCTCAGCCCTGCTGGGGTATGGGGAGCTCACAGGCCCCTTCCCCTCTCCCCCTCTGGCCACCTACGAGTCTCCAAAGAAAAACTTCTGGGAGCCAAGACGCTGGGAGAGGAGTGTCAGGCATTCCCGAGCTTCCCGGTAGAGCTGCAGGAGGAGGACAGAGGGTTGTCACCTGCCCAGGTACTGTTGCAGTGCTCAGGGGAGCAGGAGGGGGGGCAGCCAGACCCAGTTTGGATTTTGGCCTCACAGGGATCCCCCGGACACCGCCGAGGACCCAGTGTGCCCAGAGCCCATCCCTCACCTCCTTCTCCAGCTTCTCCTCATCCTCCATGTAGTCATCCCCCCACAGCAGCTGCAGCCGCTCCAGGTGCCGCTTGTGCATGGCGTTGGGCAGGAAGAAGTTGAGGGGGAAGGGGATGGTTTCCGCGTACCACTTCCGCGTGTGCTCCACGTAGTTCTTGGCGTCCACCCAGAAAGTGTGGATCTGCAGTGGAGAACAATGCACAGCCTGGCCACGGCGGGGCTGCAGACCATGAGGGGCTGCAGGTGCATTGGGGTCAAGGGCAGACCCCAGCCCAGGCTGCACAAGCCGCTGCTGCCACCCCCAAACCCCATCCCTGCCATGCCAGGCTCCCAGAATGGTGCTGCTGGCAGTGCTCTCTGGTTCTGCTGGCAGCTGGGCACACACCCGAGCCCACTGGCACAGCTCCAGGGAAGAGACCCCATCTTTGGAGAGCCCCCCTTCCCTGCAGGCTCCCCTGAGCCTCACCAGCACTGGCAGCAGCTTCTCCTCCAGCAGGGACACGAAGGCCAGCGTGTCCGCGCTCTGTGTGGCTGACAGGTCGTAGTCAGCATTGTATTTCTGCAGAACAAACACCCGGTTTGATCCCATGGGATGCGCCAAATCCCACCCGTGGGTGACACAACAGAGTTCCCTCCTCCCTGAGGGGCTCCAGTACCCTGCAGCCTGGGGCAGGGGGTGCCCCAAGCCCTCCCTGTACCTGTTTCCTGAGGTGTGTTATGATCTGTTGAGGTTTGGAGATGGTGCCCTCGTCCCGTGTCCGCAGCGCGGGCAGGTGCCCTGCGGGCAGGGAGAGCGGGGGCTGCAGTCGCTGTGCCCGAGGGCACCCTGAGCAGGTGAGGGGGGCAGGGGGCAGGAATGGGGGCTGGACCCCCCTGCCTCGATGAGGGGCACGAGGCAGTGACAGGGGCGTAAGGTGAGGTGGGGACAGAGCAGTGCAGGGGAGGGGGTAGAAACTGTGTGATGGGAAGTGGGGAATGTGCTGGGACAAGGGGGTGGCAGTGGGGAGTGGGGG
>VZDJ01000251.1:821805-858526 GCA_008694505.1 Cyanoderma ruficeps | reverse complement strand
GGTGGGGAGTGGGGGCAACGGGATCACGGGGCTGCGATGGTGTGGGGGGTACCGGTGGTGCCGGTATCCTCGGCGGGGCCCTTACCGGAGGGGCTCCTCCAGGGGCTGGTGACCCGGTGCACCTTCAGCGGCGCCCCCGTGAACCGCGCGTAGGTCTGCGGGAGGGAGGAATAGAGCGGGGGTCTGCCCGCGGGACCCCGGCCCAGCCCCGTACCGGCCCCACCGCCCCGACCCCGCCGCTCACCAGCACAGCCAGGCAGTCGGGGTCCACCGAGGGCAGCCCCCAGCCCCCGGCCCAGCAGAACAGCTCCATGGGCGCCNAGAACAGCTCCATGGGCGCCGCCATCTTCCGCCGACCCGGAACCGGACGGGCGGCCCCGCCCGCTCCCGCCGCGGGGCGGCACCGAGCGGGGGGTCCGCGATGGAGCGGAGCTGAGTGGAGTGCTGGGGCGGCACTGGTGGTGTCTGTAGGGTCCTTGGGTCGGAACCCGCTCCGCAGAGCCCCGCACCGAGCAGCCCTGTTCTGCCCCGCACGGTTCAGCTCAGCTCCACGCTGCTCACCTTGCTCGGCCCCGCACCGCGTCGCACGCACTCTTTAAATTCTTAACTCGCAGCTCTGCTGTGTCCCTCATCTCTCTGCACAGTCCAGTTTAGCTCCACACTGCTCCACGCTGCTGTGCCCCGGAACGCTCAGCTCCACACAGCTCAGTCCTGCTTAGCCCCGCAGCTCCCCACATTGCCTCGCACGGCTCAGCTCAGCTCCATATTGCTCACGCTCCTTGGTCCCGCACCGCCCTGTCCTGCTGTGCCCCGCATCTCTCCGCATGGGCCCGCACCGCTCAGCCCAGCCCCGCACTGCTCACCCTGCTCGGCCCCGCACCCCCCGCACCGTCTCCATGGACAGCAGCCGGGCCGGGCGCCCGCTGGCAGCGGCGGAGGGAAAACGCCCCATGTGCGGCTCGGGACCATCCCCTCCATCTCCCGCACCCCCTCGTTACGCGGGATCGCTGGCGCGGAGCCGGACCCGGGGCGCGGGGCTGGGGCAGTCCCGGGGCCGGGCTCGGCCCGTTGTTATGGCACCGGGGGAAACAGCTGTAAACACGGCCGGGACACCCCGGGCCACCCGCCCGCCTTGGCCGGAGCTCCGCGGGAGCGGCTCAGCCGCCCGAGCACACCCCGGCGGTACGGAGCGGCCCCGGGGCTCTGCCGGCCCGGGGGCTCCGCGGCGCGGGGCACCTCCGTACAAACAGCCCCGCGGCCGGTCCTCTTCTCCCGGGCCGGGATGCTCCGGCGCTGCTGGGGCGGCTCCAGCCCGCCCGCCTGACCTCCCGGTGAACCGGCGCTGTGAGCGGGGGCTGCCCCGGGGCCGGCAGTGCCGGGGGGTCCCCGAAGCCCGGGGCCCAGTGCGCCGCGCGGGTACGGGTGTCCCCCTCCGGGGCCGGAGCCGCAGCCGGTCGCCCGTCGGTGTCCCCGGGATGCGCCCGGTGATTGACGGCTCTTTGTTTCCTCCTCGCCGGCCCCGCCGGCCCCTCCCCCGCGCGCCACCCCGCCCCGCCGCGCTCCGCTCCGCACCGGCGGCACCGGCGGCACCATGGGGGCACCGGGGAGCCCCGCGCTCCTGGCGCTGCTCCTGCTGGGCGCCGCCGCCGCGGCGCGTCAGGAGCTGCAAGGTACCGGAGGGGCTCGGGGCGGCGGTGGGGCGGCCCCGAAGGGGTGGCAGGACGGGCGACAGTCGGGGTTCGGCGGCGGCAGACCCCGTCCCACGGCCGCTGACAGCGGCTCTTCTTGCCCCGAGGGAGCTGGGCTGCGGGCAGCGGGGAGGCTGGAACGTTCACCCCGAGGCGCGGGGTGGCCGCCGGTTCCGATGCTGGCTCGGGGCCGCGGGGGAGTGCCGTGGCGGGGGCTGACCCCGGCGCCGGAGCCCCTCTCGGTCTGCCCGGTGCGTCTGCACGGAACAGGGGGGCACCCGTGCGGCAACGGGACCGAGTTGTCCGCGCTCCCCCAACTAAGCGCCCCGAGCCGGTAGCGGGGGCCCGACCGTCCCTCCGGGGTCTCTCGGTCCGGCCGCCCCTTGTTGGGGCGACTCGCGGGACTCCGCGGAGCGGGATGCAGAGAAGCCCCAACAGCGGGGCGGGCTCCGGGCCGGGACTCTGCCGGTCTCGCTGATGCGGGGGCACCGGGCATCCCCCTCGGCGGCGCAGCCGGTCCTGGAGCGCCACCGCGCGGGGGCGGCTCCGGAGCCCCCGGGGCTTCCCTGGTCCCCCCAGAGCCCGGCGGTCCAGGGACACCCCCACCCCACCCCCGCTCTGACCGCACCGGGCATCCCCGTAGTCACCGACCGGAGCTGCGGCTGCCGGTGCAGAGGCGACCCCGGTGCTCGTGTCCCGCAGTCATCGACCTGCTGCTGGTGAGCGAGGCTCGGCAGATGGCCAGCGTGGCCCACAAGATCCGCATGGAGCTCCTGACTGTCAACGACGTGTACCTCCTCTCCACCTTCCGCCTACCCCCCAAGCAGGGGGGGACCCTCTTCGGCCTCTACTCCAAGAAGGACAACACCCGGTGGCTGGAGGTCTCTGTCGTGGGGAAGATCAACAAAGGTGGGTGGGTGCCCTCTGCGTGGGGATGGACTGGCCCTGCTCTTGCCCTGGTGCTCTGGGAGGAATGGGACAAAGTTCCTGCAGGGAAGAGCAATGGGCACACACCGGTCCCAGGGTGCTGCCAGTGCTGGAGGGGAGCTGACGGCCCCTTCCTGCTCCTCCGCAGTGCTGGTGCGGTACCTGCGGGAGGACAACAAGGTGCACTCGGTCAACCTGCAGCACGCGCACGTGGCCGACGGGCAGAGCCACTCTGTCATCGTGCGCCTGAGCGGGCTGCGCAGGGACACGCTGAGCGTGGAGCTCTACGTCGACTGCAAGCAGATGGACTCCAGCGTGGGGCTGCCTGAGCTGTCTGAGATCCCCCTGGCCGAGGTGGAGTCCATCGAGGTGCGCACAGGGCTGAAGGCCTACCAGAGGATGCAGGTGAGTGCCGGGGGGATTGAGACCCCAGCCAATGCACCCTTGGGGATGGGTTGATCCCCCCCCATGCTGACTGCATCTCCCCACACACATCAGGGGTTTGTAGAGTCAATGAAGCTGATCCTGGGAGGGTCCATGAGCCATGTGGGGGCCCTGAGTGAGTGCCCTTTCCAAGGAGATGAGTCCATTCACAGTGCAGGTAATGGCTTGGGGGGCTTTTGGGGTCATCTGTGTGGGCCGTGGCACAAGGAGGTAGGGGGTGACAGCACAGAGGGATGTTCCTGTCCCACCTGGCCCAGTGTCCCCACACAGGTGGGAGCTACAGTGTTGCACATGTGCTGACCAGGAGTGACCATGTGAGGTGACACTCCTGGGGTGTGACAGAAGCATTTGGTAATGTCTCGTCTCTCTCCTTGCAGTGACGAGCGTGCTGGCCTCCATCCTGGGTAAGTCCCTGCTCTGATTCCCTCACTGCCTGGTGTGAGGCATTTGGGGCTCCACGGAGGCAGAAATCCCTGCACAGCCTGTCCCAGTGCCCCTTGTGGGATCAGAGCTTGTGGGGTGTGCTACAGGAAAAGGGGCCCTGTGTGACCCAGGGGGAAGGACAGGCTGTCAGGTGCCTCATCCTCCCAGCTCAGTGCCAATGGCCAGAGCAGTCCTGGCTCACAGCCCTGGCAGGCTTTTTCTGTCCTGGGTTTGACCTTTCCTTTCCTTTCTGCTGCTGGCAGGTGAGCAGACCAAGGCACTGGTCACGCAGTTGACCCTCTTCAACCAGGTCCTGACTGAGCTGCGGGAAGATATTAGGGACCAGGTGGGACTGAGGGGGTACTGACACTCTCTGGGCTGGATTTTCCTAGAGCACAGTGCCAGCACCCTCCTGATGCTCCACGCTCTGCTGCCTTGCAGGTGAAGGAGATGTCTCTGATCCGCAACACCATCATGGAGTGCCAGGTCTGCGGTGAGTGCTGGCGAGGCTCTGCTCCCACCTCGGGGGGGGCAAAAGTCCACCTTGTCTCATCCCCCAGCTCCCTCTCCTCTCCTCAGGCTTCCATGAGCACCGGTCCCGATGCAACCCCAATCCCTGCTTCAGTGGTGTGGACTGCATGGAGACGTACGAGTACCCCGGGTACCGCTGTGGGCCCTGCCCGCCGGGGCTGGAAGGCAATGGCACACACTGCGTCGACATCGAGGAGGTGAGCACGGTCTGGGGGGGTCAGTAGCCCCAGCACTGTGGAGGGTCTGCATGTAGAGGATGCTTCCCCTCGGGAAGGCCCCTCCCCGGGACGGCCTGGGGCAGCAGAAGTGGGATGCTGTGCCCGAGGATGAAGCCTGTGTCTCTCCCGGTGTTGCAGTGTGCCCATGCCAACCCCTGCTTCCCTGGCTCCAAGTGCATCAACACAGCCCCTGGGTTCCGCTGCGAGCCCTGTCCCCGGGGCTACCGAGGCAACACAGTCTCTGGCGTGGGGGTGGACTATGCCAGAGCCAGCAAGCAGGTGAGTGCACTGCCACCACGGGACTGGCCTGGTCCCCGAGGGATCTCTGGAGTGCAGGACAGTGGTGGAGGATGCCTGTGGAGGAGGACAGCTTCCTGAGGGCAGGAATGGGCAGAGCCCCCCACGGGGAAAGGCCCCAGGCGAGCATTTCTCCCACGCTGCTCACAGGTTTGCACAGATGTTGATGAATGCAACGATGGCAACAATGGGGGCTGCGACCCCAACTCCATTTGCACCAACACGCTGGTGAGCAGCGCTGTCCCACTCCCTCCCTGGCTCCCAGGGCCACTCAGCTCCCCTCATCCCACCCCTGCCCTCTCTTTCTCAGGGCTCCTACAAGTGCGGACCCTGCAAGTCGGGCTTTGTGGGGAACCAAACGTCCGGCTGCGTCCCACAGAGGTCCTGCAGCATTTCCACCTCCAACACCTGCGACATCAATGGCTTCTGCCTGTTTGAGAGGAATGGGGAGATCTCCTGTGCAGTGAGCAGGGGATAGGGACAGGAGGAGGGTGTGGGAGGTACAGCACGGCAGCACTGGTCCTGCCAGGGCCCTTTCCAGCCCCTTCTCTCTTCTTTATTCAGTGCAATGTGGGCTGGGCTGGCAACGGCAACGTGTGTGGGCCAGACACAGACCTGGACGGGTACCCCGATGAGCCCCTGCCCTGCATCGACAACAACAAGCACTGCAAGCAGGTGGGCTGCCGGAGGGGAGTGCAGGGCACAGCATCCACAGCAGGGCTGTGCTCCAGACCTCATCTCCTGCCCGTCCCTAATGCTGGCTGTGCTGTGCCTGCAGGACAACTGCCGCCTGACGCCCAATTCCGGGCAGGAGGATGCTGACAACGACGGCATCGGGGACCAATGTGATGATGATGCTGACGGCGACGGTGTCAAGAATGTGGAGGTGGCTGTGCTGGGCAGGCGACCATGCCAGTGGCTCTAGGAGGGCTTCTCCTTTTGGCTCAGTTCTGAGTCCCTCAAGATGCTTCTCCTGGGGAGCAGCAGGCTGGTGGCTTAGGAATGGTCTCAGAGTGCTGGAGACGTCTTTCTGCCCTGACCACTGTGGGACTGTGGCCTCTTGTCTGCTGACCACCGCAGTGCCAACATCCCCATCCTCTTCTCCCCAGGACAACTGTCGGCTCTTCCCCAACAAGGACCAACAGAACTCGGACACTGACTCCTTTGGGGATGCCTGTGACAACTGCCCCAATGTGCCCAACAATGACCAGCGGGACACAGACAGCAATGGCGAGGGGGATGCTTGTGACAATGACATTGATGGGGATGGTGAGCTGCTCTTGGCTTGACCTGGCTGTGCCGGGGGGGCTGTCCTGGCAGGGTGGGGGAGGGTATCCACTCAGCGCTGTCCTTGCAGGGATACCCAACATGCTGGATAACTGCCCCAAGGTGCCCAACCCCCTGCAGACTGATCGGGACGAGGACGGTGTTGGGGATGCCTGTGACAGTTGTCCTGAAATGAGCAACCCCACTCAGGTATGGCTGAGGCCAGGGGGTCTGGGACCATTGAGGCCTGGCCCAGCAGGGAGCAGGGGGTCCTCCTCCTCGTCCCAGGATGTCCACTGAACTAGTGCTCCGCTCTCCTCCAGACAGATATGGACAGTGACCTGGTAGGAGACATCTGTGACACCAACGAGGACAGGTGTGGACAGCACTGCAGTGGGGTGACCTCCCCACTGTGTCCCTGGGGGCAGAACTGAGCTCCTGGTTCAGGGACCTGTCAGGAGGGACAATGGGATCTTCAGGGAGCTGGCATGTGCTGCCAGATCGCCAGTTTTGTCATTGCTCTGACCTTGTTCTTGCTCCCAGTGATGGGGATGGGCATCAGGATACCAAGGACAACTGCGCTGAGATTCCCAACAGCTCCCAGCTGGACTCGGACAACGATGGGCTGGGGGATGACTGCGACAATGACGATGACAATGATGGCATCCCGGATTATGTGGCACCTGGCCCAGACAACTGCCGCCTCATTCCCAATCCCAACCAGAAAGACTCGGATGGTGAGCATGGGTGGGCAGGGGGAGGTAGACCTGCGTGGGCTCAGCCCAGCCCTGACTGGGCACGTGTCCCCAGGGAATGGCGTGGGTGACGTGTGTGAGGAGGACTTTGACAATGACACGGTGGTGGACCAGCTGGACGCGTGCCCCGAGAGCGCCGAAGTGACGCTGACCGACTTCCGCGCCTACCAGACCGTCATCCTTGACCCCGAGGGGGATGCCCAGATCGACCCCAACTGGGTTGTGCTCAACCAGGTGTGGGTCCTGCACCCCATGTTTCTGAGGGCTGTGCTGCAGGGTGGGAGATGAGGGGACTGGGAAGTCCCCAGGGATACTGGGGTGCCCCTCACCCAGCTGTCCCCCACAGGGCATGGAGATCGTGCAGACCATGAACAGTGACCCGGGTTTGGCTGTGGGTAAGACATGTTCACCCACCCACAGGCTCTGGGGGCAGCCCCTCCTACTCCCACTGTGTGGGGGAGTGAGGGCCGGTTCTTTGCCCCACAGAGGGGTGAAGGGTGGGTGGGCTGGGAGTCCCGTGGGGAGAGAGGGCTCCCCGCAGCTTTTCCTGCCTGTAGGTTACACAGCCTTCAATGGGGTGGACTTTGAGGGCACCTTCCATGTCAACACCATCACCGACGATGACTACGCCGGCTTCATCTTCAGCTACCAGGACAGTGCCAGCTTCTACGTGGTGATGTGGAAGCAGACAGAGCAGACATACTGGCAGGCCACTCCCTTCCGTGCTGTGGCTGAGCCGGGGCTGCAGCTCAAGGTGGGTGATGGCCCCACCCACGGGCCGGGTCAGGCCCCCCTGTTCAGGCCCTCCCTGAAGCCCCCCGTTCACCTGCAGGCAGTGAAGTCCTCGACGGGCCCTGGGGAGCACCTGCGCAATGCGCTGTGGCACACGGGCCACACGCCTGACCACGTCCGCCTGCTCTGGAAGGACCCTCGGAACGTCGGCTGGAGGGACAAGACGTCCTACCGCTGGCAGCTGGCACACAGGCCCCAGGTGGGCTACATCAGGTAAGCCGGGGGGGCATGGGGGCCGCTGGGGTGGGGGCTGCACTCACCACGGTGCAGGCTGGGCTCCGGTCCCAGTGGGACCACACCAGTGGGGGGGATGCCGGTCACTGGTGAGGAACCAACCCTGGAGTGAACGAGCCCTGCTGAAGATAATCCTAACCATGAGTAAGGGTCCTGCCCTGCTCAACCACCTCAAAGGTAGGAGGATGTCCATGAGGAGGCGTTGTACCTCCTGGGACCACCCTAGTGAGGGGATGCCGGCCACTGGCGGGGGGGGATCCAGCCCTGTGGGACCACCCCAGTGTGGAGATACCGGCCGTGGGAGAGAATTCAGCCCCGTGAGACCACCGCAGTGGGGGGATGTCGGCCGAGGGGAGGGGTTCTGCCCGGTGGGGCCGCTGCCGCGTTTCTCCTTTAAGGCTCCCGCCGGGGCGGCCGCGGCGGGGGGGCTCCGCCGCCGGGCCGTCCGCCCCCCGGGCCCCCGGGGCCATTGTCCCGTCGCCATGGCGACCCCGCCGGCGCCTTTCACATGCAAAGCGACCGACAAAGGCGGCGGGGCCGGGCCGGGGGCGGCGCGGGGGGCTTCAGCCCGGCTACGGCGGGGGGCCCCGGCCTCAGGATCCAGCCGGTCCGCTGCCCCCGGCCCCAGACCCCCGCAAGATGCCCCGACTCCAGCCCAATGCCATGGTCCCCGGGTCGGGATACCCGGGGCCCGGTGCTGGTCGTGGAGGGATCCCAGTGGGATCCAGGTGCTGGCCCCGATGGCGTCTCAGTGTGATCCCGATGTCTGCCCCGGTCGGGTACCGGTGGGGTCCCGGTGGAATCCCGGAGCTGGCCGCGGCGGGATCCCGGTGCCGGCCCGCTGACCGGTCGGGCCCCATTCCCCCGCAGGGTCCGTCTGTACGAGGGCCCGCAGCTGGTGGCTGACTCCGGTGTGATCATCGACACCACGATGCGCGGGGGCCGTCTGGGGGTCTTCTGCTTCTCCCAGGAGAACATCATCTGGTCCAACCTGCAGTACCGCTGCAACGGTGAGCAGGATCCCCCGGGACCCTCGCACCAGCCCGGCGGCCGGCCGAGCATCCCCTCCCTCGCCTCTGCGGCGGGGTCACTCCTGGGCCGGGGCATTTACCGGGGCTCCCTCCCTTCGCCGGCTCCTGACGCCCCCCGTGGTGCTCCCCACAGACACGATCCCTGCCGACTTCGAGCCCTTCCGCCGGTTCCTGCTGGAGGGACGCGAGTGACCGCGCCCGGCACGGGCCTCCCCCGCCGGCGGCACCGGTGGCGCTCCGGGCTCCCGCCGCCAGCGGCACCCGGGGGCACACCAGGCCCCGCCGCTCCTCCTGGCCGGGCCCCGTTCCCGGCCCCCCGCGGACTTTGCACTGCCAGTACCGGGGCCCCGCAGTGCCGGGGCTCCCCCCACGCCTGCCCCGGGCGCTCCGGTCCTTGCCCCACGCCTGGCCATAAAGTTTTGAGTGTTTTCTAGCCTGCGCGCCCAGTCCCTGAGGGTTCCCGCTGGCCCGAGAGGGCCGTGGGTCCCCCCCCATGCTCTCGGCTCCGTCCCGCGCCGTCCTCCCGGTGGTCGCGGGGTTGGGTCAGTGCCTGGCCGGTCTCACCGGCGCAGCCCACGGCGGCGGGAGGCCGGGACGAGTGCAATATTGGTGGGCGAGAGCACAACACTGCACCGCATCCCGGCCCTCCCGCCGCCCCGGAGGGAGTGGAGCCGCCGCCGCCGCCCGGGCCGCTCCGTGGGAACTGCGCGGCGCGCACCGCGGCTCGGCGGCAGGGACCGGTCGCCACGGCGACGGCTGTCCCGGCAACGCGGCGGAATGTGCCCCCACCCCTCCACCCCGCCCGCCCCGGAGCGCGCGGCCCCCGCACCGGCCCGGCCCCCCCGCCCGGCGGCGGCGGCGACAATGGGCGCGGCGGCACCGGGCCCCTCTTAAAAGGGCAACGCGGGGTTGCCCTCCGGTGTTGTGGCCGGGACCGTGGCCGGTGCCTGTGCCCGTTCCCGGCCCGGGGGCCGCGGCGGGAGGGCAGCTGGCGCTCCCCGGGAGTACCGGAACAGGTGGAATCACCGCTTGGTACTGAACGCCTCGTCCCGCGCCCCCGAGCTGCGAAGGGCGACCGCGGTTCCCGTTCCTGTTCCGGTCCTTCTTCTGCTCTCTCTGCGATCCCGGTCCAGTACCGTTCCCGATTCCATTCCCGCTGCGGCCCCACTCCGCTTCTGCTCCATCTCCTGCCCCCTGTCCTAGTCCCACTCCCGCTCCGGTTTCGCTCCAGTATCGGTCTCACTCCCGCTCCGCATTACTGCAGTCGACTCCCGATTCCGCTCCCGGTCTCTTTCCAGCAGCGGTTCCGCTCTCGCTCTAGTCCTGTTCCCTTCCTCACTCCGGGTCTCACTCCAGTAGAAGTCCCCTTCCCTCTCCCGCTCCGGTGTCGCTCTAGTCCCTCTCCCATTGCGGTGTCGCTCCAGTCGCTGTTCCGGTCCCGGTTCTGGTCTCGGTCCCGTCCGGCGGTGCCGGTGCGAGCGTCGTGTGGGGCCGCGCCCGCCAGGGGGAGCCGCAGGGTCAGGGCCACTGGCCCAAGCCGGGCACGCGCAGGGCGGGGACGGGAACGGGGCGAGTCGGGACCCACCGGGCACGGACGGGCTGGACACAGGGGACCCACCGGGCACGGACGGGCTGGACACAGGGCATCCACCGGGCACGGACGGGTGGGACACAGGGGACCCACCGGGCACGGACGGGCGGGACACAGGGGATTCACCGGGCATGGGCGGCCTGGACACAGCGATCCACCGGGCACGGATGAGCTGGACACAGGGGATCCACCGGGCACGGACGGGTGGGACACAGGGGATCCACCGGGCACGGATGGGCGGGACACAGGGGATCCACTGGGCACGGACGGGCTGGACACAGGGGATCCACCGGGCACGAACAGGCTGGACACAGGGGATCCGCAAGACATGGGCAGGGTGAACACACAGGACTCACCAGACACAGACAGGGTGGATGCAAGGAACTCACTGAGCACAGTGGAGATGTACACACAGGATCCCCCAGGCACGGACAGGGTGGACACATAGGACCCACCGGACATGGCGGGCGTGGGCACATGAGACCCACTGGACACAGTGAGGTTGGACACATGGAATCCATTGGGCCGGGTGGGGTTGGGCAGATAGAACCCAAGGGACACAGACGGTGAACACATGGAACCCGTGGGGTATGATGGTGGTGGGCACACGGGACCCACCAGACATGGACAGGGTGGACACAGGATCCACTGGACATGGACAGGGTGGACACACAGGACTCACCATACACAGGCAGGGTGCCAGACATGGACAGGGTGGACACACAGGATCCACCAGACGTGGACAGGGTGGACACAGGATGGGAGTCACTGGGCAGACAGGGTGGATACATGAGACCCATTGGGCACAGCAGGGATGGGGACATAGGACCCAGTGGACATGGTGGTGGTGGGTGCATGGAACCCACTGGACACGGACAGGGTGGGCTGATGGCCCCGGCTTCCAGGGCTGGTGGGTGAGAGCAGTTGCTGGGACCCCCTCCAGCCCCTCAGCCCCCCATACACTGTGTCTTCTGTGGGTGTCTGCAGGAGGAAAACTGCAGCCTTCAAGCCCCTGCTTTGGGGGGAACGGGAGGCTCAGGGAAAAGCCCCCAGAGCTGAGTGGGGTGGGGGATTAGGGCTGGAGCAGAGGGCAGCAGGGGTCAGCACCACTGCACGGGGAGAGCCATTCCCGTGGTGAGGCCTTTTGGGAAGGACATATTTGCCCCAAGCTGCTGCTGTATCCTGCCTGCACTCGCCTGCACCTGCCTGCACCTGCCTGCACGTGGCCTGGCTTGCCAAGGCTGTGGCCACTGTGGGGGAACAGAGTGCTGCTGGGTCCCATTCCACCTGCACTGAAACCCGGGCCATCCATCCCTTGCCCTCATGTCCCTACAGCACAGTCTGCTCCCCTTGAGGTGAGGCATTAGCTCAGAACCCTTTGGCGTGACTGGGGTGGCACTTTGGCCTCACATGAGGCTGGCCAGGAGCCAGGTGTGGGGGCCCTGACCAGGGCCTCCCCAGGAACTGGGACCCTCACAGGAATCAGCACCTTTCTGAGAGATTGGGGCTCTCCCAGAGATCAGGACTCTCTGCAGGGCAGGGGTTCTGCGGAGCTACTGTTGCCACGGTAGCTTTTGATGCCCATCCGTGCCAGGAGCACATGTCACCTGTGCCCAGGCACGGACGGTGCCCGTTACCTCTGGGGTGGGGCATTGGCACCCAGCACAGCACCCGGCATCACCCGTGTCCTGAATGGGGATGGGGGTTTGTGCCTGCTGGGGGGGCCCTGGGACCTGGAGGCAGGTTACTGGGAGGTATTGGGATGTCGTGGGGCCCTGGGCTGTACCTGCGTAAGCATTTCGGGGGGGCCACCGGTGTTTATTTGAGTGTAGGGCGAGGCGATGACCAGCCGGTAATGATTAACCCTGGGCTGAGCCAGAGGATGAGGCCCCCCCTCTACGAGGGGCTGGGGTACTCCGTGTCCCCTGTGTGCCCCGCCACGTGCTCCCCAACACGTCCTGGGGCCCGGGGCTCAGCCCAGGGAAGCCAGGCAGATGCTGCTCCCGCCCCTGCCCCGGGATGCTCGGCTGCTCTCCCCTCCTGTGCCCCCACCCGAGGCTGGGTCCGCCCACGGCACAGGGTCGCTGCCAGCGGTGCCCCCCCAAGCCAGGGAAGAGCGAGGGACCCCACCTGGGGACCTGATGCTTCGGGGGCCTCATCGGCGCAGTGGCACCCCGGAGCCAAGTGGGGCAGAACGACCCCCCTCCCTGGAGCCGGCGGCGGGGTGGGGCCTCTCCACCTGCTCCAGGTACTCTATAAAGCTCTGGCCGCTGTCGAGCTGCCAGTTCCGGATCCCTGGATTGAGGCGTGTGCCACCAGCTAACGGGAGAGCAGCCGCCGCCGCCGAGCCCCGCGAGGAGCCAGGACCCCCCGGACGAGGCCATGGCGTTCACGGCTTTTCTGTTGCTGCTGGTCCTGGGCACAGGTGAGGGGCTGGGGTCAGCGTACCTGGAGCCAGAGGGACCCGGGCTGGGACCCGGGCAGGCAGGGGGGTACCGAGGCAGGGGGAGCGGAGCGGGATCCCTTTCAAAGTGGGGACAAGGGGATACCGGAGCCAGTGGCATCCTGGCAGCAGAGACATTGTCGCTTCTCCCGTTCTGGCTCCGGGGTCCAGTGAGCCGGGGCTGGTTGTGCCCAGGAAAGCTGGTACCGGGGGGCTCAGACTGCGGCCCCTCTGCCGTGTCCGAAGGGCTCGGCCAAGGGCTGGGCTGTGCCGGGACCAGCCGGAGCAGGCTGTGCCCGGGGCTTGCGGGTTGGAATGCAGGTGTGTCCCGGTGAGCACCCGGACCCCGGGCTCTCCTCCAGTGCCGCCGGCTCCTGCAGCACCCGCTGGGAACCTGCCCGGGTGCTGCCTGTACTGGACTCCAGCCAGGTCAGGCAGGTCCAGAGGGCGTGGGAGCACCCCAGCCTGTCACCCACAGCAAGGGGGGCTTTATTGGGCGGTGGCCTGAGCCCCCAGCATGTCAGGGACACCCCAGGACGGAGCCGTCTGCAGGGCTGGGCACGATGTCAGTGCCCAGCCAGCTCCACCTGGACCCTTGGTGGTGCCACAAGTGCCCAGCACCAGCACCATTTGTGGGGTGTTGCTGAAGGTCTCGTTAGCCTCGTGGGCAGACAGAGCCACTGGCTGTTGGCTCCTGGGGCTTGTGGTGCTTCCCACAGTGTCCAGCTGATGAGCTGTTTCGGGTAAAACCTTCCCTACCTGGGCTGCAGCCATTGACTCCAGGGGTTTCCTCCAGGTACGTGTACCATAACTACAGAGACAACCATGGAGATGGAAACTACCGAAACAACCGTGGAAATGACCACAGAAACGACCACCACCTCCACCTTCTTGTCAAATATATTCCCCAAAAGCACAGGGAGCAGCCGGCCCCAAACCGGCTTCCCCTATGCCACCGTGTTTCCTGGCACAAACACCACGAACTACAAATTTGGCAACCACTCCATGGGCAATGCCACGTCCAACAGCACTGTCTACAGCAGCCCAGCCATCCCCCATGTCAACGCCACCTCAAACAGCAGCAGCTGGCCCCCCCGATTTGGCACCAATGGCAGCTCTGCCAGTCCCACCGTGGACGGCAGCACCAGAGGCAACGGGAGCACCAGTGCTCAGGTCTTTCCCACCCAGATAACGTCTGAGGGCAGCACGGCTCCCAGGCAGACCCCCACCCGGGGTGGTCCCAACCCCAGCCAAACCACAGCCCGGCTGCCCGGTGCCGTCCAGCTGCTCGTCCGTGTCCCACTGTCCTTCCGCATTATCAACAGGAGCTTCAACGAGAGCCTGCGTGACCCAGCATCAGAGCAGTACAGGAGCCTGAGCAACACTGTTCTGACCATGGTGAGTCCCAGCCCCACCAGCAGAGGCCCTGGGCCGTGCTGGGAAGGAGCCACCTCACCTTGGGGTTTCCCTGGAAGCGCCCCGAGCATCTGTTCTGTCAGTGGCTTCAGCTGCTTGGCCAGTTCTGCGTGAAGACAGGAAAGGGGGGTGTCTGTGGGGAGGTGGCCATGACCTCAATGCTTCCTTCCAGTTCGAACACGTCTTTGGCTGCGAGGGCTGCATGGGCACGCAGACCTACACCGGGTGCAGCGAGCTGCGGTACAGGTGAGCAGCAGCAGCGCCAGTGGGGCTGGGGTATTGCAGTGTATCCCCCTGGTATGTAGCCCCTCAGGGGGCAATCCAGGTGCTGATGCCTCCTCCCCTGCAGCCAAGGCTCGGTGGAGGTCCAGTCCACCCTCGTCTTTGGGAACGGAAGCGATGCTGTCACTCCCGACGCTGCTGAGCAGCGCCTGAGGAAGAGCCTGGACCAGAACGGCTTCATCATGGGCCTACAGCTGGACAGCATCCAGAGTGAGAGGAGAATCCAGGCTGGGGAGGGAGGAGGGATGGATCCTGGGGCTCCATAAGCATTGCTCTGTCCTGCTTGAGGCAGGGGGCCTACTTGGTGCTGTGATGGGCTTGGGGCTTGCAGTGAGCGGAGCCAGTGCACATCCGCAGTGTCAGGCAGCACTGGATCCCACACAGGAGGGCTCAGCCCCTGGTGTCCTGTCCCAGGGATCTCTCAGGGTTCTGTCCCAGTACTGCCTGTGGTGCAGACACAGCTCTGTTCCTTTCAGGCTCCGCAGTGGTGACGTCCCCAGCTCCTGTGCCCATGGTCCCGGACTGGGCCATTGCTCTGTTGGTCCTGGTCAGCATCCTGCTGCTGGTCAGCATCTTCACCTGTCTCCTCCTAATGGTGAGGCCCCATCCCCACCCCAGTCCTCACCTGCATTCTGCTGATGGTCCCTGTCCCTNGTCCCTGTCCCCACACTGGCCAAGCCCTGACCCCTTCTCTCTCCCCAAGTCTACCTGCACCTGCCGCCGGAAAAGCCGAGGGAAGCTGGACCTGCTCAGCCAGAAAGATTCCTACCACCCCATGGCTGAATACCTCCAGTACCAGAGCCACGGGCGCTATGTGTCCCCCAACAGCAAACCCAACCCCTACAGCCAGGTGAGAGTGACAGCCCCATACCTGGGGTCCCGGCTGCTGCGAGGGCAGAGAGCAGGGGTGCATGGCTAGGGGAGATGGCAGGGACAGGTGTCCGGGGAGCTCGTCCCACGCCAGCCTTGCCAGGAGGTGACTGTAACATTCACGCCTGGCTGGAGCAGCGTTCGGAGCGGGTGCGCGGCCGGCGCGGGCAGACCCGGCCTGGCTCCGGGGAGATCCCCGCGACCTTGGGCAGCCGCTCCCTGTGCCCAGCCCCAGCGGCGTCAGGGGCTTCACTGCCTGCCCACCCCGCCCCTTCTCCTGCTCTGCTTCATCCCAGCCAGACCCTCAGGTCTCCTGCTGTCACGGCATCCTCTGCCATGGGTGGGGAGCGGGGTTGGGGCGCTGCAGAGCTGATGGGGGGCGGAGGAGATGATTCCCGTAGCCAGCACCCCTCACAGAGCTGATGGGGGGCTGAGGAGATGATTCCCATAGCCGGCACCCCTCATCCCGCACCAGCAGCTCCTAAACTGGAGCTGCAGGTGTGGCTCCGGGAGCTGCCTGGAGGCGCAAAGGGCTCTCCAAGGCGATCTGGGGCACGGGGGGCCACCCCATCGCCCCGTGCCCTGTGCTCCCCCCACGGGGGCTGTGGGCGGGGGCCATGTCCAGCTGCTCTGGCTCCGTGCGAGCAGCTCACCCTGTGCAAATACCAGGGGCCTGGGTAAATATTTACCTTCGCACTCGGCAGGCAGGCTTATCGTGCGGGAACGCGGCCGTGGCCATCGCGGCTCCTCCTGCACACGGAGAGGGGGGGGCTCGGGGTGTCCCTGGGGGCCCAGGGTGGCCCCCTGCCCACAGTGCCCATGGCTGGGGGCAGCAGCCCACCACGATGGGAAGATGTAATTTTTGGTTGCTCGTAGTGGCCGTGGAGAGGGTGCAGACCTTCCTCTGCTGCCCTGGGGTGGGGGCCCAGCCCAGTCCTGACGCCTCCTCGCTTTTCCTCCCCCCAAGGTGGCCGGCAGCAGCACCACGAGGGCCGGCACCTTCACCTACACCAACCCCTCTGCCGGCTCAGACAACCTCTGAAGGGCCGCTGGGCAGGAGGGCGGCTGCCGAGGGGAGGGGGCGGCCGCAGCCCCCCACTCCCGGGGGAGCAGCACCGGCCCCAGGCACATCCCCCGGTGCTGCTCGGCCCCTCGCCGTGGGCAGTGGGAGCCGGATGGTTCTGGAGCAGCTGGATTCATGCACATGACAGAACTGGATGAACAAAGATGGGGGGCCGGAGGGAGGGTCCCTCACACTCCACGGTCCCCGCACTCGCTTGGCTTTGCAACCCTGTGCCGGGGGTGGAGGACTGGGCTCGTGCTCCCCCTGCGCTCACCCCCGGGGATTCAATGGCTCTTTTTGTGGTGTTATTTTATATAAATATCTCTATTTGTGGGGTGTTGGTGCCGGGCTCGGCTCGGTGGGGGGGGCAGGTCCTCAGATGGGGTACATTTATCACAGTTAAAATAAAAGGATGGGGGCAGCCATGTGTCCCCAGGGCTGCGTCGTGGTGTGGCAGGGGGCCTTCTCTGGGACAGCGACTCTCCTGACACGGCTGTCACCTACACAGGTGTTGGCTTGAGTGGTGGGCCTCGTTTCCCGTCCCAGTCAATCCTGGGGCTGGTGCCGGGGGTGTCACCGTGTCCCTAGTCCCTGCATGTCTCTGGATGTGACATATCCTGCCAGACCCTGTCCCTCTCACCCTCCTGCTCTCTGAACAGAAACCCCTCCTGGTTTCTGTTCACGATCAAACGTGTCTCGTTTGACACGTCCGGTTTCCCCACGGCTGCACAGGCGGAATGTGACGGTGCCAGGGCCATGCAGCTGCACGTGTGTCACCGCGTGCACGTGGCACGTCCTGCTCCCCTCCCCTGCCCGTCTGCTCGGGGTCTTCCAAGCGCTGAGTGAGCCCCAAAATGGCTCTGGGGGGTGCTGGAAGGAGAGGCTGTGTGGCAGCACCAGGGGGTCGTGTGCCAGGGCACAAACCTTGGGAACAGCCATCCCTGGAGCACAGCGGTGGCCCCCTGGCAGTCCTAGCTTGAGCTGGGCCTGTTCCTGGGCACTGGGAGTGTTTTGGCAACCACTGAAAAGGCAGAAAAACAAGGAACCAAACCTTCCCCAAAGAAAGCCCATGTGGTCGCAGGCATGGAGCCAGTGCTTGGCCGGGAACAGCCCCAGGAGCAGCCCAGCAGCGGGCAGCTGATGGATCCCTTGGCCACACTATGGGTGGGGCCCATGGCTGTGCCAGGTGCCCGGGAACCCTGGCATGTACTGGCAGCTATCTGAGCTGTGCTGGGGCGCCAGGCAAGGGGCTGGGGGTCTCTGGAGCATAGGGATGCCCTGGTGACTGTTGGGGGTGGGAGGTGCACTGATGGGGGGCTCTGGCAGTGTAGCACCCCCCAACCCCCAGATCTGTTCTGCCAGGCGGGCATGGGGTCGAGTGCCTAGGGCAGAGCCCTGCAGGGAATGGGGTGTGCCTGGGACTGCTGTTTCCCCACTCAGCCCCCCCCAGCCCTGGGCAGGCCCCAGGAATCAGAACAGGGGCCTGATTTGCAGGGCTGGGCCCTACAAAGAGTTGCCTGTTCACAGGCAGCTCAGCCGTGTGGCTCCCTCCCCTTGCAAGTTAGGGGCTGGGGTCTCCAGGGACAGGCACCCACCCAGGCAGGGCCCTGCCCCTTGCCCCTCCACCTGCCATGCAGAGCACTTGGGTGGGGAGTCCAGCTCCAATACCCACCCTGAGAAGACGCCTCAGCTCCCAGCAGCCTCCCTGGCTGGACTGGCCACCCTTGGGACTTGCCAGCAATGCTGCAGGAGTTTGTTCCAGGCCCAGTGGGGAGATGGCTGGTCCAAGAGCCCCCTGACACCCTGTGACAGGGTGGCAGTGACCACGTGGCTGGGCAGAGTAGGGGTAGGACCAGACACGTCAGCACTGCACGGGCTGGGCAGGGTTGGCACCTGCTGGCCACAGCACAAAGGACAGCCTGGCCCCACGGCCCCCAGTCCCAGGCACGCCTCTGGACACGCCTAAGGACAGCCTGGCCTCAGGGCTTCATGGCCAGCCCCACAGCCCCTCGCCCCACAGCCCCTCGCCCCACAGCCCCTAGACCCCACAGCCAAGCCGGATCCAAGGCTCCCTGGTCCCTTGGCACCCCATCCCCATGCATACTGTGGCCCCATGGACAGCCTGGCCCCATGGACAGCCCAGCCCCACGGCCCCCCTGTGGCAGGGAGGCTCTGGAGGAGTCTGGCATTGCAGTTTATTGTAGGAAACCATGAAAATACAGCGTTTGTTGTAACAGAACCCAGGAGAAATGACAGCAGCTCAGCGAGATCCCGGTGTGGGACTGCTGGCACAGCCCCCACGATGCTGGGGCTCTCCAGTGGGTCGGATCCAGACCCAGCAGGCCCAGCCCACCCCGGCCATGTGTGGTTGGGCACCGAGTGGTGTAACAGAGCCAAGTGTGGCCCTCAGAGCACGTGCAGGGCTGGCCAGACACGTTGCTGCCCAAGGACAGGGCAGAGCAGGAGGTACTGAGGTGCCCAGCAGCCCATGGGAGGGACCCCACGCTGGCTGTGTCCAGGGGCTGTGCCTGGCTGCAGCCAGATGGTCCATGTTGAAAATGAGCCGTTTTACAAAACATCTTCACACCTTGTTCCAGCCCAGCCTCCCCCCGCCCTCTCCCCCACCCCAGCTGCCTCCCCCATCCCAACCAGCACCCAGCCTCTCCCCTCCACTGTCACCCCACTGTCACCTTCCACCCCCCTCCCTGTGCAGCCCCGTCCCCCTCCCTGACCCATCTCTAGGGCTGACCCTCCGCCAGCCCTGCCCACGGCCCCAGCCCAGAGCAGCCTCGGGCTGAGCTGGAGCTAGGGGCAGGCAGACAGGGTGAGGAGGGGACGGCAAAGCTGTCCCCGTCCCCCCCATCCCACAAAACAAACACCTGGCCTGTCCCCAGTGGTGGCAGGGCCGGGGCCGCCTCTGCTATGCTCTGCTCCCTGGCCACTCGTGTCCCCCCAGGCCCTGGTGCTCTCGGGGTGCCCCGGGGGCAGAGCCGGCGGCGTGTGGGGACCGCGGGCATGGCTCAGTCCAGCTTGGCGAAGTTCCCGATGGTCACTTTCCGCTCCTGCTTGTTGGCCACCAGCTCCTGGAGGTGCAGGGCCCCGCCTCCGATGAAGCAGAAGGCGGGGCAGACGGGCCCCGAGCAGTCCACGCCGCACTCCCAGAGCTCACGGAAGGAGACGGCATCGTAGAAGCTCACCTTGCCCTGCTCATAGTCCAGGCAGATGCCGATGCGTGGGGGCAAGGGCACAGTGCAGCCGTTGGGGTCGCGGGACGTGAGGGCCGAGCCGTGCGACAGCAGGATCTTGCCCATGCCGATGGTGAGGAAGGCGTAGGGAGGAGGCGCCTCCACTGTTGTGTCCTCTGCCCCACTGTCGTGGCCACTGTCGGGGTCATACCTGTGGAGAGGGGACAGGTGAGTCCTGGTGCCGACACCCACGGGACAGGCTGGAGGTTCCCCCCACACCCCAGTGCCTGCTTGGAAAGTGGGAACAGGCAGAGAACCCCCTGGAGCCCCCAAGCCGCCCTGCTCACCTGGGGCTCACCACGTCCTGTGGCACCTGGAACCACTCCTGCAGTTTGCTCTCCAGCCCCACGCCCACCTTCACCAGGTAGGAGCTGGGGTCCACGCAGCAGGCCCAGTAGCTCTTGCCCTGGGTGATGGCCACGTCGCCGATGACCAGGTCGATGGACAGGTGGCAGCTGGTCATCAGGCGCTCGGCCGCGAAGAGCATGGGGATGCCGGGGACGCTGCGCACCGCGCGCTGGTCCTTGCTGATGGCCAGCCGGTCCCGGTTGAAGCCCCAGCGGTTGTCCAGGAAGAAGTTGAGGACTGCGGGAAGAAGAGGAGGAGGAGGAGGAAGGTGAGCAGGACAGCACAGCAGGGCTCCGTGGGTTGATCCAAGCACCCATCCCCTCTCACCTGGGGCGGGCGGCGTGTGCAGGTAGATGTCCTCGCTGTAGTCCCCGAAGCCCGCCTTGTTGTAGCCCTTCACCCGGAGCACGTAGACGCTGTCGGTGTCCAGGTACTCGACGAGGGCGCAGGTGCCCCGCACCTCCTCCCGCCGCTGCCACAGCTTCAGCCCCTTGGCCTTGGCGTCGGTCTTGCGGAACTCCACCGTGTAGTGCCAGGCGGGCGGCGAGTGCTGCGGCAGCCGCCAGCACAGGAAGATCTGGTCGTAGGTGTAGGTGCGCTGCGTGTCGATGACGGGGGCCTCGGGCGCTGCAGGGAGAGGCAGCGGCGGGCATCAGGCAGCATCCCCCACCCCGCAGGCGGGGAGGCGGCCGGACGCAGGGAGGGGGCATTCCGGGATTCCGGACGGACGGACGGACGCACAACCAGCAGAGTCTAGAGGGGTCTGACTGCGGAGACCGTGTGTCGGCACCGGAGGAGAGCGAGAGTCAGGGAGACAGAGGAGCTGCTGCTGTGGGGCTCCAGGGACCAGACAGGCCGAGTGCAAGTCAGGAGGGAGGAGAGAGAGAGAGAGAGAGAATGGAGGCAGTGGAAGAGGAGGAGGAGGAGATGGGGATGGAGGGTAGTAGAAGGGACTGGCAGGAACAGAGGCAGGGTGGGAAGGAGAGATGAAAGGATGGCAGGTGGAAGAGGGGTGAGGAAAGGATGGGAATGGGGCAAGGGAGAGAAGGGAAACTGGATGAAGAGGGAAGTAGAAATGGGGCAAGGAGAGAGATGGAAATGGGGAGAGGAAGGGGACAGAAATGGGGTGAGGGTAGGATGGAAATACAGAGAGAAGGAGAATGGAACTGGGGCAACAATGGGGCAAGGACAAGGTGGGAATGGGATGCACAAAGGGACAGAAATGGGGCGAGGAGGCAGATGGGAATGGGGCAAGGGGGGAAAGAAATGGGATGAGGAGAAGGGTGGAAATGCAGTGAGGCAGAGGACGGAAATGGGGTGAGAGTGGGACAGACATGGGGGGCAGAGAAGAACATAAATGGGGGAAGAATGTGAACATAAACGGGGTGAAGGGGGGACAGATATGGGGCAAGGAAGGGGATGAAAATAGGACAAGAAGGGGAAGAAAATCAAACAAGGAGAGTGGTGGACTTGGGGCAAGGAGAGAAAGAAAATGGAGTGAGAAATGGGATGGAAATGGGGTGAGACTGGGATGGAAATGGAAAGTAGGGAAATGAAAACAGGATGAGAAGAAAGTGGAAGTAGGGCAAGGATGAGATTGAAATGGGGCAAGGGAGAGCAGAAATCAGATGAGGAGGGGGCAGAAAACTGGGTGATGAATGGGACAGAAGTGAGGTTAGAGTGGAACAGAAAAGGAGTGGGGAAGGGGATGGAAACACAGTGAGAGGGGACAGAAATGAGCCAAGGAAGAGAATGGAAACAGGGCAAGAGGGGATGGAAATGGAGCAAGGAGTGGGACAGAAATGGGGCGAGGATGGGGACGGAAATGTGGCAAGAGGGGGTGGGAGGGCAGGAGGAGCAGTGGCAGATGGAGGAGGCAGAGCCGCCGGCTGCCAACGCCAGCGGGCAGGACGGGGATGGAGGATGGCAGCGGAGCGGGGCCGGGGTGGGAGCAGGATGGAGGGATGGAGGGATGGGAAGAAAGAGTGGGGCGGCTCTGGGGCAGGGGTGTGACTTGCCTCAGTTACTTCGGTGACGCCTCGGCAGCGGCCGCAGCCTATAAACAAAGAGAGGTAGAAGCAGGTCTGAAACGTGTCGCCAGCGGGTCCGGCAGGGCCACGCGGCTCCTGCCCTGCGGGAAGCGCCTGCCCGGCGGCGGGGCAGCTCCGTACTCACCCTCCGGCACTCCTGCTGCCCTCACCTGGCACCATAGCCCTGCCTGCCTGCCCCTGGCCCAGATGCCCCTGGCACAGGGCAGGGCAGGGATATCTCTGGGGGCTGCTGGGGCGGGGGCTGTCCCTGATGGGGAGGGGGGCACTGGCAGATCCGCGAGCGCCTGCCCGAGCGCGGCCCTGGGCAGCCACGGCTGAGCTGCAGCTTCGAGGCGGGCAGGAACCCGCTCTGCCCACGGGGGCTGTGCCTCGGCACGGGGCACAGCCGGTGCCCGGGTCCCGCTGCCTTTACCTCGGATGAAGGCCAGGTCAGTGAGCAGCTTCAGCTCCCTGCTGACATCCAGCTGGAAGTGGCTGAAGGAGGCGTTGGCTGCAGGGCGGAAGCTCTGCAGTGAATCGGTGGCCCTGAGGATCCTGCAGCACAGGAGAGCGGGGATGTCAAGGTGCCACTTCAGGCACCAGAGGGCCCCAACACCCCCGGCAGCCCCGTGCCCGCAGCCCCGTACCTGTTGTGCAGCTGCTTGGCAGCCTGGACGAAGCAGGGGTGGTCAGTCTCCTTCAGCACCTCCTGGGCATAGCCCACCATGCCTGAGTTCTCCAGCATGGCCTGGTGCTCCCGGATCTGGCCGTGCAGGCTGGCCAGCCGCTCCTGCTGGCACTCCTCAATGGCCTGCAGCAGCGTGGCCCTCTTCTCCTCCAGCATGGCACAGAGGCCCTGGATCAGCTGTGACACCTCTTCCTTGGCCTGTGAGCCGTTCACCTGCCAGGCACAGACATGGCAGGGTCAGCGTGTGGCACGTCCTGGGACCAGACGGCACTAATCTTGCTGTGCCACTCTTGCCCAGGGACAGCTCAGGGACAGACAGGCACCCTCTGCCCTTACCTCCGTGTGCTTCACTGTCTCCTCCAGCTCGGCAATCTGGGTCTGCACCGTGTCCTGGCTGCTCAGGATGTAGGCGAGGCTCTTTGTCAGCTTCTCCTGCAGGAAGGTGATGAGATGTGGTGCTGGCAGCCCCTGCCCCACACCCCCCACCTGCACTGGGGCTCTGTGGTGCCCCCAATTCCCCACAGAGCCCCAGCCTGGCCCCAGCAGCCCTTACCCTGAGGGCCTGGTAGGCGCTGAGCACCGGGGTGATCTTATGGCTGGTGTGGGTGCGGCGCACGCGGCAGAGCTGGCACACCAGCCGCTGGCAGGTCTTGCAGTAATGAGTCACCTCCTCCTTGTGCTCCGGGCACATCAGCCCCTGTGCAGGCACAGTGGGGGCTCAGCGGAGCTCTGCACCCCCCTCCACCCCTGCAGAGTCCCACCCCTGCACCCCAGATCTTAGAATCACGGAATGCTTGCAGCTGGAAGGCGACCTTGAAGATCATCTTGTTCCAACCCACCCGACATGAGCAGGGACATCCTCAACTAGACCCTGTTGCTCAGAGCCCCACCTTGGCCTTGGACGTTTTCTGGGATGTGGCATTCACAACTTTCACGGGCAACCGCACCACCCTCCCTGAAAGAATTTTTTCCTAATATCTAACCTAAATTGCTCTCTTTACTCTCTTTAAATCTGAACCTTTGTCTTGTCATTCCAGGCCCTTGTAAATAGTCTGGCCCCATCCTTCCAAAAGTTCCTTTCAGACACTAGAAGGCCACAATTTGGTAACCCCAAAGCTTCTCTTCTCCAGGCTGAACAATCCCAATCGTCTCAGTCTCAATCCCCCACCGGGGCAGGATGACCCACGAGGGGACCGTACCTTGGGGCGGAAGGTGAGGGTGGGGGGCGTGGGCTCATGCTGGGCTTTCTGGGTGCCCCAGGGGTGGTAGAGCTTGAAGCACTCGTTGCAGAAGCTGGACTTGCACTCTGTGCAGCCCTTGGTGGCCTCCNTTGCAGAACTGGCACATGATGGCCGCGCTGATGTTGATGGTCTGCCGGTACCGCTCCACCACCCGCTCCAGCGTCAGGTTGCGGAAGAGGCTGCCCAGGCCCCGCTCGCCCAGGTCCACGTCCCGCTGGCAGGCAGGGCACGGGAAGCTGACGGTCTGGGGGTGCACAGCACCCCGCTTACGCCCCGGGTAGGTGCCAAAACCTGTGGGAGGGAGGCAGGGAGGGGGTCAGCAGGGCACGAAGGCCCAGAATCTCTCAGCCCTCCTTTGGGAGAGCCCAGGGTGCTGTCCCCACCCCCACCTTCATCCCTTCCAGTTGTCCCTGCTCCCAACCCCTCCAGCCATCCTCATCCCCTCTGTTGTTCCCATTCCCTCTGCCATCCTCTCCAGCCATCCCCCTCCCCTCCATCCATCCCTATTCCCTCCAGACATCTCTGTCCTGATCCACTCCAGTCACCCCTGTCCTCTCCAGCCATCCCTGTCCCCTCTGCTGTCCCCATCTCCTCCATTTCCATCCCCTCCAACCATCCATCCCTGTCCCCTCCAGCCATCCCTCTCTCCTCCAGCCATCACTGTCCCCTCCAGCTGTCCCCAACCCCTCCAGACATCCCTGTCCCCATCTCCTCAGCCACTCCTGTCATCTCCAGCCATCCCTGTCCCTTTGTTGCCCCTGTCCCTGCCCCTCCAGCCCCACCTGACTTAAGGAGGCGGTCGAGCCGATCGGGTTTGGGGACAGCCCGGCGGCCCAGGCGGGGGCTGCGGGTGGACGGGGTGGCCGCAGGCGAGGTGGGCTCGGAGGTGGGGTCACAGTACAGGTGGCCGTGCTGCAGCAGCACCTCGCTGGCACACACGTGGCACACGTTGTGGGTACAGGGCAGGGCCAGCGGCTGCTTGTACATCTCCTTGCACACCGGGCACACCAGCTCTCGCTCCATGTTCTTCATGCTGGTCTGCGGAGAGAGCGGGAGCGTCACCCACCGGCAGCACCACAGGGCTGAGACCAGATGGGACCAGCACCAGGGCCAGGGTCAGCATCAGGGCTGAGATCAGCACCAGGGCCAGGATCTGGGCCAGGACCGGCACCAGGGACGGGATCAGCATCAGGGCTGAGATCAGCACCAGAGCCAGGATCTGGGCCAGGACCAGCACCAGGGACAGGATCAGCATCAGGGCTGATCACTAGGGCTGATCACTAGGACCATCACTAGGGCCGAGATCAAGGCCTTGGACCAGTACTAAGGCCAGGGCCAGGACCAGCACCTGGGCCATGATCAGGACCAGTACTGGGATGGAGACAAGGACTGGGACCATCAGCAGGGCAATGATGAGGCCTGGGACCAGCACCAGGGATGGGATGAGGACAAACAACAGGACCAGCACCAGGACAAGGATCAGGGCTGCCACTGGGATGAGGAATGGAGCTGGGATCAGTAGCAGGGCCAGGATCAGGGTCAGCACTGGCACCACAGCCAGGACCAGGGCCAGTGTAAGGACCAGCAATGGGATAAGGGCAAGGATTGGGATCAGCATCATGGCCAGGATCAGGCCTGGGAGCAGTCTGAGGAATGGCACCAGGGTGAGCACCAGGATGAAGCCCAGGGCTGGACTGGAGATGGCAAGTGGGGCCACACCAGGACCAGGACTGGGGCCAGCACTGGCACCAGGACCAGCATCAGAGCCAGGATCAGGCCTGGGACAAGCAACATGGTCAGAATCAAGACCAGCACTGGGAGCAGAACCTAGACAGCACTCAGGCCTGGTATGGGGATGGTACTGGGGCTGGGCCCAGAGCAGGGCCAGGATCAGACCAGTATCAGGACTGGCAGTGGAATGGGGATGGGGGCCACCACCGGGATCAGCACCAGGATGGAGCCCAGGGCTGGGATGGGGATGGTGGCTGGGATGGGAATGAGGACCAGCACTGGGAATAGTGCCAGGATGGGCCCAGGGCTGGAATGGAGATGGGGATTGGAATGGGTGCTGGGATTTGAACCGGGATGGAGAGGGAGATGGGGGCCAGGATGGAGATGAGGGCTGGGATGGGGACTGGGGCTGAACCCACAGCAGAGCCGGGATTGGCCTCGGCACTGGGACCAGCGCCAGGACCGGGCTGGGCACCAAGATCGGGGCCAGGATGGGGCCACCCCCTCCGCACCCGGTGCTCCCGGCTCGGCCGTGGCTCGGTGTGGGGGGGTCCCGATGACGGCCCTCCGCGGGGGTCGCTGCGGTGAGTCGGGGTGCGGGGTCCGCCCACCCCTCAAGGGCATCGCCCTCCCCCCCAGTCCCCGCCGCGTTGCCACGGCGACCCGGTCCCGAAGGACCCCTGTCCGCCCCCCCGCCGCCACCGCGGCCGCTCACGCTGATGCGGACGAGCGCATCCATGATGGAGGTGAACGTCTGCAGGTCCTCGCCCTCGGCCATGGCTCCGCTCCCCGCGCCCGTGCTTGCGACGGCGGCGGCAGCAGCGGCGGCCGCGATCGCCCCGGTGTGTTGCAGGGAGCGGCGGAGCCGGGGGGAGGGCGGGGGGCGGCGGCGCGCATGCTCGGCGGCGCCCGCCCCGCCGGCACCGGAGGGAGGTGGAGGCACCGGAGGGGCGGCACCGGTGGGGGTGGGTCGGCGCAGGGATGCTCTCGCCGCACCCCCGAGCATCTCCTGACGGGCGACGATCGGGGAGCGGGTGGGCTACGGGCAGGATAAGCATGACACCGGTACCGGCGGTGGGCCCGGGGTCGATGCCGGGGCCGGGTGCGGGGGTCCCGTCCCCGCGCTGTTCCCGTCCCCACCGCCAGAGGGCGCTCCGGACGGCGTGGACTTGCAGTGCCACTCCCGGCCGCCGGGGGGTGCGCGCACGCCAGCGCTCGATGGGAGGGGCGGGGCCGCCCGCGCACGCGCAGCGGCGCAGCCCGGCGCTGCTGCCGTGTCCCCCCTGCGCGCGGCCGTAGTGCGCGTGCGCGGAACGGCGGCACCGGGAGCGGACCGGGACCGGCTGGGGGTACCATGGGTAAGGGGGCACGGCGGGTAACGGGGAACCGGGAGTCAATGGGCAAATGGGAGGTGACGGGGGAATGGGAGAAAGGATAAATGGGGAAAGGGGGGCACGGGACAGGGGCGGTAATAGGAATACCGGCGGCACGAATGGTAACGGGGGTAATGGGGGAAGGGGCTTAACGGGGCAGGGGGGTAACCGAAGCGGGAGGAGTACCGGGGATAGGGNCAGGCCCCGGGTCTGGCCGTGGTCCCGGGGCCGGTGCTGAGTCGGGCCCGGGACGCAGCCGTAGGCACGGGCACATCCCTGGCACTGTCGTCACTGCTGTCGCTGCTGCTGTTCGCCGGGATGCAGATGTACAGCCGGCAGCTCGCCTCCACCGAGTGGCTCACGATCCAGGGTGGGCTGCTGGGCTCCGCGCTCTTCGTCTGCTCCCTCACTGTATCCGTGGGGAGGGGGACCCGGGGACAGGGGAGGGGCTGGTGGGGAGTGGGGCCAGAGCATCGGATCAGGGGGCTGGGAACCACACCAAAGGGGCGGTGGGGAGCAGGGCCAGGGTCTGTGAGCAGGACATGGGATGGGAGTGGGGGAACAGCAGCAGGTCCAGAGGCCAGGAGGGGGGCTGGAGCAGAGGGGATGGGAGATGGGAGCAGGCTCGGGAGGACAGCAGGATCCCGTTCTGTTCCTTAACTCCACAACCAGGCCTTCAACAACCTGGAGAACCTCATTTTTGGGAAGGGCTTCCAGGCCAAGATATTCCCCGAGAGTAAGTGTTGCAAGAACCCAGGAGGGGAGTGGGAACACATTGCTGTCCAAAGACCTGTGGAAGGGCTGGGGGTGCTCCAGCAGTGGCACTGGACGGTCCCAGCCCTGCCCTGGAACTGTGGCAGCTTCCCTTGAGCTTTTCCTGGGCCTGGGGAAAATTATGATGCTGCAGCCATGCCCCCTCCGCCCCATCACTGGGGGCAGCCCTGCAGCATCGTGTGTCTCCTGGTTCTCCACAGTCCTCACCTGCCTCTTGCTGGCCCTGTTTGCCTCTGGCCTCATCCATCGGGTCTGTGTGACCACCTGGTATGTCCAGAGCTGCCCTGGAGGGTGGGGAGCGACCAGGGGGAACCCGTGGGATCACGGGTGACAGTGGGAGGGGGGCAGGAGGCTGGGCAGGGCCAGGACTGCTAGGGAGCCTCAGGGGGCTGGTGGGAACAGTAGCACATTGCGGTCCAAGGGAGGGTGTTTAGGAAGGGCAGGGGAGTGGGATCCAGGGCCAAGGTGTTGGTTTACAAAAGAGCAGTGCACTGGGATCCCAGGAAAGCTATTGGGGTGATCCTGGCATGTTCCTGCCCCCAGCACTTGAGCAGCCTCTTCCCTTCTGCCCTCGTAGCCTCATCTTCTCCATGGTTGGACTCTACTACATCAACAAGATCTCTTCCACCCTCTACCAGTCCACAGCACCTGTCGCTGCTCCTGCCAAGGCTGTCGGCAAGGGCAGGAAGAGAAATTGATGTCCTGCTGCCCCTTCCTGGGGCAGCCCCCTCCCCGTGGCCGATCCAGGACTCCCCCATGCCCAATAAAGCCATTTCTTTGTAGCTTCTTGTCTCCTCTGCCAGCTCCCAGTTCCTGGCCCTGCTGTGTGCCGGTGTGGCTGGAAGTAGCCCTGGAGCCTGGGGTAGATTCTGGGGTGGCCAGGGAAGGTGAGGGTGGCCAAGGGTGGAAGATGTGCTGCTGGCATCTTGTCTGTCCAGATCTGCAAGGGAGGAAGATCCCAGTGGAGCCAGGATTGGAGCAGACTGGAGCTGCAGAGGCAGGAGTGGGCAGTGGGGGTTGTGGGGGTCCCAGTGGCTCAGGGCTCCAGCTCCAGCTGCCACCAGGCCGCTGCAGTGGCACAGCTCAGGCTGTTGGGTTTGGCAGGGGATCACAGACTCATGTGCCCTCCTCAGGACACCGGGTAGGTCACCGGGGCTGCCCGGGTGGGGGGTGGGAACGGCTCGGTCCCCGCAGCCGTGGGAGGGCGAGCGGGACTCGCTCCCACGCCGGGCCCCTGGCACCCCTCCGGCCGGACGTGGAGGAAACCAGATGCTTCCTGCGGCCGCAGCCGCGGCCGACAAAGTCCGGCGCTTCCTGCGGCACCGGGAGCGGGGCCGGGCCCGGGCTCCCGGCGGGGTGCGGGTGCTGGTCCCGCCCGCAGGGGGCGCCCTTGAGCGCGGCTCTGTGGAACCACAGTTCCCGGCGGCCCTTGCGCGCGGCGCTGCGGTTGCGTCATCGCCGCGCCGGGCGGGGAGTGGGAGCAGCACCGGGAGCGGGACCGAGCCAGGTGGGGGTGGGGCTGGTCCCGGGCCCGGTCTTTGGGGGGAGCTCGCTCCGGCGGGGGAGGCCCAGGGGCGTTTGGGGCCGTGCTTTGGTCTCCTCCAAGGGAGACTGGGCCCGGCGCGGGGCGGTCCGTCCCTCCCGGCTCCACTCTCCGGGCTTCCCTCCTGCTTCCTTCTCTGCCCCTCCCCCCGCCCCACTTTCTCCCGCCGTCCCCTCTCCCCCCTGTCCCTATCTCCCCTTTTCCCCTCTGTTCTTCTCATGGATCCCCCACTCCCCGTCTTCCCCTTTTCCCCTCTTTCTCCTCCCCTTTCCCCCTCTCCCATCTCCCCTCTCTCACCCCCCCTTTCTCCCCTCAGGCCGCCATGACCAAGCTGGGGCAGTGGCTCTGTGGACTCGCCCTGCTGGGGTCGGCTTGGGCCGCGCTGGCTCTGGCCCCGCCGGGGCTGCAGCCGCCGGCCCCGCTCCGCCAGGCGCTGCTGCCGCTGCCCGTCTACCTGCTCGTGGCCTTCGGCTGCTACTCCCTGGCCACCGTGGGCTACCGCCTGGCCACCTTCAACGACTGCGAGGAGGCGGCGGCCGAGCTGCAGGAGCACATCAGGGCGGCGCGGGCCGACCTGCGGCGGCGGGGGCTGCGCCTCTGACTCCAATAAAGCCCCGGGACGGTGCTGCCCGTGCTGTTCTGTGACCCTGGGGCACGGAGGGGGCGGTGGGCTCCGGGGGGCTGTGGGCACTGAGAGCCTCGGGTGCTGCTGGAGGCCACCCGGGGGAATCGGAATCGCTCAGCTCTCAGCGCTGTGAGGTGGGTGTGCGGGGAGGGTTTGGGGGTTTTGTGAAGAGCAAGGTCTCCATGCAGGCCCAGTTCTCCCACCACTCTGAGGGGCTGCAGGGAAACCCCCCACAGCCGGTCCTGCCCTGCCTGTCCCTCCTTCGCTGAGCTCCCTGGACTTGGCTCTGCAGTCGGATGTGGGACTGGGCCGTGCCTCAGAGCCCAGGCACATTCCTGGCTCAGATGTGGTTCACCCCGGCAGGTGGGAGCTGGAGGAGCCTCATCCCGTCCCGCTGGCCAGGTTCCCGGGAAGGAGGAGAGGGACAGGCAGGACGGGGTGGGCAACACAGCCTTTAAATTGCATCTCGAGGGGAGCTGCCCTGACTCTGCTCATCCACAGCACCACGCTGGGCTTCACTGGGAACAGGGAGGGGGGCTCTGTCTGAGGAGGGGCCTGCTCCTGGGGACCCCCATTTCTGCTCTCTGACCCCTTGTGCAGGAACCTGCTGCCCTGGCAGCCACCAGCTCTTCCAGCCAAAGGACTTTGGGATTTTAATTAGCAGCTGTGTATCCTCTGCAGAAAGGAGCAGTTGGGAGCAGGAGGGAGGACTCGGGTTAATTAGCAGGAGCAGCTAATTAGCTGTTTCCTGAGCAGCAAAGGCTGGTGGGAGCAGGGTGAGAAGCTCCCAGCAGTCGCTGGCACACTGGTGGTTAGAGGGGTGACATTGCCCTGGATTTGGCCACGTGGGGCCTTGGTGGGGTCAGGACCACAGCACAAGGACAGCAGTGCTCTGGGGACTACTGACAGCCTTCTGTGGGCTACTCAGAGTCATCAGGGGCTACTCAGCCAACCAAGGGCTCCTTGTGACTCATTCAAAGGGGCTACATGTGGTCATGCAGGGGCTACTCGTGACTCTACAGGCAATCTGGCCCCATCCTGGGGCTACTTGTGGCCATCAGGGACTACTGACAGCCAGCCATGGGATGCTTGTGGCCATCCAGGGGCTACACATGGCCATCACGGGCTACTGACAGTCCTCTGTGAGCTACTCGGGACCGTCAGGGGCTACTGACAGTCCTCTGTGAGCTACCCATGGCCCTGTGCAGGTTACTCATGGCAAATCAGAGCCTCTATTCATGGCCATTCAGTGGCTAGTCAGGGCGTTCAAGGGGCTATTTATGGTCATCCAGGGGCTTCTCAGGGCGATCCAGGGCCTCTAGTCACAGCTGTGAGGAGCTACTCCCAGGCTGTGTGGCAGCGGCCTGGTGGCAGCTCCTCCCTGCGTGGAAGCATCCGGGAGCTGCCTCCGGCTCGGCACGAGGGGCCACGTCACGGCCGCTCCCGGCATGGGGCAGCCGGAGCGACCGGTTGGCAGCCGAGGTGTGTCGGTGGAGAAAGCTGCCCTTTCCCGGGGCTGTGGGGCCGGGCTGGGAGCTGCTCCCGCTGCTGCCGGGGGAGCAGGAGGCTCCTCCCGCTGGGCCAAGTCCCGGGAGCAGCCACCGGGAGCCCCAGCTCCACAGGGGCAAGACAGAGCACGCTGGGAGCTCATCCTCCTTCCCTTGGCACTGCACTCAGCTCCGTCCCTCTATATGGATTTTCCCAGGCCGTGTGTGAGGCGTGCACAAGCGGCAGAGGCACAGCACAGCTCCTGCCAGCGCCCTCAGCACCGCATCCTTTATCCCAACAGTGTCATCGGGCCCGAGTGTGGGATGAGGCTCCTCGGTCCTGGAGTGTCCTGCATGGAGTGGGGGTCTCTTTCTGCAAGGCTGCAGTGCCTGCTGTGTGATTTGGGCCCTCATGTCCCTCCGCCGAGGCACTGGCCTGATATCTTCACTCCAGATCGCTGTTAATTGGTTAATCGACATAGAATCGATGCCTGATCCAGGCCCGCTTGATCCACGGGGGTTTAGCAAGGATTCCCATCGATTCCCAGTTCCTGGCGTGGTGGCTGCTTGTCAGTTCCACAGACTTTTACCCCCACGCTGTGATGGGTGGCTCCTGTAGCTCAGGGAGGGTTAGGGCAGGCCCCCAGCAGCGCTGTCTCCCCTGGGGTTCCATTGTGGCCCCAACCCAGCCCTCTGCCCAACACCAGGGCTGATGCCTGGTGAGGGTTTGCTGGAGCCCGGGGTGTGTCAGGATGAGCCAGAAGCAGCCCCTGGCTGGCCATAAGGAGCTCCCAAAGCAGCTGTAGGGCCACCAGCTGTACCATCCTCTGCAGCAGCACCACGAGGGAGGTACAAGAAGCAGGCGCTGGGAAGTCTCTGATTTATTAAAAGGCACTTGAATTCATACAAAAGTGACATGTGGACCCCTGGAAGCCCCATCCCAGTGCAAGGCAGGGGCATGGGCATGGAAAACAATGCTCCCACCCTGGGATTTGAGGGGCTTATGGCACCCCAGAGGCATCACTGAGAGCTCCGGGGCCTTCGCTGAAGGATGCAGGGCTGGAGGGAGGACGTCCTTCCTGGTGTCCCACTGGGAGCGGCCAAGAGGACAGTGGTGGCACTTGGGGCCCAGCCCAGGCCAGAGTTGGGGTGCTCCTCAGGGGACCTCTCAGGCAGGCAGGGGGCTGTAGGGCTTGTCCTGCTCTGGCCTGTACTGCTGGAAGAGCCAGAACCGCACGAGGCTGGTGATGATCCCTGGCACATTGGGGACCTGCGGGAGGACAGGGGGGGAGAGTGGATGTACGCCTCCCCCTGTGGTGCTGAGGGAGGTTTATTGGCCCCATCCCAGCTAATTAATTAAAATCAATACTCATCATGCTGAGCCTTGTCACCCTTGGCTGGGTGACACCCGCAGTGCTGAACAGGGCCGGCCCCAAGCCAAGCGCTCAGCTGAGAGGGGAATGGGGTGGAATGGAATAGGATAGAGTGGAATGGGATGGGGATGGCAGTAGGATGGATAGGATAGGATACAGGGGTGGAATGGGGATGGGATGGGGTGAGATGAAGCAGGAGGGGGACAGAACAGAATGGGATGAGATAGAGTGGGATGGGCTGGAGAAGGGTGGAAGGGTAGAAGGCAGGCCAGGGCAGGATGAGATGGGGATGGGACTGAGTGGGATGCAATGGAGTAGGATGGGATGGGACATGATGAGATGGGGTAGAGTGGGACGGGATGGCACCCCTTGGTGTTCCACCACCCCAACCCACTGTGATGTAGAGATCATGGAGCTGCAGGCCATAGAGTGTCCAGCTGCTGGAGGCCACAAGGGTGGTGACGGTCAGGGGAAAGGACAGGCACCGCGTCGACTTGCTCCGGACAACCTTGGCCTGCAGGAGCAAATGTCAGGCAGGGCCCGGGCTGGCAAGCCCCAGCTCCACCGAACCCCACACACCAGGTCAGCCAGTGGTGAGAGGTACATGCTGATGGTGAAGACACTGCAGAAGAGCCCCAGCTGTGTCAGGCGTGTCCCCGAGTCAACCAGGACGGTGAAGTAGCCATAGCCAGTGACCACCACAGCCAGGAGCAGCAGGACCTGCAGCAGCACGGGGCGCTGGGAGGGACAGTAGGGGGACATCAGGGTGAGGGTCTCCCCTCCTCCCCATCACCCCAGGTCCCTGCCCCACCTTCGCGGGGCTGTAGTAGAGATACACCAGGATGTAGAGGGTCTGCAGAGCTGCTCCAATGGCATTGACGGTGACCACTGTCCCGTCACCCTTCAGGCAGCCATAGCCCAACCAGCTCAGGTTGCTGCAGGGACATGGCACAGGCACTTGGCTGCAGCCTGGGGGAATCCCCCTTGCCCCTCAAATATATGTGATCCCCCTCCCCAGGCCCGATCCCGCTGTACTTGGCATCAGTGGTGAGGAAGGGCAGGAACTGGATGTTCTCCACACTCTTGGTCGCCAACATCTGGCGCAGGTCAGACCTGGGGGGAGCGGGGGGCAGCGGCCTCCTGGGTGCCCAGCAGTGCTGGGGTGAGGAGGCTCCAGTCTCTGAAGGCAGCAGGCACTGCACCCCATCCCCATCACACCCCCAATCCCTTTGCACCAGCCATCCACGGCCCACTGCACCCCCAAACGGGGCCTGATGCCCTCCCCACTGCACCCCCAAACTGGGCCTGATGCCCTCCCCACTGCACCCCCAAACTGGGCCTGATGCCTTCCCTATTCTGCCCCCAAATGCCCCTCCATGGCCTCCACTGCAGCCCCCAAAATGCCTCTGGTGCTCTCACTATTGCACCCCCAGCTGTCTCACCAGGCCCCACACTGCACCCCAAAACCGGCCCCGGTGACCTGATTGCACCCTCATCCCTCACTGCACCCTCAAATCCCCCTCTCCAAGGCCCCCCCTGCACCCCAAAACCGGCCCAGGGGTCCTCCCCCTTGCATCCCCAACGCCCCCGGCCCTCGCTGCACCCCCGAGCTGGCCCCGGTGCGTTCCCCGCCGCGCCCGCCCCCGCCCGGGGCCGCCGCCGATCGCTCACAGGCCGGTGGCGAACATGGCGAGGGTGGCGGCCAGGCAGACGCCGGCGAGCACCGACATGACCATGCCGGACACCGGGCAGCGGCGGGAGCGCGGCGGGGCCGGTGCTGCCCGCGGCGGGGCGGGGCGGGGCGGGGCGGGACGCACTACCGGGGAGGGATCGGCCGCGCACCGGGCGGGGAGGGGCGGCGGGGATCCGGCTCGGGCGGGGGGAGCGGCGCCGGCACCATCGTGACCGCCACGCCAGCACCCAGGCGGGAACGGGGAGGGCACCGGGCCCCGTTTGGGGGTGCAGGGGGGCAGCTGGGGGGCAGCACCCTCTAAGTCTCGTGTACTGAGTGACCTCCTACAGGTCTAGGGGTCCCCATGTTCTGGCGCACCCAGGGTCAACCCCACGGTCTAGATTACACACCCCGGAGGTCACACACCTCTGTGACCCCACACCCCACGCCTTCCTCCTCCGGGAGTCACACATCCCTGAAAAAATAATTCCCCAGGATCCTGCATCCCTGAGAGCCACGCTTGTATGGGCTTCAAGTGCCTGTGACCCCACTGTCCCACGGTGCCCCCATACATCCTGGGGATCACTCATCCCTGTGACCCCAAGATGCCACCTCTCCATGATCCCCCATCTCTAGAGTCCCCCACATCCAGATGTTATACATCTTTGTGACCCCAGCGCCCCAAGATCTCACCTCTCCAGGACCCTTGCTCCCTGGGGTTCCTAATTTCAGGGGGCTCAAATCCCAGTGATCCCAGCTCCCTGCACCCACAGTGTCTCACACCTCAGGGGTCCCACATCCCTGGGGTCACCGTGTGGGGGTCCCTGGAGTGCAAACAGGCTGCATCCCCGCCCAGCCCCGGGGCCCCCTCCTCATCACCACTGGAATTTGTCCCGTCCCATGGGGTCTGTCCCAGGAGTTGCTGCCCCCCCACCTGGAAGCTCACTCCAGTGCAGGGGGTGGGGTTCCCGCCCTCAGGAGAGGCCTTTGTATCACCAGATAAAGCCGGGGACGGTGCCAGCCACTGTGGCACTTCGCCACTTAACAGCCCCGTGCAAACACCAGCCAATTAATTAATTAACCAGCCCAACCCCCCACAAGGGCCAGGAGAGCCGGCTCAGGAGGGTGGGGGAGGTCTCCGGAGCTCAGCATGGTTTTGGTTATTTATTCCTGACAATGTATAAAAAGTCCCGTGTTAGAAAGCTGTACAAAGGGGGTGCTGGGGGGCCCCTCCGGCACCCAGCGGAGGGGAGGGATGGGGAAGGACCAGGGGATGAAGGATGGGGTAAGGGTGCAGCACAGTGAGGAGTGGGACGTTTCTTATAACCCCGCTCCCCTGGCTGCGGGGCATCTCCAGCCTGTCTGTGCTCCCTGATCACTGACACTGGGGGTAAGAGGCCCCCTGCACTGGTGTCACCTGGCCACCCCCATGTCCCTGGCCTGCAGGACACATTCCAGTTCAAGCCCACAATGGGGAAAGCCCCGAGGGTGGTGAGTGAGCTCAGCTGCGGGACAGGGGTGCCAGCCCCCTGCCCCTCTCCAGTCTGGGGCACTTCAGCCCCTCCAGCTCCAGGCTCCCACTCGGCCTCTGGCTGCCAGGACCATCCTGGAAGGGCCAGGGAAGCCTGAAAGCTCCAGCTGCTCCGATGGCTTTGGGCCCTCCAGCCTCATAATACTGACAAATCCTTTCCTCGCCCAGATGTGCACAGGGCAGGGCACCTGGGGCAGACGTGTGGGGACCATGGAGGTCCCCAGTGGCCGCAGCCTCGGTGGGTCTGGGCACACAGCGCAGCTCAGAGCCCCTGTGGCACCAAGAGGGGCAGCAGGAGGCTGATGAAGGTGAAGGGGCGGCTGCTGCTGCGCATGGCCGAGTTCTGCCCCACGCTCCTCAGCACGTGTGCGGCTGCATCGTCTGCGGGAGGGAAAGGAGGAGCCATCAGCAACCAGCAACCCCAGAAGACAAGCTGTACCCCAAGCCAGCAGCACATCACCCCTGCAGAGGGGTGCCACCAGCCTTGGTACCTTAGCCAGCGCCAGAGCCCCCCAGGAGGGGCTGCTGAGCTCAGCCCAGTGCCCCTGGTAAACCCCTGTCCCACGGTGTGGGTGGGTATGTTCAGGCCAGTGCCCCCCACATCAGTCCCCCCAGGAAGGTAGTTGGGCTCTGCCTGGTGCTCCCGAGAACACCCTGCCTCCCTGGAAGGGAAGTTGGCTCAGCCCCAACCCACAGCCCCCAACACACCTGCCTGGATCCTCCCCTTCTGTGTCGAGGCCGGGGCAGGCGGTGCCGGAGCTGCGGAGCAAACAGGGGGTCACACCAGGG
>VZDJ01000251.1:772455-818860 GCA_008694505.1 Cyanoderma ruficeps | reverse complement strand
TGGGTGTAGCACAGGGGGCTGTGGGTGCAGAGCCGGGGTGGGCGCAGCGGGCACGCTGCCACTGCCCGGCGGGCGCGCGGTGCCTCGCTGTCGGCTCCCATTTGCTCTGACACGGATCCATCCGTGTCCCGGACGGCGCGCGACGCTTCGCCGCGTGTTGTGAAGCGATAACTCAGCCGCATTTGCAAAACAACTTTCCTCTTGTTTATTCCATAATGATCCATTGATTGTGGGTAATGTTGCATGCCCTGTGCCGCAGCGGGCGCGCAGCGCTCCCCTGGCACGCGGCGGGGGCTCCGGCAGGCGACGGCACCGCAACCTGAGAGCGGCTGTGGCTCCCACGGCCAAGGCGTCCCATCAGCCCAGGCCGTGGGGCTGGGTACCCCACATCCCACCCGCACCCCACCTCGCAGCCTCTCTCCCCACACCCTCGCTCCCAGGGAGTGGGACCGGCTGCTTTTCTCTCATCCTCCCTGGTTGTGGCCAGGCCTGACATCATCCATAATGACAGTCTGAGGCCTCTGTTCCCGGGATGCCGGCGCTGCCGCGGCTTGTACAGGGGAGCACCTCCTGGGAACACCCCTGGGATCCCAGAGCTGGAGCACGGCACGTGCAGGCCACGGGGATGGGTGCAGCCAGAGGGTGGTGGGAACCAATCCCATGGTCCTGGCATCGCCCTGGTACTGCTCCCTCCACATCGGGGACAGACTGTGCCTGCGGAAACCAAGGCAGGGAGCAGTGACGGGGGAGGGCTGGGCATGCCATGATGCTTGAGCCTTGTGCTGAGCCTGCCAGGGGTAAAATGAGCCTCCTGGGGCACCACACTGGATCCATCCTGTGGCACTGGGATGCGGTACCCAACTCTGTTGGCCAAGGGGCTCCCCTGTCCCATCTGGCCTGGAGCAGGGCCACCAGGACACAGGAAAGGGGCTGGGAGTGAGGCTACATGGACACACTGAGACCCAGTGTCACCACCATGCCTGGCCCAGAGCCCTGGTAGAGGACCAGGAGTAGAAAAACAAGCCCATATCCCCTGCTGGGAACAGTCTGAGGGACAAGCTGGGGTTAGAGGTGCTGCATGACCGCCCTTGGGACACAACAGTGGGGCACAGGGTGGGCAGCATCCTGGGTAGGGTGGGTGCCCACCTGCAGTGGCACTGGGGGATGCCGGCGGTGGTGCCCACATGGTGCACATGGTCATGGCCACGGCACCTGGGAGCAGGTGACAATGGGCTGGGATTGGTGCCCACGACGGCGGGACAAAGGTGAAGGCGTTTCACGTTGTAAACATCGCTGGTGCTCCGTGTGGGGCAGGTGGGGCTGGCCAGAGGCCGCTGAACTCGTGACAAAGTGTTTATGGTTTCTCGGCTGGGGACACCTAGGAGTGCCCCAGCCCCTGGCTGGGCTGACGTCACCCATGCAAGGCTGGGGGAGGAAAAGGAGCCGTCCAGTTTGTGGCTGGGAGCGAAGGCCACGCTGACACGTGGTGCCAGCTGCGTGCAGCCTGGCAGGTAGGCATGGCCTGACGCCAGCCTGGTGGGGGCAAAGCTGCAGCTCCAGGGCTGTCCAGCTGTGCCAGGACCTCATGCCTTTGGCCAGAGAGCCCTAACTGGGCAGAGAAGCAGCCCTGAGGTGAGGCAGAGCCTTGTGCCTCATGGCTGCTCCTGGCACGCATCCCCTGCTGGATCTGCTGCCAAGGCTGTGAAACCCCAAAGTACCCAAGGGGCACGCAAACCTCCGCACTGGGGTACCAACAGGGGCCCCCCACTTGACTTGGGGCAGCTGGGCCTGGGAATCCCCTATACCAGCACGCCTGGTGGTCTAGGCTGTCTCACTGTGCTCAGCCCTAGGACGTGAAGCAGACCTGAGCCAGGTGGGCAGTGCCCACCAAGCCGTCTATGGTGCCACGTGTGCACAAGCAGCAGTGCCAGGGTCAAGGAAAGTGGCAGGAGGGATCCTGCAGGCAGAGCTCTCTGTGCCAGGGCAGTGACTCCAGCTCTTGCACCCCGCTCAGGGCACCGGCCACCTAAGCTGTGTCAGGCTGACTATGCCACATGCCGCCAGCATGGCACCACACTGGGACAGGTGCTGTGCCCAGCGCCTGGCAATCAGCACCTGGCTGGATATGGCCCTTGGCAGTGGTGGTGGTTCTGCCCCAGCCACACCCTGCCCACCCCGTCCCGGGTCAGCAGACAGCTCCAGCAGCACCCCAAGACCCTGGGAGGGGGGTCATGGCAGGGATCTCAGCCCCATGTTGGGCCAGGCCTGTTGGAGTGCGGCGGGGGACCTGGGGAACTCAGCGTCTGCTGGGAGGGCTCCCAAGACCCGTCTGACGGGTTTGTCTGCTCTTCTGCACCCGGACAAGCCCGGGCCGGCGGGACACCCAGCCACCGCCCAGCAGAGCCGGCTGGGTGGGGGAGAGCAGCTGCCCTGCTCTCTGGGGCTGTGAGGACCCCCTTCCCCAGGAATCCACACCGGGAGTGGGGCTGCAGCCCCTCATCCCTTGCTGCGCTGTGGGGAGAGCAGCTGCCCTTCTTTGGGGGTACTGCCCCCCACCCCAGCCCCACAGAGTGTGGGGTCAGGAGCCCACGGCTATTCCCCTGTGTCTGTGGGGCCTGTGGGGGTCTGGGTGCCCCAGGAACACCCACCTTGAGGTGCAACCCCATCCCCAGGCACAACCCAACCCCCACATCCTCTTGGCTGGAGGCAACGGAGAGGGGGAGATGACGGCGTCCCCCAGCCTGCAGGAGCCGCCAGCGTGTGCCAGATCCCCCCAAAACAGGCAGGAGCCGGCATGCCCGGCAGAGCCAGACGCGCCGGGGGTTGATCCCGGAGTTCCCATGGGGTTGCCAGCACCCCATGTCTGCTCACTCTGTGCGGCTGGTGAGGATGACAAAGAAGGCTCTCCCGCCCCCACTGGTCCCAAACGCCAGCCCGGCTCCCCCAGGGCTGCGTGCCAAGGGCCCCCCGCGCTGCCCTTACCTTCAAGCGCTCCTGCTGTCCACGCTGCATTCCTGTGGGAAGCACTGGCTCTCTGCCGGATGCTCCCTGTAGGTGCTGGGGAGTCGATGGGGAGTAGAGCCAGCGATAGGGAGCACCCTGCATCCCCCTGCCAGCTGTACCGAGCCCGTGGCTGGAGCTGTCGTGCCCGGAAAGGCAGGTGGCACGGTGGAGGTCAGCCCTCTCCTGAAAGCCTGTCCCTGCCGGAGCACCCCCGGGAGGGCCAGAGCCCCTCCGAGGGCTGGAAGTGTTGCACGCCACCGTGACAGGGATCCCTTTTTTTATCCTTTTATTATTTTTTTTTTATAGACTAAGAGCAGAATATGAAAATCACCAGCCAAAGCACTTGAAAAAAAGATCGAGAATGTTTTTTTTGTTTTGTTTTTCCCCAAAAAGTGTCTGTGCGTTTGCATAGGTCGGGTCTTCACGGAAGACGAGGAAAATCCAACACGTTCGACTATGTACAAGCCAGCCCGGGGCCGGCGCCGCTGCCTATGGTACAGTATAGATATATCTCTGTAGTCGCTCTCTGTACAGTATGTATAGATCTATATGGGTATGTACAGACTGCCCGGCCCCGGGGGTCCCTGCTCTCATCGGGCTCCCCCACTTGGCGCTGTCCCCGAGCCGCGGGACAGCCACGGGGCACCGGGGGCGCTGCGGGCAGGACCCCGCGCCCCGGGATGGTGTCGGCGGGAGGAGCAGCACGCCCAGCCGCATCCCTGCGGACGTGGCCGCATCCGCTGGCGGGATGGGAGGTGAGTCCATCCGGATCGGTGCAGCTCTGCAGGCGGCTCTCCGGGCAGGGGTGGTGGTCTCGGGGCGGTTCCCCGCTGGCTCTCACGAGGGGCAGCAGGACGGGGGGGCCGCACTCGGCAGAGGGGCGCTGGCCGGGCCCTCGCGGGTGCCGGGAGCTACGAGGCCAGCAGCGTCATGAGGAAGAGCGCGGCGGCCACGGCCAGGGGCAAGTGTTCCCGCTTGGGGCTGGTGCCGCTGATGCTCTTCTCCAGCTTCGGCATCTCCGGGTTGAAGTTTTCTGTGGGGAGGAGCGAGAGGGTGAGGAGGACAGCGGGGCGGCCCCGAACCCCCACCCCGTAGCTGGGGCTGCCCCAGGGGCGGCGGCGGGGGGGCGGGGACACGGCGCTGCGGGGCCGGGAGCTGTGCCTGACTCACCCAGGTCCTCGATCTTCACCTCGGGCCGCAGGGTGAACTGGGGCAGGGTGGGCGCCAGCTTCTCCCCGGAGTGCGATGCTGTGGAGGGAGAGAGGGGACGGCGGTCACGCTCCCTGGACGCCCTGCCCCGCAGCCCCCCCTCCCCAGGAGGGATGGGGGACCCACCGGCCAGCCTCGCCGCCCCCGCTCGCCCACAGCCCCCGGGATGGGCACGGGGGTACTTACTGGAGGCGCAGCAGACAAACACCTTCATCTTCAGGCAGGCCCGGCGGTGGTTGTGTGTCGGCGTGGCTGCAAGGCAAGAGCGTGCTGAGAAGGGCTCCACGGCAGCGACCCCAACCCCAGGCACCCTGAGGCTTGGTGGGTCCGGGCAGAGAGGGGTCTGGTTCTGCCCAGGGGTGTGCTCTGGGCTGGGGGAATGCAGCAGCACCCCAAATTCTGCACCAATGCCTTGTGCCAGCTCCCCAGCCTTGAACCATCAGCTCCAGCATCCCAACCCGGCACCAGTATCTGGCGCCAACACTGCAATCCTGCAGCAGCAGCCCCTGAACCCTGATCCTGCATCAGCATCCTGCATCCTACATCATTATCCCCCAGCACCCCACCATGCACTGGGACCCCCATCCACAACCCCAACCTTCTTCCCGTCGTTCCCCACATCCCTATCTGTTCCCTGCATCCTGTAACCCTCCCACCCCCTTGCTCCTTCAACCCCTCCCAGTGCTCCAGGTGTCCATTCTTAGGGGGGAAACAGCTGCCCAATTTTGGGGGTGCAGCGGAACCAGCCAAGGGGGTCCTCCCTGGGGACACAGAGGGGCCCGTCTGGGGTGGGACCTGAGGGGACGCATCTGGGGCTTGGGGGCTGTGTGGGGGTCCCGCTCCGGCGCCCCACGTACATATGTAGTAGTACTCCTGCCCCGCACGGAACTCGTAGCCCAGTGAGAAGGCGCTGTAGCGCTGGAACTTCTCCGAGAACTTGATGGGGCTGTGGGGCGCGTGGGGCCGGTTGCACTCCCAGCGCTTGAAGCCCTGGCTGGTGTTGCAGGTGCGGTACCCCTCCGCGTTCACCATGTACAGCACGTACTGCTCCAGCCGGTGCTCGGGCACCGAGGCGTTGTAGTGCGGGCAGTAGATGTCCAGGTAGTCGTTGACATTCACCTGCACCGTGTAGCCCTCCCGCCGCAGGCTGCAAGAAAAAGAAGGGGCGGGAGGTCAGGGGTGTGCCCTGCACCTCCCCAGACAGTGTTCCCGTCCTCCAAGGGGATCCAGAGGCTGGACGAGGGGCAGGTTGCAGTAAGGCTGGAGCTCTGGAAACAGTGATACCCTCTGTTTAACCTCTGTCTGGAGCCCCCGACACAGTGGGACCCCTGCACAACCTGAGCCTCACGTACACGTGGAGCAGAATCACCATCCTGGAGGGCACGGGTGGACCGGAGGCGGGGAACGGGCGCTGCTGGGGACGGGTGTCAAGCCACACGCACAGGTGGGATGGGCAAGAGGACAGGCATGAGAGACGCTGCTTCTGGGTCTGCCAGGACCGTGCCGGCAGCCTCAAAGAGGAGACGATGAACAAACAGACCCAGAAGGGCATCAGGGTCTCCACCGGACACAGCCCGTGGGTGTGCGGGGGGGACCCCGGCATTCCCTGGCATTCCCTGGCATTCCCCGGCATTCTCCATTTCCAGCAGCCTGGAGCCGACCCACCGCTGCCGCCCACCATGGCCCTGGCACGCGCCGCAGCTCGGAGCCAGGATTTCTCACCCTGCTCTGGCTAATCCCGTTAGTTCGTTAATGCCGTAAAGGGTGGCCCTCGGGGAGCCTCATTTACATTGATTAGGAGCAGCAATCCCCTCAGATCCACTCAGGAGAGGCTCCGCTGGCTCCTAATCCGCGCCCGACGGAAATCCCGGCCGCGGTAATCCTCGCCGCCGCGCTGACCCGCTGCTCCTGCCAATTAATTACCACCCGGCGCTGGCTCGGCACCGAGCCGCCGCGGCGGCACCGGACCCTGACCGGACCACGCTCCGCCGCCCGCTTCATCGCTGCCTCGGGGGTCCCTGGCCCGCATCCCGCACGATATGGACCACAGCATCCCGGCACACGTAGCCAGGCTCCCCTGTGGAGCTCCAGTTCACGGCGCATCGCTCTGGATCACGGCCCTTTCCCCACCTCTCAGGGCAAACCCCAGACCGTGAGCCCCCAAAGCATCACTCCGGGTCCCCTCGGCCTTGGGGGGGTGTGCCGCCACCCCTCCCGGAGCCGAGCGGTTCCCTGGGTCTCCCCGGCAGGGCTGGGCAGGCAGCGGGCAGGGCTGCGCGTGCAGACGCCCCACCCTGCACCATCGCCCCCGGCGCTGTTTGAGGAGCCCCGGCACTCCGCCAGCGCTCCCGGCACCCGGAGCCGAGCGTCGGAGACAGAACCAGAGCGGGACGCGGTGTCGGGCGGCAAAGAGGGGCCCGAGAAGCGCCGCCTCTAGCACCGGGGGCAACGGAGGGGGCTGACGGCGGAACTCATCACCCGTGGGACGGGGAGCGCAGCCCCACGCGGCCCCTCCCTCGCTGCGCAGCCGCTATTCCGCAGCCCATCCCGGCACCCGCCGGCAACTGCTCCGCCGGGAAGGTGCTGAGGCAGCCACCCTTGCTGAGCGGGCGCCGGGACCTTTCATCTTCCCCCTTTGATGTGGTGGGAAGGGGGGCGGGGGGAGAAAAAGGCTTGTTATTAAAGAAATGGCCCCAAGGAGAAAATTGCAATTAACTCCACACGGGACGCAGAGCTGGGACGCCGGCGTACCCCAATACCAGCTGCCCCACACCGGGGCGGGCACCGGCAGCTGGGGCTGTGCCATGGGACAGAGGGACCAGAGGAAGCGTCACAAGTGACACTCTGTCATGGGGTGCTGGGGAGCAGTAACCCCCCGTTCCCTTGTGGCACCCAGCACCGAGGCACAGTCCCCTGGGACCCCACGCTGGGGCGCGTAAAGCCACGGCTCATTAAGAAGGGTGGCTGTTGATAAACAGCCTCACTAACGAGGCACCAAAACCTCCCCTGGGTTGGGGGACACCAGCACCCACGGCAAGGCACAGGAGCCCCGGATGGTGCGGCAAGAGGCCCACGGTAGTGAATCCCACGGGCATTGCCAGCTGCCACGGCATGCCGGGAGCCCACAGGCATCATCATAAGCTGGGAGAGGCTGGGGAATGGCCCCACATGGGGAGAGCCACAGGGCCACCACAGCCCGAGACACATCCAGGCGACCCTGGTAGCAGCTTTGGCCACAACACTGTGTCCCTGCCACACCTGGCTCCTGCACAGTCACTGCAGAGCAGCGCTTCATGCAGCCAGATACCCCCAAATCTGGCAGCGCCCTCAGTGCAATGGCCCAAGTGCTCCAAGATCTGCAGACAGCACCATCCAGGGAGCCTGTGGGCCTTGGTTTGGAGTGGAAGGGCAGGAACAGACACTCTGAGAAAGGGACTCTGCCTCCTTTCTCACCAGCACCCATCCCAGAGCAGGCAAGGGCTGCCTGGTCCCTGCCAACTCCACAGCTATTGGGAAGCACCAGCAACCTGGGCTGGGATGGACCTTCGACATCCCAGACTCTGGCAGCCATGGCACGGCCAGTGGGGAGGGTGGGCTCTGGCAGTGCCCGAAGGGTTAAGTGCGGGAGGAGAACGGGCAGCATCACTTCTGCACGACTGCGTTTGTAGAGCAGGGCTTGGCGAGGCAGTGGTACCTTCCAGCAGCCTGTCACGCTGGGCAGATGGATGTCCCCTGGCAGCACCGGCCCCGGGCTCAGTGCCCACCGGCCCGGCACAGGAGGGACCCTGGTGGGACCCTGACTACCTGGCACGCCGCAGCCACCGGTGAGCTGGGCAGCCGCTCCGCTCCCATCTGCTGCCATAAATCCGGGCTGAGTGCCGCACGCTGGCTCCCACTCTGCTGGGGAGCGCCTGGTGCACTGCAGCACGCCCCGGCAGCAGTGGCACGGCGGGGACCAGACCCCTGTCTAGACCCTCACACCACAGAGACTCGTTCCCAGGGTGCTGGAGAGGCCTGGAGGGCGGCAGGGCCAGAGCTGGGCTCAGCACCCCACACTGGCGGTGCCAGTGGTGAGGAGCAGGGCAACGCCGGGCGTCCTCGATGTGGTGACAGCACGGTGCCCCCCAGCACTGGACAGCCCCCAGCACAGCCACGCTCTTTGTTTGGCTCCAGCAGCTTCATCCTTTTGGCGCATCCGGAGCCCATCCATCACCCAGGGAACAAAAAAGTGCCATTGATTTACAAGTCCCCTTCCCGTCACCCCGCACCACAGCGAGAGGCAAAGGCGCGTCGACCGCTGCGGCCGGCTCACCCCAACGGACGGAGGGACAGACGGACCCGACCGTCCGCCGCGGGGGAGATGGGGGGGCTCAGCGCGGCCCCCCCCCCCTCCGTGCCAGCCCTCCCCACGCAGCCAGCGCTGCACAGTCACGGCGCCCAGACGGCCACGCACACGCGCGCTGGCTCGGCAGACAGCGCCTGCGACGCAGCCCACGCACGCGGGTGGCACCGAGCCACAGCACAGCCCCCCCACCCCGGCCTCGCCTGGCGCAGCCGCAAGGCGCGGGTGCTAACGGCATCGCCGGCACACGGTGTCCCCGGGGCCACCTCCCTGCGTGGGGAATTGGAGCTCCGAGGAGGGAGGGAGTGGGGGTTGGGGGGGGGGAAGGAGGTGGGGGTTGCTCCCCTCGTGGAGGGACCGGGGGGCCCACCGGGCAGCACCGGCATGACAGGCACAGCCCTCCCCAAGCACCCCGGGACTCCAGCACCACCCTACAGGTGCCCCCAACACCCCCGTCACTATCGACGGCCATACAATCCCTGTAATCCCAGCTAAAGCCGGCACCTTCCCGTGTTGCTAACAAGATCAATGAGGTTTTTAATTGGGTTTTAATTAAACCATCAATCTGCAACCGGTGACTCAATTACCAGCCCGGGCAGGAGCAGGTGGCCCCGGCCCTGTTGCACCCCGACACCGCAGCCGCTTCTCCCATGGGAACACCGTCAGGGCTGCCGGGGCTCGGTGCCGCCCAGCACCGTGACTCACGGGGCACGGCCCGCTCTGCCCATGGGCACCCGCTCCTGCCAGAGCTGCAGCAAGCACCCATAGATGGGTGAGTGGCTGGGGTTTTTGGGTGCCCTGGGGACCAGCCTGGAGGGCAGAGCCATGGGGCTGAGCCCCCCAGCCAGCCTAGGGATGCCAAAGGCGGTGCTGTTGGCACCGTCCCTACACTCAGCTCCACGAGTGGGCACAGAACTGCCCCTGCTTGGGCACAGCTTCCCCGCACCCTGCAGCACCTCCTGCTGGATGCCCTCAGACCCGCTGGTCCCTCCTGCTGTGGGTGACTCCGTCCCCAGCCCTGCGGGTGCCAGCGGATGGGATGGGGAATCTGGCCAGGCACAGCCCTGGCGTTGGGGTCTGGCTGCTGCAGAGGAGCCTGGGCCTCTCCAGACCTGCTCTGCGGGGATGTGTTCCCTCTCTTGTGTGAGATGCTCCCCAGCAAGCCTGCTCCACACTGAGGCTTTCCAGAGTTCCCAGAGCTACCTCCAGAGCCCACTTCAACCCCTCCAGAGCCCACTTCAACCCCTCCAGAGCCCACTTCAGCCCTCGCTGCCTGTGACACAGCCTCAGCCAGATAAAAGCCACCTTGAAGAGGTGAGCGTGGTGGCAGTGCCAGTGCTGGGGGGAGCTGCATGAGTTGGCCGCCTGCACCAAGTGCCAGGCCCTCCCTACACACAGGGGGGCTCTGACCCTCACACCACAGGCAGGCACCGGCGCCTTGTGTACCCCCATTTCATAGCACCCCCGGCTCTGTCTCCTCCATGGCACCCAATGCCCTCAGTACGAGTATCCCCAGGCCCCACACTGGGTCAGTGGCACAGGGTGGTGCACCCCAACCTGCTCTGAGGTGCTTCTTGGGGTGCCAGCAGTGTTGGGAGCACTGGCCACATTTGCATCCATGAACAGGGACAAATTTCTGTCCCCATCTTGGCATCCGGGACACCCAGCAGGGAGATAACCTCCAGCACGCCAGGCCCCAGCTTGTCTGAGGACACTCCAGGAACCCCTGACCCTGCTCAATGGGTCACCCCAGGGTCACAGGCCCCCTAAAAGCCAGTGCTGGGTGGACATGACTGTCCTGCACCCTTGTCCCGTGCCACCAGGCCTATTCCTGGCAGGACTGAGGAGTGGAGGGCAGGGACAAGTCAAGGGTCATCCCACACCCCCAGGGCATGCTGGCTGCCACCAGTGGAGGTTATGGGACAGACGGATGGAATGCACAGCTGGACCAACAGCCAGGCCGAGCAGGAGCAGGATCTGAGGATCCCACCTTCACACCTCTCCCGGGCTTTGCCAACACATCCCAAACCCATGGCATGAGGGGTGCTCTGCCTGCTTGGTGACCCTTCCTGGCCTCCTGGCACCCCCAGCCATTCCCTGTGTGGTCCAGAGGCTGAGATGCCACCAACCCCCTGCTTCCCAAGGCCCCATCAGGACCACCGTGGGCTCTATGGGCTGCTCCCTGGGTTGCCCCTTGTCCCGTTGTCTCGCTGAGGGCAGCACCAGGGGCACCCCAGGGTAGCATGGCAGGAGACACAATGAATGCGTGGGGTGCCTGGCACAGCCTCCAAGGAGTGGCCACAGCCAGCAACCCCCTCCTCCCCAGAGAGCCCCGCAGGGCCGCGCTGGGCTTGTTTATGGCTCCACTTGCAGCAGGGTTGCTGGGATTTGCAGGCTGCGGCCCAGGGAGCCTAATTCCCCCCATAATTTATCTAATCCAGACACTTTGCCGCGCGGCTATAATTGTGTCCGAGCTGCCGCACTGCCTAACAATAAATATCAGCTCCAGAGTCCCTGGGACACGGCTCTGCCGCAGCCGCCCCCACCGCGCCGCCCATGCCCTGAGCCGGACGCCGCCGGCCGCGCCAGACACGCCTGCGCAGGGGGTGCGGGGGCTGCGACACCCCCGGCTTGGCACGGCCCGGGCACCGCCGGCCCCTCTCCGCCCTGTCCCTCGAGAGGTGCCGGGGCAGCGGCAGGTCACGGGGGTGATGGGGTGGGGACCCTCAGTCACGGAGAGATGAGGGTGGGGTGGTCCCACCCGACAACGTCGTGGCAATGCCACAGTGCGGGGACGAGGCTGGGGGTGAAGGGGGTCTGGCCAGAGCAGGGGGGTGCAGGGGCATGCCGAGCATGGCAGGGTGAGCACAGCACCTCGCCATTGTGCTGCGCCTCGGCACGTCGCACACACGCACGATTTATGGGGCCCGGGCTTCCGCCTGGCGACACAATCTCAATGGCAGGGGAGAGGGCTGCCGGGGCTGCTCCCACCCTCCACGAAGGGGTGTGGGATGGGGGGAGCCCAGGAGAGCCCCTGCACCGACAGGGACCAGAGGATGCTCTGAGTGGATGCATGTCCCTGCCACACCCCTGGGCACTCGCACCAGCGAGGGACAGAGAGGTGGGCGATGGCAGCGGGTGCAGATGCCCGTGGAGGGGTCCACGGACACACCACAGGCACGCAGCACTCCCTTCCCGGGAGCGTCCAGCCCAGACCGCCCCAATGGCACATCCGCTCTCAGCTGTGGGTGCGCCGGCCAGGGCAGAGGCAGCCCCGGCGCAGGGTGTGAGGGAGGGGCCGAGTGTCCAAGGCCACCGACCCCCGACTGCTCTGCTCCCGGTGGCCGCTCCCACCCTCCGCTCTCACCCCGCACTGTCCCCGCAGCCCCGGGAGGCACCGCGGTCGCCCCGGGGGTGCCACTGCTGCCGGTCAAAGGCGGTGGGGGGCGGCAGGCACCTGCCGGACCCCCCCCCGCCTCCACCGCGCCGCCGGTGCCGCTCCCGCACCCAGACATGCGGAAGGCGCGACTGGCGGGGGGAGCGGGACCCCTGCCCGCCCCGGCGCACCGGGCGGTGGATGTCTGGGGGAGCCAGACTCTTCCCGCTGCCCCTGGTGAGTGAGCGCTGGCGGGGGGGGCTCTTCCCCCGGTGCCCACGACCCCGTCGCGCCCGCACCAGGAGCCGCCGAGCCCCGCCCGGCAGCGCGGCCGCGGGGACACGAACCGGGAGGACGGCTGCCCCCTCCCGCCGCAGCCATCCCCGCCTTCACGGGCAGGGCGAGGGGCAGCGGGGGCACCGGCACCCGGGGCTCGGCAGCCCCGCCCGCACGAGGGCGCCGCGAGGATACCGGCACCGGGGGTCCCGCAGTCCCGGTGTCGCCCGCCGCCCCCAGCGCATCCTTCAGCGCGATCCCCGCCGTGTCGCCGCCGCGTCCTTCCCGGCGGCGCCCCCAACCCTGCGCGGCCCCGGGGACACCCTCCACCCCCCGCCTCCCGGTGCGGGTCCCGGCGCCCCCGCCCGCACTCACTGCGGGTTGGAGCTGTTCCAGTGCACGGCGTGCCGGTTGCCCAGGGCCCCCGGCGGCCCCCGGCCCGGTAGCAGCAGCAGCAGCGGGAGCAGGGGCAGGAGCCCAGCCGCCATCCTGCCGCCGCCCGAGCCCGCCGCGATCCCGGGGAATGGAGGGAGAACCGAGCCCGAGCCGCCCGCGCCCCGCGGCCCCGGCGCCCAGCTCCGCCCCGCGCGCGCCCGCCGCCGCCGCGCCCCCGCGCGCGCTCCCGCCGCCGCCCCGGGCCCGCCCCGACACCGGCTCGGCACCGGCACCGAGCTCGGGCTGCGGGTTCCCGCGGGTGGAGACACCAGGGCCGGGTCCCAGGAGGACCAGGTGCCCCCGGAATCTCATCCGGACCCCCATGGGTGGGGGCACCTGTGTAAGGTCCTGCCGACATCGGGATCTCACTGCGGCGGCCCCTGTGGCTGCACCCACATGAAGGTGCACCCCTGCCTGTCCCAGCGGGGTCAGGTGCCACTGGGACCTCCCTGGGACACCCACAGGTGGGGGCATCAGAGCCAGGACCCACCGCTATTGGGGTCTCCCTGGCTGGGAGCCCCGGGCCTTGGGGCAGCAGCCCCTATGGGTCTGTGTTGCTGGCACAGCCGTGGGTGGGGGCTCAGGACCCCAGAGGGTCCTCATGCTGCTGCTGCCAGTGCCACGGAGGTCACACATATTCACAGAGGGGTTTGGCCACCCGGGAGGCACAGGAGTGGGTGGGAGGGTGTATGCCTGTGTACTAGGACAGCCTGGCTACCGAGGAACACAGACACAGTGCCAGGCTCTGCCCTGACCTTCCTCAGGAGCCAGCACTTGGCCAAGTGCCCACCCACATGGCCAGGCCCTTATTCTTCCCACACCCCGAGGGTTTGTGGGGTGGAGGTTCCTGGGGGGAACCACGGGGGCTGTGGGCGCTCCCCTGGGTGCTGGTCCCTGCCGCCCATGTGGGGATTGAGCTGAGTGCCAGCTCCCGCTGCCCGTCCCCAGCGAGATCCCTTAGCAACTGCCGTGCAGCACCGCCCGGCAGAGCCGAGTGCCAGGTGATGGGCGCCCTGGCACACGTGTGCACGCACGGGCATGCTCGCACCGGCGCAGGCACACACAGCTCACCAGGAACACGCAGCTCACCGGGAACACGCAGCTCACCGGGAACACGCAGCTCACCGGGCACACACAGCTCACCGGGAACACGCAGCTCACCGGGAACACGCAGCTCACCGGGCACACGCAGCCCATCGGGCACACTCAGCTCACCAGGCACATGCAGCCCATCGGGCACACGCAGCTCACCGGGCACACGCAGCTCACTGGGCACACGCAGCTCACCGGGAACACGCAGCTCACCCCCAGCTCCCACCCAGGCCACGCCAAACGTGTGCACAGCACCAGCACTGGCCCGGCAGCCTCTGCCCCAGCAGTGCCGGTGCTGCACATCACCTGGAGCTTTGGCAGCCTGAGGAGCTTGTGAATGAAACCAGGAGGCTCCCGAAACCATGACTGGGCTTGCTGAGCCGGCCTGAGCTGCTCCTGCCAGGAGCTATCTTGCTGGCGTGGTGAGCGTGGCCAGGGCAGTGCGGTGCCAAATGTCCCCAAGCCCCCAGTGGGCCTGGTGACTCTCAGGCCTGGGCAGGTGCCACAGTGTAGGTCCCCTGGTGTTGAGTCTTGGGGAGGGGGGGGGTCCTGGTCCATTTCTTCTCAGGGTCCCTTTGGCCATGTGGATGCTGCCCCAGTGCATGAAGTGGGACACAGATGAGGATGGGCAGGGCCCCTGGTCCCACTCGGCACTGTGGGAGACCCAGTGATGCCTATGGCAGGGCTGTGCCCCAGCCTCCATTCCCCATCCATACTGGTGGCACTGGGAGCCCAAGCCCCGGTCAGAGCCCTGCTGGGAAAGGGGGAGGGGGCCAAGGGAAGGGCCTGCAGGACCAAAACAGCCTCTATTAATTATTCATCTGAAGAAGTGAAGAAAACACAACACGTGGAAAAGGGGTCTGGCTGCCTGGAGGTGGAAGGGGGAATGCGGGGCGGGGGGGGGGGCTGCAGGGGCCGGGGCACTCAGGCGCTGGGGTGCGGTGGCAGCGGCAGCGGTGGCATCCCGGGATGCTGCACACCTCTGGGAGGACCCACAGCACCGCGCTGCCACCATGGAAACGCCTTGGCTCGGCAAACCCATGGCAACACCCACCTCCACATGGAAACCCCCCCGCTCATGGCAACGCACGCACCGCCGTCAGCACCCGCACAACGCCGTGCTCACCACGGGGGTCCCCCCCACCCCGGCACACTCCTCTGCGGGGCCACGGGGGGATGCACCAAGGGCTCTGGCGGGGACAAAGTCACCCGGGTGGCAGAACACAGCCCCGGAACATCACGGTGTGCACTCGCGTGCAGGTGTCAGCACCCACCAGGAATTCCTGGAACCGGCGCAGAGAGGGGGCTTGGCTGGGTTTTGCCACAACAGGATGTGGTGTCTGTGGTGGGATGGCTGGGGGGCACACCCAGGTGGCTTCGCTCTCGGGAGGACGTGAGGCCTTGAGCTGTCCAGGAGAGCCAAGGCACGGAGCAGCCCTGGTTCCCCGCTCTTTCCATGCCCCTCTGTCTCCTCCACCTTGTGCCTGTCACACTGAGGATCGGCAGCTTTTGGCGTCAGAGCGGTGGGGAAAGCCTCTCACCTGCCATCCACGGGCACTGAGGGGCTGGAGTGTGTGCCCGGCGGGGCAGGGGACCCGCTTCGCCCGCCTTGGTTAATATTTAACCGCGGCTTCCTGTGACAGAATGTCGCAACCGCAGAGCAGAGCCGGCATTCAATAAATCATCGCGCCGGGCTGGGAGCTGGGCTGGGGGAGTGGGGGGGCAGCGCCCAGCCGAGCGAGAGGGGGAGCCGATAAATAATTCATTAAATAAATAAACATGGTGAGGGTGCGGGGAGGAGGCAGGAGTGTAACCAAGAAAGGGCTCGGTGAACGCGGGCATGAAATATTCACCAGCCACACCTACCAGGCCCTACGCGCTGAGCTCAGGGCTCCTGACCCGCCCGCGGGAGCCAGGTGCCGGCACGTGTCCAGCCAGACACGGCAAGAACATGCCAAAGGCATGCAGGGTGGATGGCCTGGGTCGGGGAGCAGGTAGCTGGCAGTGTTGGCACGGCCATGTGGAGATGAACTGTCCTGGCTCCTGCCGGCTTCTCCTGCCAGTGTTTAGCCCCACGCTGGTGTTTGGGCACGGGTCTGTCCTGCCAGGCTGGCACTCACACACACGTCGTGTGCCCACCGGCTCTCAGCCCTGCTCCTCCCTGCCCCTTCCCTTTTATATCCCATGTCAGTCGTTAAATTTGAATGAAGCCTCACGGATGGCTGCGCTGCACCAGTGCCTTGATGAGCACTGGGCGGGCATCGCCTCGGGGAGGGCAGGGTCTGAGCCTTCCCATTTCCCAGGGAGAGGGGGAAGACCCAGCTCTGGAGAAATCCTGGGGGACATCCCTGGGCACGGCTTGGGCGTGCTGGCAGCGTGGACACAGCCGTGCCACCAGCCACCTGGCCAACTCCCTGCTGAGCCACAGGTCCACACAGAGCAACCTCTTTCTAGGGGTTCCAGACACCCTGCAGTGCACAGGGACATGGGAGCGATTTGTTAATTAGCACCTCAGCGGCCTGAGTTAATTTATGTGGAGCTGGATTTTGTGGGCTTGCAGAGGAAAGTTAGTTGCCACCGCAGCACCAGCCACCAGTGAGGGAGCAGCGGTGCCAGGCGGCAGCGCCAGGGCCGTCAGAGGAAATCAGCTTCCTCGTGGAGCCGCTGGATGAAGCCGTGCGTGGTTCCCAGCCCCACCGCCCGCCCACCCCGGCGCTGGGGCTGCTCCCGCTGCCCGGCGGGAGGAAGCTCCAGGGTTCCTGCCCTGGGCGCCAGACGCCTGCTTGCCGGAACCCTGGCTCCAGCAGGCTCCGCTGTGCCAAATCTCACCCGCCCTGGGTGTGTGGGCACCCAGAGGTGCCGGGTGGGAGGTGCGAGCCACCGGCTCCTCATGGCTCCCACGGCCAGCAGCCACGGGCCGGATGGTGTTGTGGCTTGCGGGTGATCCCAGGTAGAAACGGATCACTGCACGGCGCAGCACAGCCACGCACACTCCCACTTTAGCCCACCCTGGGTGCTGGCCTGGAGTGCCAGGCAGTGCCGCGGTCCCGCCTGTCCCCTGTGCCACATCCCTTGTCCCAGCAGCCCACACGCCGGCGGCCGAGGTTACCTGGCAGGAAGCGCCTGAGTCAGCAGCCGGCACCGGGTGACTCAGCCGGCTCCTCTCCTCTCCTCCCGCATGGCAAACCTCCCTCCTGGCCTCAAGATCACTCCAATATCATCCGCCGGGGCAGCCCCGGCCTCGGTCCCAGACCCTGCCGCTCTGACAGGACCACACCATGGGTGTGCTGGAGGGTGTGAGGGCCGTGCTGGGTGGGAGGCTTGGGTAGGGCGGGCACAGTGTGGTCTGGCACATGGCCCCACTGCAGCCACAGCTCCCTGGGGAAGCGACAAGGACACAGAGATGGGTTTGTGGCTGCCAGCCCCAGCACCTGGCTCCCCACTGGCCCTGGAACACGCCCCGCTCATCCCGGCCGTGCCACCCTGGCGTCCTCTGTGAAGCGTCTGGTGGTGTCTAACTGATGTTAGTCTGATGAAGGAGTGACAAACAGCATTGATATCCTGCTCCCACCACACGTAGATCGTGCCACAGTCAGCATCTGGCAGCACTGGCAGAGGTGGCAGTGAACTGGGAGGTGCCAGGCGGGGGGTGCTGGGGACGTATGCACAATGTGCTGTGCTCTAGGTTGTCCCCATTCTTCTGCTCTGACCCTGCAGGTGATGGTGCCAGGGGACCTGCAGTCCCTCAGGCCCAAATGAGGGCTGGGGATGGGCACGGCTTGCCTTAGAAAACACAGGAGCCATCCTAGGAACCCCCAGCTGACACCGAGCGTGGCGGTGTGGGGATGCTCTGGCTCTGCCCTGGTGGATGGGCACGAGCACTGCCCACCTGCCCTTCAGGAACAGCCCATCCCCATCCCGTTCCAGGCAGGGGCCGTGGCCATGGGTGACCGTCCCCAGGGAGAAGGGCAGGGTGACAGCCCCCCTGCCGTGCTGTGCCCTTGGTGCTGGGCAGAAGCACAGGAAAACAAAGGAGCCAATAAGCCGGGGGGTGGGGCAGGGGGGGACTGGGGCTAAGCGTGCAGGCGCAGGAGATTTCAGGGCCTGAAATATTCATCAGGGCTGATGCGGCGCCTGCCGTCACGCCGGCCGAGAGCAATGGCACGGGGGGGGGGGCTTCAATAATGCATCGCTTCAAAACGGCTCATGAGAGGGGCTGGGGACCCAGCGAAAATGGGAGTTCCCTCCACTGGCTGCTGTCGCCCCAGGCCTGTGCTGCTGCCCAGGTGACACCGTGGTGCTGGGGGCTGAGTGCTGCACGGAGGATAGAGCAGGAGGTGCTGGTGGCACCACCGGGGATAGCCAGGAGAACACCAAGATGTGCTGGCAGGTGTGGGGTGCCCTGTGCCGCTGGCACCCACCACCTGAGGGGCTGGCAGAGGACCTTGGGTGGGTGCAGTGTCCCTGCAGCCTGGCAGTGTCCGGTTGCTCCACCTGGGCTAGGTGGGGTTCCGTGCCTGGGTGTGAGCATGGCCCCATGCCCCCCGTGCAGGGCGTTGCAGTCGCAGCCACTTCGTGCTCCTGTGCTCAATAATTCAGAGCATCAGAGCATCGATCTGCCTGCTGCACTGCCTCTGGCCACAGGCTGGCCACACCAGCCAGTTCTCCTGCCAGCTGCTTGGGCTGGCCCATCCTGTCCCTGGGCTGGGACCGCAGGCACCCGAGGAGCTGCCCGTGGCAGAGCAGGGGACATGAGCTCTGTGCCCAGTGGAGCCAGAAGCTGGTCAGGCAGCACCAGGCTCGGCCGTGGCTAACGAGCTCTTTGCCAGGGAAGCTTGTTAGCAGCCTGAGGATCAAAGGAGCGCAGGGCAGATCAGTGGATGTAGGGAACAGGGCCCAAGACACTCCAGGGCTCCATCTCTGCCATCCCCTCAGCATCTTCCCACAGCAGACAGAGGGGCTGGATGGCAGCGCAGGTGGTGTGAGCCTGCTGACACCCTGGCACAGAGCGCCTCAGCATCCACTCAGACACCCTTGGGAGGTGCTGCCCTGGGGGGGCACCTACCCTGGCCTCTGCCCCCACTGTCTGTCTGCCCTGGGAACAGGGACACTGTGCTGGTGTGGTGACCCGTGTCATTTGCACCCACCCATTGAAATCGTAATCATTCTCCCCAGGGATCCAGAGATTGTCCCAGCACAGGGGCGATTCAGGCCCTTGGTCTGCAGCAGGTCCCAGCAGCGCTGGCAGCAAGGGCAGCTCCTGCCCATCCCTGTTCTGGCACAGCAGGATTATTGTCCAGCAGGATTACGTCACACTGAGGGTGCAACTGCAGCACATGCAAGGGCACAGGCATGACAGGACAGATGGACACAGGCATGGACCAACAGCCACCCTGGCCCAGAATGGTGATGGCACAACCAGCACCTGTGCCTACACCTCTGCATGTGCATACCCACCATGCCAGGCTGTGTCACACCCCAGTGACCTTCCATGCTACACCGACTGCCACCCTGGGCCCTGGGGTGGACACAAACATCAGCGCCTGCTGCTCCCACCTGGCAGCTGGCACTGGCCAGCTGCTGGCCCAGCCCCCCAGGATGCAGGTGGGATGCGCCAGCCCCTGCACGGCTGTGCCGCGCCAGCCCGGTGCCCGCACCCTCATTGCTATGGCAGGAGCGGGCTCGGTGCGTGCAGCTCCGGTTAATTAACTGGCGCGGGCCAGCTCCCTCCAAGCCCCCGCTGAGTGTTTTGCTAAATTATAACCTTGACGATGCGCATCATCAGGCGGCTGCTCGGGGAACAGCCGCTCCGGCCCCCCTACCCTGTGCTCGGCACTGGCGTGGTGGTGTGGAGCTGCCCGGCCACGGGGGCATCACGCCGGGGCGGCACCGTGAAGAGGCGGCATCCCTCAGAGTGCCCGTGAGTGCCGGGTGATGAAGGAGCTGGTCCGAGGTGGGTGGTGGGCTCTGTGGTTTGGCCTCAGAGTCCTGGGGAGGCTGTGGCCAGTGCCTGGTGTCCAGTCCATCGTGCCCAATGTCTGGCATTCCCAGTGCCCGGCTTCTCAGGGCTCAGCATGCGTGTCCCCTCCGCACACGTGTCCCCTCGGCATGTCGAGCCAGTGGCCCCGTTTCCATGGTGACACGGAGCCATTTCCCATCTCCGGGATGCTCTCGACAGCTCTCGGGTGGGCGCTGCCGCCGTTGCCCTTCACCCATGGGAAACAGGCAGGGGTGGCCCCCACCGCCCTGGGGGGCCGTGCTCCTCCCTTTCAGCCCTCGAGGCGGGGCACCGTTCCCCATGTCCCCTGTGTGTCCTGGGGCTACCCCGGGACGGCTGCCATACCTGACCTTATCCTCACACGGGGATGACGAGGGGTGTTTGGGGCACGCTGAAGCCCCTGTCACGGCAGGATTGGGTGGGGGGACTCTGGCAGCGTGGCCGGGTGAGGGATCTGGTGCCAGGAGTGGAAAGTGCTGGGAACCCCACAGAGCTAAAGGGACAGTGCCCAGCAGGCTCATCTTGGTGCCACGGTGAATCCTCAGCCCCTGTCCTGACAGTGAGCCAGGGCATGGGGTGGGCACGGCCATGCTGTGCTCCCCCCACACGGCCTGCTGCGGCTCCCAGCCCCTGGCACGGCATGGCTCTTTATCCTGCTCTCCATCTCAGTGCTGCCTATTACCATTTCCCATCACTTGCTATTCCAGGTGATAAATTTTTCCTTCCCAGTTTCTGAAGGTTTTTAACTCCCACCCACCTGGGGCACCTGACATCCTCACCCTACACTCCTCCCCATGGCACCCCAGCATCCCAGCTGGTGCGGGTGGCACTGTGGGGAGCGGGGAGGGGGGGGATAGGGGCGGCCCCCAAGGCAGGGGGATGGCGAGACAGAAGGAATGGGCTAATGGAGCCCATTCCTTGAATAGATTCAATTTCTGCCGCGGCGGCTGCGGGGTGCGGAGCCATCAATTGGATTCAGGGGACGGGGAATCTGATTTGGAGCGGCCGCGCCATCAATTAGCCGTTATTGATGGCATTGCTCATTGGAAGTCGATGGGATTTGAAGCTGGTGGCAGCTCCCGCATACCAAACAACGCTGGCTCAAGGACAGGGCCCTGCTGTGGCCAGACCTAGCACCCACCCCAGACGTCCCACAGGGACCCCTTGGCCTCGTCTGGGAATCCCTGAGGGTCTGGGGAAGGGACAGTGCTATGGGCAGCCCCCCTGGAATCCCTGCATGGGTTCCCGCAAGGCACAGCCCACCAACATCCCTGCACTGGGGTCCTGCAGGGCACGGTTATCCCCCGGGATCTTTGCATGGGGGTCCTTTGGGGAATGCCCTGACCCACCATCCCCACGTGGGATCCCACCAGACACAGCACCCCAGAATCCCTGCATGGGGACTCTAAAGAGCATAGCCCCTCAGCATCCCTGCCTGGGGATCCCACAGGGCATGGCTGTCCCCTGGAATCCCTGCATGGGGATCCCACAGGGCATGGCTGTCCCCTGGAATCCCTGCATGGGGATCCCACAGGGTACAGCCCCATATCATCCCTGCATGGGGGTCCCACAAGTCACCATTTCCCCTGACATCCCCACACATTGGTCCTACAGGCACCATTGCCCACCAGCATCCCCACGGGTGGGTACTTTGGGGGATGCCCCACCCAGCACCCTACACGGGGGTCCTTTGGGTATGATGTCCCTCACATGGTCTCCCCCCCTCCTGGGGGGACGGTCCCACAGGACATGCCCCCCTGTGCACTAGGTGGCTTCTGAGTCCCCCGTGGGGATGGGGCTCCCCTCCCTGCAGGGCTGGGGTGCAGGGCGGGGTGCAGGATGGGGTGCAGGGTGCAGTGGGGGAAGGGCAGGCAGCAGAGTGGGGGGAGGGGAGCGGCACGGTCGATGCTTTCGCTCAGCCTCTTGCCAAGCAGCTTCTTTCTCCCAGAAGCCATAAAACCTGTCTGACGTGCCCGGCACCACTGCGGCAGGCGGCCGGCAACGCCTGCGCGGCGAGGGGCTGGGGGGCCCTGCTGCGGGCAGCCCCAGGGGGAGTTGGGCCCCTCTTGAGCCCCGCAGGAGGGCAAGTTGGGGGCTGCACTCATGGGATGGGGGACCAAGAGCGTCAGGGAACTCTCCTGGCAGTTGGCAAGCCTGGGGCGTGTGGCTGCACCAGAGCTTGACTCTGACAGGGACGCGGTTGCGCCCGTGGGGTTGGTCCCTGCAGCAGCCTGGGTGCCCACTTGGGAAGGGGGAAACCCCGCAGGTCCCCACAACCCCCCACTTCAGGGGTGCATCTTATGGGGTGTGTAGCAGATGGAGAGATGGACAAAGAGTGGCTGCTTTGTGGACACCTCAACCACACCCGAAAGTGGCAAGAGGGAGCCTGGCTGGGGGCTTTGGCTGAGTGACCCCCAAGCCCACTGCCCCCTCACCCCCTGTCCCAGTGCTTATCCCACTGCCAGGTGTTAATTACCAGCAGCTCGTCTGTAATTAAAGCTCTCTGGTGACAGGAGCTGACAACTCAATATCAAACTGCTGCAATTAAGGTCTTGGCCATAAAGGCTGCGCAGGGAGTGAGGGGCAGGGACTCCCCTAGAGGAGCCGCCCTGGCACCGGTGCAGGGATGGGGGGCACAGGCAGGGGGACGGCGGGGGGCCGCACACCCGGGGCACAACCATCTTGCAAATACTGTATTGCTCAGTCACTACCAGGGGTTAAAACCAAACCGAGGGCACGGAGGAAGGCGTCTTCCCAGAAGACAGATCAGTTTGTCCCCGCCGGAGGAGGACACGGCAGCGGCAGATGCCGCCATCGGAGCGGCTGCCCCGCTCGGGGGTTGGGGGTCCCTGGGCCCCAGGGGTGGGGGTCCATGGGGAAAGGCACGAGATGAGGTGATGGCCGTGGGGTGGAGCAGGCGTTCGCTGAGGGGACCCCAGCACCAGGGCAGGTGGCCGGTGGGACAGTGCCAGGATGTGGCAATCCCGGCGCGTGGTGATGCTGACTCGCGGCAACCCCGATGCGCGGCAATGCCAGTGGCAAGCGATGGCCCTGAGAGGGAGAGACACCGTCCAGGGATGCTCCAGGGCAGCAGGGACCCACCCAGCCACTGCCCCGGAGCCCCCACTGCCCCTCACCTTCCAGCCCGGAGCTCCCGGCCCCAGCTCGGTTGTGCGGAGGTCCAGCAGGCGGGTCATGGCCTGGGGCTGCCCCACGGGCTTGGGGGTGTTGGCTGTGAGGAAGAGTCTGGAAACGGCGTTGGGGCAGAGGAGCCGATTCCCCCGCCACGGGCAGCGCCAGGGTCAGATCCAGAGCAGGGCCAGGAGCAGGAGCGCCAGGCACGGGTTGCAGGGCTGTGATGGGACCGCGGTACCCCGGGCAGGCACCACATCTGCCAGGGCAGAAGCAGCGGTCAGGGCGAGCCGGTCCCCGGCCTCCCAGCCCCGCCCCCGTACTCACCCTCGGGGCCCCCACGCCCTCGGGGCTGCGAATTGGGCACCTCTGTCACCGGCTCTGGCGCTGAAAAAAACCCCGCCGTTGTCAGCGATCGGCTCCCCTGGGTTACGTGAAGTCGCCCCCGAGGGTCCGGTACCCCCCAGCGGGGACGGGTCTGCCCCGGGGGCGGGGGAGCCCCCGAGTTTTGGGCACAGCCCCCCCAGCCGGACTCACTGGTGCCTCGGCAGCAGACGGTGACGCGCAGCTTCAGGCATCGCCCGGCGCTCTCGGGGCTGGGGACGGCTGGGCAGGGGGGGGGTCAGCGGGGACCGTCCGGCGCGGCCCCCCCGGGACCCCCCGACGGCGGCTCCGCGCGGGCCAGGGGCGCCCCCTCCCGGCGGAACGTGGGAACGGCGCCCCCACCCCGGAGCACCCAGAGCCCACCCTGCACCCCGGAGCACCCAGAGCCCACCCTGCGCCCCGAACCAGCGGCACCCCGGGGCACACAACCTGCACCCCAGCTCCCCACACACACCCCACCCCAAGGCATCCAGACCCCACCCCAAGGCACCCCGATCCCCTTGTGCCTCCCTCCACGGGCATCCAGAAACCCCATTAACTCCGATCCACTTGTGCCACCCTCCAGGGGCATCCAGAACCCCTCTGCACCCCACACCCCCATGAATCCCCCAGTCCAGGGCATCCAGATACCCTCTGCATCCCTATTCCCCAGTGATCCCACCCTTGGGACATCCAGAGACCCCTTCACCTCAGGTCTGGCATCGCCCAGAACCCCTGTGTTTCCCTTAACCTCAGTGACACCCTGGATGTACCCTGACCCCTCCATATGCCCTAAACGTGGTTCCATGGGGACTCTGGTGACACCCAACCTTGGGGAGCTGCACTCAAGACCCTGATATGTTCTGACCCCGGGGGCCTGCACCAAATGCCCCAGCGTGCGGTGACCCCAGTGCAGTGCCCGTGGCATCCCGAGGGGACTCACAGATGTAGTAGTAGGTCTCCCCCGGCTGGAACTCAAAGCCGAGTGAGAAGGGGGTGAAACGCTGGATTTTCTCGGAGAAGCGGACGGGCCCGAAGGGCGCCCGGGGCCGGTTGCACTCCCAGCGCTTGAAGGCGCCGGGGGTCTCGTAGCAGCCGCGATAGCCCTCCCGGTCCACCATGAAGAGTGTGAAGGTCTCTGCCCGGCCGGCGGGCACCGCCCTGTCGTAGTGCGGGCAGTAGATGTCCAGGTAGTCATTGATGGCCACCTGGATGGAGTAGTCGTCCCGCAGGAACCTGCCGGGCAGGACGAACCGGGAAGCCGGGGGTCCATTGGGAGGGGCGCCCTGCTGCCTCCTGCCCCAGCAGAGCAGGGAGCGGGGCTTTTCCCAAAATCACCGACCGGACACCGCCCGCACCACGCAGCCAGGCATCAGCTCAGATTAGCCGCAGGCCGCTGGAGCTGAATGGGCTCGGCCACCGCGGCCGGAGGGGGTTTCTACAGCCACGCCGCCCAGGCACAAAGCCCCTCGCCCCAGGCACCCGCCTCACCGCTGATCGGACATGACACGCCAGTGGGGGGGCCGTGTGGCGGGACGCTCCCGCCCCGGCACGGTGCTGGCAGGGGGTGGCAGCCGGGGCAGGGGGCACGGGGCGGGCTCCGGTGGCGGTGGCGGTGGCGGGCAGGGGATGGGGCCCAGCCCAGGTACCGGAGCAGCATCGGGGATGCCGGGAGCTCATGATTGTGCCGACACCAAGTGCGGCCAGGCCGGGGTGGAGCAGCTGTGCAGGCACACACACGTGCACACACATGTGCACACACATGAACATACACAAGCGTGTGCAAACACTTGGTCCTGAGTGTCTGGGACGGGCGATGGGAAAGAGGGGCTGGCAGGCAGATCTCAGCCCCCACGTTGGCCCCGGTGCAGCCGGTGTTCACAGACGGTGCAGAGTCCCAGCAGAGACCAGAACATTAATCACCGGGATGGCAGCGCTGGCAAGGGGAGGGGGCTTGAACCCCCAACACCCCACTCAGGCTGGGGGCTCCCCGAGGGCAGGATGGAGCACAGACTCCTGCTGACTCAGAGCATCCCACGGGCGACGCTGGCTGGGACAGGCCTGGGCAGGGCCAAGGGCTGGGGGGACGGGGCCCTGCCTGACCCAGCAGAGGGGCAAACAAAGTCCCTCTTCCTGGGGCATGCAGGGGTGGTGGGGTCCCACCTTTCCCATCTGCAGCATGGGAACAAGGCAGCATCTGTACCCCCAGCCCTGCCCATCACGTGCCCGTCTGCCCCAGTCCAGCAGCCCCAGAGCACAGGACCTCCACGGGGGAGGCCCCAGGAACCTGACCCTGCCCCTTGCTCCCTGAGAAACCCCAAGCTGGGAAATACCTAAAATGGAGGAGGTTGGGAAGAGAGATGGAGGCAGAACCTGGCCCGCTGGTGATGGCAAAGATCACAGGCAGCACCAGTGGCAGGGCGTGGGGCTGGAATGGTCCCCACCAGGGGGGAAACCCACCATGGAAACCCACAGCCCCAAGAGCACTACCCATCAGCCTGATGCCACAAGAGGATGCCCAGAGTTCAGTGCCGCCAAGGGCATTCAGGCTCAGCACAGGAGGGTACCACCAGGAAATTGGCAGCACCAGGACTGCCCACCAGGTTGCTGCCACCAGGGGCTCGGTGCCACCATGAGTGCCCACGGGCTGGGGGCAACCAGGACTGCCTACTGGTGTGGGAGCACCCAGAGCTTGGTGTCACTGAGGGAGACCCACGAGCTGGATGCTACACGGGGTTCAGTGCCACCAGCAGTACCCGGGGCTAAGCACCACCCAGGTGGGCTTGCTGTCCCCACCCAGAGATGCCCAGTGACTCGGTGTCACCGGGGGTGCTCAGTGGCTCAGTGTCCCCCATGGGCACCTGGGGCACTCACCGGCTCCGTACTGCCCGGGGCTCGGTTCCATCGGGGGTGCCCGGTGGCTCGGTGCTACTCAGAGCTCAGCACCCCTAAGGAATCTCACCCGCTCTACAACGCCCAGGGCTCCCCGGTGGCTCGGTACCACCGGGTCTCGGTGCCATCGGGAGGTACCACCCGTGGCTCGGTGCCGGTTGGGATGCCCGGGGGCTCGGCACCCTGGGGGACGCTCGCCAGCTCAGCATTTACCTGGGGGCTCGGTGCTGTCGGGGATGCCCAGGGGCTCGGTCCCACCGGGAGGTGCTCCCGTCTCAGTCTCACCCATGGGCGCCCGGTGGACCGGTGGCCGGCAGCCCCGCCCCCCCGGAGCCCACCGCCCGCCGCCCCTCCTGTCCCGTCCCGTCCCGTCCCNGCCCGGGGCTTGGTGGGGCCCGGCGCTCGGCGGGCCCGGGGCGTACAAAGGCGGCGGGGCCGGCGGGGGCGGCGGCGGTACCTGGGGTTGCTGCCGTTCCAGTGGACGCCGTGGCGGAAGCCGCGCACCGGCGGCGCCCAGAGCAGCGGCGCCCAAAGCAGGAGCCCGAGCAGCGGCGCGGGGCGCATGGCTCCGCCGGCGGCGGGGGGCGGCGGGGGGCCGCGGGCGGGGCGGCCCGGCGGGGCTCGGCACGGCCCGGCCCGCCCCGACAACTTCGGGCCAATCCCGCCGCGCCGCCGCCCGGCAACTTCACCGACTGCCATTAACCCTTGGCGGGCGGCACCGGCACCCACCGGCACCGGCTTCGAGACCGGCACCGGCACCGAGACCGGTAACTCCCCACCGACCGGTACCGCCGGCATTCAGCGGCACCAGGACCGGCACCAGCAGCCACGCCCCAGGACCGGTATCCCTGGCAACTCTCCGGTACCTCTCCCAGTCGGACACCGACCCGGTACTGCGAATATCTACTGACACCGTGACCAACACTGCCCGGGGATCCCGGGATCAGCATCCCCGGCAACGGAATCCCTGGCACCAGCACCCACCAACACCTCTGGCATCCATCGGCACCGCCCCTGGGACCGGCAGCTCCGGCCCAATCCAGCTCCCTGCTAAACCCCACCCCAACCCAGCACCGGCACCAGCAGCACGGCTTGCCCCTGCACCCACCTCCCACCATTGTTGGGCATCAGCATCCATTGGTACCGGCACCAGCTGGGCCCTGCAGGGCCCGGGGATGGGGAGATCTGTCCACGCACACGGGGCAGATCTCACACACGAGTGTGCCTGGGCCCACCAGGCAGCTCCTGCCCACGTGTGTCTGTGCCCACAAGCAGCTCTTGCACACGTGTACCCATGCACACAGGACGGCTCTTGCACACACGTGTGCCCATGTTGGTGGCAGCTGCTGCCCACTCGTGTCCCTGCCCAACAGGCAGCTCTTGCACACGTGTGTGTGTCTTTGTCCTCAGAGCAGCTCCTGTAGACACGTGTGCTCCTGTGTGACAGCTCCTGCTCACATGTGACACCCGTGTCCAAGCCTACAGGGCAGCTCTTGCACATACATGTGCCCATGTGTGTAGCAGCTCCTGCCCACATGTGTGTCGGTGTAACACTCTTGCACATGTGTATGTCCATGTGCCTGGCAGTCCCTTTTCACGTGTCCCTGCCCACAGAGCAGCCCCTGCACACACGTGTTCCTGTTCAGAGCAGCCTCTGTACACATTCAGAGGTCCCTGCCCACCAGGCAGCTCTTACACACTTGTGTGCCCAAGTGTGTGATGGCTCACGCTTACATGTGTTCCTGCCCACATCTGTGCCCACACAGAGCAGCTCTTGTACACCTGTGGCCATGTGTGAGGCTGCTCGTGTTCAGGTGTGGGTCCCTGCCCTCAGAGCAGCTCCCACACACGCATGTGATGAGCACACAGTGCAGCTCTTGCACACACATGTACCTGTGGTCCAGCTAGTGGCTTGCAAACGTGTTCCTGCCCAGAAAACAGCTCCTGCACAAACATGTGTGGCAGCTCCTGCCCGAGCACGTGCCCATGCGCACAGGACAGCCCCTGCACACGTGTGTGTCCAGACCCATAGGGCAGCTCCTACACACACACATGCCCATGTCTGTGGCAGCTCCTGCCAATGTGTCGTCCTGCCCAGAAGGCAGTTCTCGCACATGTGTGTGCCCATGTTTGTGATAGCTTCTGCCCACGAGTGTCCCTGAGCCCACAGGGCAGCTCCTGCACACGTGCCTGTGCTTGTGGCAGCCTCTCCTCACTCGTGTGTCCATGCACACAGGGCGGCTCTCGCACACTTACACATCTCTGTCCACCAAGCAGCTCTTACACGCACACCCACACGCACCTGTGCCCATAAAGCAGCTCACACAGACTGAGCAGCTCTTGCACACGTACGTGCCCATGTTCGTGGAAACCCCTGTCCACGTGTGTCTGTGAACACTGAGGAGCCCCTGCACACGTTAGTGCCCAGGAGGCAGCTCTTGCACACACGTGTGCCCCTATGTGTGGCAGCTGCTGCCCACAGGCCGTTCTCACACACGCGTGTGCACAGACCCACACAGGGGGTGTGGCACACACACGTGCCCACGCGCGTGTCGCCCCGTGTCCCCTCGCCCCGCCCCGCGCCCACGTGGCCTCCCGGGACACCGCCCCCCGCTGCAGCTGCGCGCGGTGCCCGCCAGGGGACGGTGTCGCCCGAGAGCCCTTTCCGGCGCGGGTCCTGCTGGGAGTTGTAGTTCCGCCCCGCTCCCCCCGGTGCCGGTCGCGGTGCCCCGGTCCCGGTGCGGCGGAGGCAGCGCGGAGGCGGCTCACAGCCCCTTTATTGACGTGGCGAGAGAAAAAGCGGACGGCGAAGCCCGGCCTTCCTCGCGGATCCAGTGCTGCGCCTTCCCTGCCCGCGGCTCAGGCCTCTGGTGGGGCCGGGGCGGGCCTGGAAAGGGAAGGGGGGGCGATAAGGGTGAGGGTGGGGTCCGTATAACTTCCCCCTGCAGCTTCCCCCGTCCCTTGCTCTGGATCCCCACCCTGAACCCCTCCTTTCTCCTCTCCCGCCCTATTCTGGCCCCTCATTTCTCCTGGCTACCCCCTCTCCCCCCCACGCTCCCCTCTGGCCTCGCAGACCCCCATCTTGGCACCCCACGGCGCCCCCTCAGCCCCTACAAACCCCCCTTGGACCTCCCAGCCCTGTCCTGGCCCGCCGTGCTCACCTGGCAGGAATCACGGTGACATAGGGGTGCCCAGGGGGGGTCTCGCTGCGGGGCAGCGAAGGGCCCGGGGGGTCCGAGGGCAGTGGCCGCTGTGGTGGGGGGGGCTTGGCTGGACCTGGGGGCTGCAAGGGCATGGGGATGTCAAGGCTCGGTCATGGGCTGACCCCTTGATGGGCTCAGGGGGTGGGAATTGGCCTCCTGCCCCACACGCAGGTGCTGCTGCCGTTACCTGAGTGCTCAGCAGCACAGGGTCCGCAGGCAGCGGGCGTGTGGGGGGGGGTGGCCTGTCCGAGGGGGGGGCCTGGGCAGAGAGAGAGGGACAGTGAGACAGCAGGGGGACAAGGGGGGGAGCACGGGAACCAGCCTCCTGCTGGGCAGGAGGGGTTCTGGGGACACCCGTGTCACAGAAGTCCCCAAGAGCTGGAGCGCAGCCAGACATGCAGCAGATCTAGGGTGGGCTGAGGGACACCCCCTTCCCCCCCGCCTGGACATTACCTTGGGCACGGGGTCCGGCGGGAGAGGCCGGGAGGGCGGATCAGGCCGGGCTGAGCCGACGGCAGCCGGCTGCGGAGAGAGGGAGAGGGGGACAAGCCATGCAGCATGCGGAGACCCCCCTCCCGCCAGGCAGAGACAGAGATCCCCCCTCAGTGCACAGCTCTGGGGCCCAGCCCTGGCTGGGAAGGGCACCAATCCCGATGAGCAGCGGTCATGCCAAGTGGCCGTGCCAGGCTGCTCTGGGTGCCAAGGAGTGGGATCTCACACATAGGATGCTCTGAGCTGGCACCCTAGGACCAGAGTGAACTCGGGACCTACTGACCCCAGCAGCCCCATCCTCACCTTGCTGCCATGCATGACCTGCAGTTCCGTGGCCTGACGCCACTGTGGGGGCCGGGGACGTGCAGGGGGACCTTGGTTGCTGCCCGACCGGGGCTCTGGCTGTGAGATCCTGCAGGGAAGATGCAGGATGAGACCCTGCTCGCTCTGGGCACTCAGGGGACCCCGTATGGCGACCGAGCGACACCAACACCAGCAGAAGCCCAAGAGAAACGAACCCCTCGGCGCTGGAAGATGCGACACCCCGCACCCCGGGGCTGCCCCACACCCCACGGGCACTGCCAGGGGAAGAGCGCAGCACCGGAGGCCTTGCGAAGCAGGACGGCTCGGGGACAGCCCCACGCCCGGATGCCGGCGGTGACGTTACCCGCTCCAGCCGTCTGCGGCTCCGGGACCCAGGAACCGCACCCGGGTCTCAGCACTGTGGGGAGAAGAGTGGGGGGCTCAGCCCGGGGCTGGGGGGCAGTGGCGAGAGGAGCCGCGGGGACGTGGGGCGACGGTGCACGACGGGGCTGTGACCTGCGCTGGGGATGCACACGCACATGGACGGTCACTCTGCAGGGACACCTGTGCACGGCGCTCGGGCGGCCAACACGGGGAACACGCGTGTGTGTGCACAGGCACAGGCACGCACCCCACTGCTACACACACGTGCTCACATGCAGGCGGCTCTGGTACACGCATGCACAATTCAGCATGCCACCTGCATGCCACGGCACACGCATGCAGAGGGTTGTGTGTCACCTGCGTGTCACACCACACGTGCAGAGGCGAGTGTGCCACCTGTGTGTTAACGGCACATGCATGCAGAGGTGAACGTGGCACCCGCGTGCCAGTGGTGTGCCTCGGCACATACGCAGAGGCGAGCGTGCCAACACCCACATGCCCCCCACATACCCCCGATGGGCCCCCCACATGCCCCCCATCCCCGGTACCTGTACTGGCAGGAGGTGCCCTTGCCAAGCTGGCAGAGGTGCTTGTGCAGGCCGGCACGGCGGGCACGGCACAGCCCCAGCGCCAGCGCCAGCCCCAGCAGCGCGCTCAGCAGCAGGGCCGTGGGCAGGGCGCTTCCCCCTGCGGGAGAGCAGCACGTCAGCCCCCGCCGTGCCCATCACCCCCCCGACACCCGCACAAAGCCCCATTCTCTGCGCCTGCCTTGTCTCTCACCTCGCTCAAGGCCGGCAGGGCCGCTGTCCTGGCTGCCTCCCACGCCGGGGCTGTCGCAGGTTGGGGGGGCCCAGCCCCGCTCACAGTGGCAGTGCCCGTGGTTGTTGCACACCTGGGTGGGTGACACCAGCTGAACTCAGCCCCTGAGAGGCAGGTCCCCACTGCCAGCACCCGCTCCCCAGCCCCACACTTACCCCGTGCCCATGGCATTTGCTCTGGCATTGCTGGTAACCCAGCGCGGAGACATCCTGGCACTGGTGCTGGAGGCACATCTGTGGGGGATGGGGTGTCAGCACTGGGAGACCCCTCTTGGTCCCTTCCCAGTTCCTTCACTGCTCACCTTCCCCGGGCCACAGGCGGTGCCAGGCAGCACCATGGCTGCATCAGTCACATCCTCGTCCCTGGGCAGGGGGGTCCCTTGGCAGGACCCTTCTGGTCTCTCCCCACGGGTGCTGCCACGCTGGCACTGCAACATCCCACAGCTGGTGTCCCTGCAGGGACAGAGGGGTCAGAGCAGGGGGCACAGCAAGGGGGGCATGGAGAAGGTTGGGGACCTCACTCACTGCTGGGTGCAAGTGACATAGGAGCCATTGGGGAGCTGCCCGCAGTGCCCACGTTCATCCCCTCTTGTGTTCAGGGCTGCCATGCAGGACCTGGAGACAGGACTGGCACCTGCAGTGGGGGCAGAGACCCTCAGCACTCCCGCCTAGCCCCGAGCACCCCAGCCTGGCCATGCTGTACCTGGCCCCAGCAGCTGCTGGCACTGCCCCTCGTAGGTGGCACAGGCCCCGCTGTAGCAGTGTGCCTGCCCGCCAGCACAGGGCTGCCCGTCCTGCAGGAACGTGTCAGGGGGGCAGCGTGGTGAGACCCCATCACAGAACTCGGGCAGGTCACACTCGCCCAGCGGCTCCCGACACGTGTGTCCAGCAGGGCGCAGCTGTGGGGGGACACGGATCAGTGGGGTGAGTGGGGAACTCACCCACCACGGGGAGCTGTTGGTGTGCCCATGGCAGGGGTGCCCATCCCCACACACCTGGCAGTTTTGGCAGCAGGTGTCCCCGGTGGCACACACGGCCCCTGGCATCAGCTGGCAGGAGCTGCTGTTGCAGCAAGGATCGGTGCACTCCTGTGGTGGGGGAGCTGCAGTCAGCGGGTGCCACCAGCACCTACCACTGGGCACTGGAAACCACCCTGCCAGCCCCAGACACCCATGGCAGGGCCATGGAGAAAGGGGGTGGCTTCAGGGCTTTAGGCCTGCCCAGAGCCCCACATACCACACTGAGGCCGCAGTCACATTCCTCGTCCAGCTCTACGAAGTGGTTCCCGCAGGTGGGGCTCCCAGTCAGGAGCTGGGGCTCGGGGACATTGGAGAGGCACCAGCCCTGGCCCTGCTGCAGGCTGTGCTCCAGGTCCCGCCGGCTGCAGTTGCTGAAGCTCAAGCCAGGTGTCAACCTGCAGAGCCAGGAAGGGGCCCGTGAGGTGGGGAGGGGGCTTGGCCCCAGCCCTCCCCCCCGAAGGGCTGCCTGCTGCCCTCACCCTGTAGGCGGTGCCATGATGCAGCCACGGTCGTGCTGGAGGTCACTGCAGTCGCAGAGACGCCCGGTGCTGTCGTGGCGCATGCCCAGGTTGTGCCCCAGCTGATGGGCCACGGTGGAGGCGATGACCAGGACACTGACGGAGTGGTCCTGTGGGACAGGAGGGTCAGGGAGGGCAGGTGGTGGGAGGACAGGGTTGGGGGGGACAGAGGTACTGACCATGCTGACCCCCCCAGAACGTGTGGGGGAACACATGGAGGCTTGAGTCGACATCCCCACTGAGACATCATCAAAGTATGCACCCCTGGGGAGAGAGCACAGGGGGTTGGGGGGCTGCTGTGGCCTCGTCCCCTGTCCCCACTTGTCCCCCACTCACGTCAGGAGCTGGGCATTGTCGTGGGGCAGCCGGGGCAGCAGTTCCTCCCGGCGCCAGCGCAGGAACTGCTCCAGCACGGCCCGGGCGCTGCTGCCCACCCCGATCTTGTTACCCTCGCTCCAGACCTCCACCGCCAGCAGGGCCACCCGAACTCCCAGTGGGCGGAAGAACTGGGGGGGCACAGAGAGGTCAGAGCCCCCCCAGCACTGCAGCAGCAAGGGCACAGCCAGACAGCCCAGGCTGGGATGGACAGACCAACGGTGACTCACCACATCCACCTGGTTGGCAATTTCCAGGGTCCGGGTGTGAACACGCTGTAGGCTGGGGTAATTCTGGAACTGAGGAAACAGGGAGAGGGCTCAGAGGGGTGGCTGTGGGAAGAGCAGCCCCTCCTCTGGGGACACTGCCCAGCACTCACCGCAGTGTGGTCCACCACCATCACCAGCTCCACAAAGTGCTGCTGTGCCGCTGCCCGCTTGCCCTGGGGACAGAGAAGGGTCAGAGTGCTGATACAGGGACACTCTTTGTGGGGCAAGACTCCTGGGTGACCTACCCTCTGTGGCCAGAGGGGCTCTGTTGCCTGTGCCCCAGGGCAGGGGCCCTGCCCGCAGCTCTGTGGCTCCAGCCGGACTACCCGAAGCTGGGATGCCGCGTCTTGCCCTGGGAGGCTGCTGGTGTCTGGCTCCAGTGTGTAGCTCCTGGTGTCCGACAGCCAGAGGCGGCCACTGGGGAAGGAGAGAGGAGCTGGGATATGGAGCCCATCCCATCATCAGCACAATGGGGGTGGGCTCATGAACCACTGGGCTTGGGGGCTCACCTGAGTCCAGCGCAGGCACAGACGCTGGCCCAGGAGCCGGAGACGCCCTCGACTGTCCCCTGGTAGCAGCAGTGCTCCTGCAGCAGAGAAGGGGGCTCAGGACCCGGCCCCAGGCTGGGGTCCCCCTGGGGAACAGGGACAGCTTGGAGACACCAAGGTGACAGCCATGCCTGAGGCCATACCTGCTCGCTGGGCTCCTGGATCACCCGTGTGCCGTCGGGCAGATAATAGAGCAGCGTGCCAGTGCCCTGCACCAGCTCCCTGCCAGAGACTCGTGTCACCCCACAGCAGGGACCCCCTGCTCACCCTGCCCTGAGCACACCCTGGCAGGAAGGGAGAACCCACCACCTCCCACCCTACTGTGGGTGCACCCTGGGGCCCCCACCCCACCTGTGCCATGGATGGAGACAAGGAATAAGCACACCATGGATAGGGGCAGAGCCCCAGGGTCCCAGGAGGATCCCCACCCTGCATGGGTCCAGGAGCTCCATCCCATTCCCTGCTGTTGTCCCCAGAACCACGGACTCACCAGTTTTGCTCCAGCTCCAGCAGCAGCCGCATCCCCTCCAGCTCCAGCAGGACTCTCAGGCGGGCGGGGAAGCCCCCCTGCCACAGGCCGCGGTTAAGGGGGCAGCCCCTGACCCAAGCTGCCCCATCCCCACGAACCCTCAGCGGCACCGGGACCCGCCTGGCCCCGGCGCGTGCCCGGAGGGAGAGGTCGGAAGGGATGCCCTGCCCACCCCGCAGGAAGCGTCCCTCCCTCCCGGGCTCATTGTGTCGGGGAAAGGGGGGTTGGACCGAGCGGGGCCCCCACCCCGTTCCCCCCGCTCTTCCTGCCCGGTGCAGCGCGGCGGAAACACTGGAGAGACTCCCAACGGCCGCGGGGTGGGCTGGGCCCTTCCGCCCCCGCCGGGAGGGGCGCGGGGTGGATTCCCCGACACAGAAAAGTCCCTCCCAGCATCAGGAAGGGAAGGGGGATTTGCTGAGGGCTCCCTCCCCACCGCTTCTGGGATGCCAAGGGTTCTGGGAACCCTGGGGATGTGGCGCCAGCACATCGCATGTCCTGCACTGAAGAGAGGGCAGAGGGAGGTGGCAGGGGGCAGGCAGCCCCTACAACAGTGTCACAAGTGTGGAGGACCCCAGGAATGTGGGCGAGCGCTCACCTGGGTCGCTTCTGCCAAGCTGAGTGTCCGGTTATCCCACAGGACCCACGGGGTCACAGACCAGGAGTGTCCTAATTCTTCTCTCTGCTGCTGTGAGCTGTCACCTGCACAGGGCCCGGGGCCGCCGTGTCACCACTGCGTCACTCAGCACAGCCCAGACCCCCGCAGTCACCCACCACAGCCCAGACCCCCCTTGTCACTCATCAGATCACAGACCCCCACGGTCNACCCCCACGGTCACCCTTCACATCCTGGACCCCCACCCTGCACCCTGGAACCTCCTGGTCACCCATCGAAATCTGGTCACCCATCGCATTAAAGCCCCCTGCTGTCACCCGCTGCAGCCCCCCAGGGCAGGTGGGAAGCATCAACAGGGACCCCCACATTCCCCTCACAGCAGCCAAGGGCACAGCTCCCAGCAGAGCCTATGGGGAACCCCCCCTGCTTCGGGGGTGCAGGAGGACGGGATGGGCTCTGTGGCCAAGCCTTGCATCACCTCGGCCGGCTGCCCAGTACAACCAGCACAGAGACTGGGCAGGGCTGGGAGCCCGGCTCGGCTGACTCCAAGCCACCCCTCCCGCCGGCTTTTGGGGGACCCCTGCCCGCCCGGGGCCTGGGGGATGCCGGAGGGGGTTTGGAGGAGGCACGCAAACCCCGTTCCCCATGGCCCCACAGCCCGGGAAGCGCCGGGTCCCGGCGGCTGGACAGAACCGCGGTCCCGGGGGAGCGCCGAGGGTCCCAGGGAGGGATCCCCGCGCACCCCGGGTCGGGGTCACCGCGCGTCCCGGAGGGAGCACCGAGCGTCCCGGGAGGACACACCGGACATCCTGGGGAGGGGGCAACGAGCTTCCAGAGAGGCTACGACTCTCGATCCCATCCCGGCCCTCCCGGGCCGCTCCCCGTGGGTATCCCCGCGATGCCCCGACCGGAGGCGAGCCGCGGTCCCCACCGACCCTTCCCTCTCGGGACCCCAGTTCCCCCCTCACCTGCGGCGCTGCCGGTGTCAGCGGCGAGCAGCAGCCCCGCGGCGAGGAGCAGCCGCGGCCCCATCGCCCCCATGGCCCCCCCGGGCCGCGCTGCCTCTCCGCGGCCGTCCCCGCCGGCTCCCGTCGCGCATGGCCCCGGCACCGGCACCGGCAGCGACCACGCCCAGCCCGGCCCGGGGGCGGAACTTCCCTGCCCGCCCCGGAGCCCCGTTCCGCTCCCCCTGCACCGCCCAGCCCGGGGCGGGGCGGGGGTGGTCCCTGTGCGCCGAGAGGGGCTGGTGTTGGTGGGCTGTCGCTGCTGAGAGCCCAGTGGTGCTCCTGCGGGCGGGACCCCTCCTCATCCCGAGACTCCTGCCCTCATCACCCCGTAGCGGGGAGACCCCCTCCGTCACCTCCCAGGAGAGCAGAGGCAGCCACTGTCACCATCTCATGCTCTGGAGACTCCTCCTTCGTCATCCTGTACACTGAGGACCCCCACCTTCACCACTCCGGATGGCCGAGCCCCCTGCCTCCATCCCCCAGGGCAGAAGAGACCCCCACATCACAACAGAGACACCCCGCTGTCACCATCCTGTACTCCAGACACCCCTGCCTTTAGCTCCTCGTGCAACGGAGACCCCCACCTTCATCATCCCAGACAGTGGAGACCCCCACCCTCATTACCCAGACACACAGCCCCACCTTCACCTGTTCACACACAGAAGACCCTCCACTTCCATCTCCCCTACACCCCTGGCAGATGCACCCCACTGACCCCACTTCATGCCATGCATGGGGGTTGCAGCTTTCATTGCTGGGACCCCCTCCTTGCTGCTGTCCTGGAGGAAGCTGGGATCTGCTGGACCACCAGCAAGACACAAACTCCCACCCCCCTCCAGCACCGCTCACAGCCTGAGACACTGAAGGAGTCATGCTGGATCCCGTTCTCCACTACTGGGCACAGGAAGATGATCCAAGCAAGGCTTTATGGCCATCCCATCTGGGTCACCAAAATGTTGCCCTGAAATGGGTTCCTTCTCCTGGTGTGCAAGAGACCAATCCCACCCAGAGCCCGGGGATTTGATTTATTTTCAGGTCTGTGCCAGGGGTCAATCCCTAACACAATCACCAACGAGCAAACTGTTCACTATTTCTACACTTTAGCAAACAAGTATTAAACATTCATGGTCTGCAAGTTACACAGTTCCTCATTAATTAGCATTAATTAGTATTTTCTCTTCTATTGGTTAAACGTTTCTCTCGCTTCTCGTGCTAATTAGGCTGCATGCTCAGTTTTCTCCTTTTGGGTCAGTGGGTTTCTTGACTCGGTGGTCACAATCTTCCCTTGCTGCAATTACCCACTTTGCCCTTTCAGCTGCTGGCTGGCCTTGTTTGTTCTTCTCCATCTCGTGTGTGGCCAAGTGTCCTTGGTCCATGTGTTCAGTGTTCCATGGGCTCTGGTTCCCACTGATGTATTGGCTCAAGCTTCTTCTCTCTACAAGTGCTGAGGCTTATTAAAACTCCAATTACTGGCATGTAATTGCACAGAATTTCTCAGTTTGGACGATGGACATCAGGGTGAGCAGCACCCTCTGCAACAGAGTGTAACTGAAACTGCTGAAGTGTTCTGAAGGCAACGGAAACTGTCAGGCAGGAACTGGCAACGGTGGGACCCTTGCAAGGCCCTTGCAAGCAGCACGCTGGAAATTGCTCACTCAGTCTGCTCGGTCTCTCCACGAAGAGAAATCCGAGGGAGCAGCAGGAACCTCAGCATGGGGCTGGTCTCGGGGCTGGGCAGAGCCCTGCGGCGCCGGAGGGGCCAGTGCAAGAACGGGGCCCTGCGGCCTGGGGCCGAGCGCCAGCCAGAGGATCAGAGCAAGGCCCAAGAGTTCGCCCGCAGCCTCGGCGGCCTCACCCTGGGCCTGGCTCTGGCCAGCGTTTATGGGGTTCTGGTGCTGCTGGTGCAGGGCCACAGTGTCTGGTACTGCCTGAGCATTACCGTCATCCTGGGCGCGGGGCTGGGCCTGGGCATGGCCTTCTCCATGAAGACACGGATGATTGTGCTGCTGGCACTGCCGCACTTCTTCACCAGTGAGCAGCCACGGGTCCAGCAGCGCTGGGAGCTGGGGATGCCGGGGGATGCTGGCTCCTGGCTGAGCCCCAGGACTGCCCTGTCTTTGCAGGGGAGGGGAAGATGCTGATCATGATGCTGGCGCTGTCCCTGACCGTGCAAGGCCCTGGCACCAATCTCCTGCACAACGTCTCCCAGGTCGCCAAGGCACTGTCATGTGGGGCTGAACTGGCCCAAAACCAGACGGCCGAGAGGCTGCAACGTGCCAAGGAGCCGCTGCTGAGTGAGCAAGGGGCTGGGGGAAGGCGGAGGGACTGGAGGGGCCCTTCCTGGGGGAGCCACAGACAGCCTCAGGCTGTCTCACTCTTTGGGGTATGCTCAGATGTCCCCTGTCTCTGCAGACTTGCAGAAGAAAATCAAGGAAATTGGCCAGAATGCCAAGGTGGTGGCTGACCGTGTCCGTAAGTTTGTCCGCTCCATCATAAACTCCACCCGACACGTTGGTGAGCAAAGTCCCCGGGGGTGTCCCCACCCCCAGCATCCCCTACCCTCCTTTCAGTCCAGGCCCATCTCCAATGCCCACTCCTTGCCCACAGCCCGGGCCCTGCGGAATGTCTGGCTGTGGCTGGCGAAGGCTGGTTACATCTGTAACCGTGAGCTGGGGTCACCCCACAGTAGCTGCATTCGCTACATGGATAAGGCCAAGGACAGATGTGAGCGTGCCCTCCCCCTCCTCTTCCACATCTGCTATCTTGTCCACGGCTTCAAGGTCCTCTGCACAGTCATGAGTACTAGTGAGTCGCTGTCCCTTTTGCCATGGGGGGCTAATGGGGCGATGGGGCGGATCTGTCCCCATCACGGGGGCCCAGCCCTAGTGGGAATCCCCTTCTCTGCAGTTGCTGCCATGTTCTGCAGCATCCCTACGTACATCCAGATCTTCATCCGGACCAATGTCGCAGCCCGTGAGTATCCCAGTGCCATGGGGGGTCGGGGGTCCTTCTCTGCACCTCTCTTCTGGTTCTCGCCACAATGCACCTCCTGTCACCCCTGCAGCCCTCACGGATGCCCTGAACCGTGTCCGCGCCGAGTTTGAGTTCAACATCTCGGTTGTGCACCACTTCAGCGTCAACCTCAACGCCAGCAAGAGCCTGGGGGAGGTGTCTGCTGACATGATGGAAGCTGTGCAGCGACACATGGAGCCCTACCACCACACTCTGGAGTTCTTCTCCTACCTCTCTGTCTTGGCCATCCTCTTCTTGTGCTACCAGTGAGCAGTGCTCTGGCGACCCGTGGGGGCGGGGACCTGGCGTGCAGGTGCTCAGCTTCCCCACTGTGCCCCCAGAGCAATCCGGTACCGGCGCCGCTACCTGCGGGACGATACCTTTGACAACGTCTACATCACGCGGCGCTTCGTGGAGCTGGACCTGCGGTGTGCAGAGGCGGGCAAACCCACCGTGCTGCCCCTGTCATCGTGGGAGAGGGGCCGCTACATCCCCCCAGGTCAGCCCTACCCCCGAGGGTATCCCCGAGCCCAGCCCTGAGCCCCCCTGACGTGGCCTCGTGGTGCTCCCGTGGCCGTCCAGGTGCACTGTGGCTGTCAAAGACCGAGCGACGCCAGTATAGCCTGCAGTTGTTTGGGTTCCTGCGCCATGTGCTGCTGGGGTTCAGCATCCTCCTGGCTGACTACACCATCTTCTGGCTTCTTGACCTGTTCCGGCACCAGCTGAGCGCGGAGATCATTGCCAGGGGTGAGCAGCACCCTTGGGTGCTCTGCTGGCTGAGGGTCGGGGCTGTGGGATGGCCCCAAGTCTGAGCTGCTTGCCCACAGCGCCATCGACAATGACCATCAGTGTCAATGGGACGGGCTACACCAGCGAGATCTTCCAGGATCTGGTCTCTGCCTTCAACGTGCTGCAGGAGGGCAAGGTCTCGGTGCTGTCCCAGGTCTGCCTCATCGAGCCCATGGAGCCTGACCACAGCACCCACATCACCATAGGTGTGCAGAGCAGGGGTGCTGCACCCTCAATGACCCAGGTGCGTGGGGGGGGTGTAGGGGGTGCCCCCCTACATAACTCGTTTTCTTCCCACCAGGAATCCTGTATGGCATCTGGCTCTTCATCGCTGTCTTCGGTTCCTACATGGCACGGCTGCGCCGGGCAGTGTGTGCCGCCTACTTCCCATCCCGTGAGCAGGTGAGAAGCCCCCTGTGTGTGTGTGTGTGTCCCTTTACACTCCCTCAGCCAGCAGCTGCCCTCACCCCATCCCCTCCACGCCAGGAGCGCCTTGTCTTCCTCCACAACACCATCCGGGCACGGCGGGAATGGCTGATATTTGCCCTGAGCCGAGTCGGCACACAGCGCTTGGCTGACACCGGGAAAAGCAGGCTCTTCCTTATCCTCATCTCCAGGTAAGCTCTTCCAGGGGATGGAAAAGGGCAGCATCATCCCTGGGGGTCTGTGGCAAGGACCTCTGCGATGGCATTGCCCCCTGGATCATTTGCTCTGTGCTTGCAGGTTCCCCCTCCTTGTCCGCCTTGCTCGCCGCTTGGGCATCCAGCGCAAACACTGCCTGACCTGTGGGACGGCAGAGCAGCCAGATTTCACCGCCTGCATCACACCCAACTGCAAAGGTAGGAGCCCCCACAGCTTGGGGACTCCCTCCCCAGAAAATTCCACATCGTCCCTGACAGCCCCGTTTTCCACAGGGTTCTATTGCAGTGAGTGCTACAGAGCCCTGAACAACATCTGCTCTGTCTGCATGGCCCCCCTGAGCTACCCAGACTCTGGGGATGAGGAGATGTGAGCAGAGGGGTGCTGGGAGCCCTCCCGAGCCTGGAGGGCTGCAGCGGGTAGGGGGGTGGACTGCAGCTCACCCCTGCCCTCTCCTGCCCCTGCAGGGACTCCAGTGATGAAGAGATGCCGAGGCTGTGGCTGGGTGCTGTGCGGACACTGCGGGGCCAGGAGCGAGGCCGGCAGCTGCTGCAGCGCATCAAGGACATGATAAAGGGCCGGAGATTCCCCTTCAGAATGGCCACCCGCCTGCAAGACCAGCTGGAGGAGGAGGAGAGCGAGGGGATGCTCTCCAGGTGAGGGCTGGCTGTGGGGACGGCAATGTCACCCTTCCCTTCCAGCACTGGGAGTGCTGGTCCCCAACACTTGTCTCCCCACTGCCAGACATGACTTTGACTACAAGGAGCAAGCTGAGAGAAGGGACAGTGAGCTGCGGGAGGTGGTGGTCTTGCAGACACCCAGCCAGGCTCCCTCTTCATTGGAGCATCCCACCGGCATCAGTTCTAGGGCAGAATCCCACCGTCCTCAGAAGCCCCCCAACACAAGTGAGCTCCACTCCCGCTCCTCTCTCAGCCAGGGCTGCCCGTGGGCAGTGGGAGCGGGCAGGGCTGACACCTCCCTCCCCACCCAGCCCTGAAGCGAGTGGTCTCGGTCCTGCCTGGCCCGTGCAGCCGGTTCCTCTGGAGCCGGCCGGACGAGTATCGTTGCAGGAAGGTCTTCCTGGGTGCTGGCTTTGGGATGCTCCTTGGCCTCGGTGAGTGTGTCCTGGTGCCGGGCACGGCATGGGGCTGGTGGCACTGGAAGCTTAGGGCACATTGTTGGGTGTTCCAGGGCTCTGCCACCTCCTCATCATGCCTCTGGACCTGTCAGAGACACAGAGGGTGAAGCTTACCTGGGGGCTGACAGGTGAGGATGGGGCAGGGAGGGGGACTGAGGTGGTGAGGACCATCAGGAGCCCCAGGGGGATCTCTGTGGGACCATGGGGTCAGCACTCTGCTCTGCACAGGGGTGACCACCTTGGGCTGGGCCACGTCCCCCCACTTCCGCTGTGCCAACCTGCTCATGCTGCCCAAATTCCTGGGAAAGGAGGGTCGGCTCTACGTTGTCTCCTTTGTCTTTGCTGCCATCTACAACGGTAGGGTCCCACCATATCCCTGTGTCCCCCACGGGAGTCCTGGGAGCTGGTGGGCTCTGAGCCACCCCTGCTGCCCCCAGGGCCTGGGGCCAACCTCTGGTACAACCTGATGGAGACAAAGCGCTCGATGGAGTGTGTGGTGGAGCTACAGGTGAACCACACAAGGCACCTCTGGCAGGCATCTACAGCCCCCCTGCGCCAAGTCATGGAAGAGCTGGTGGTGAGGAGGGGTCTGGGGCAGGGGGGTCTGGGGGGCTGGGGGAGCAGGACCAAGCCTCTGCGTGTGTCTGTGCCCTGGCAGAGGAGTGCAGAGACGCTCAACACAGACATGCAGAACGTCTCGCAAGCCTTCGTGAAGCTGAACGAGCAGGTGGCCAGCGATGAGGGCTATGACCTGAGGAAACGCCCGGACACAGGCACGCAGCGGGCCCCCAGCACCCAGGAGCTCTATGAGAATAAGACCAAACTTCGCTGTGCCAGTGAGTGGAGCGGACAGGGACTGGCAGCACATGGGGAGGGGGCCGCCCCAGATCCCACTGCTGTCCCCACAGGGCACCCTGGTTGGGGGCTGGGGCTGCACAGGCAGCTGGGGGCTTCTCCCTCCAGGTGTGATCCAGAAGGGCCTGGAGCGCTGCACAGCCCATTTCCAGAGAATGTACAAGAGATGCAGGCAAACGGTGATCATGCCCCTCGTCAACCACATTGTCTGCCTGCCCATGCAGTTTGGGTTCCTCTGCCACTCGGTCAAACGTAGGTGACCCTGACCCTGTGCTCTCCTGGAGGGGCAGATCTAGTTCTGCCCCTGCAGCCCCTGGCACGGCAGCCACAGCTGCCCCCATCCCTATTCCATCTCTACAGTCATGAGCCACTGGTGTGCGGAGAAGGTCCCCGTGGATGGGAACTTTGGGAAGACTTATGACCAGGTGAACAACTCTGTCAACAGCCTCAGCCAGGAATTCAGTGCCAACATTGCCTACCAGGTGAGTGCCTGGGCACCCTGTGGTGCCTGTCCCCTGAGCCCACGACCAAGGTTGGGGCCAGGTCCTGCCCTGCCCAATGGCCCCTCTGCCATAGGAGGAGCACCATAAGATGCTGGAGGGCACCGAGATAGCGGAGCAGCTGCGGGAGGAGGTGACCTCGCAGCTGCAGGAGGAAGGCGCCCGCCTGGGCCTGGCTGTCTCCTTCTTCCGCCTGCTGCTGTCCTTCACCTTCCTCTTCGTCTTCTTCTCGTGAGCCTTGGGATGGTCAGGGGGTGGGGGTGACACCCCTGTGCCAGCTGTGGGGCACAGAGAGGCTGGGGGACTTCTTTGGCAGCAGGTCTGGGGGGGGACATGAAGACAAGGGAGGGTCCTGGAGGTTGCACCCAGTGCCTCCTTCACCCCAGACCTGTCCTGTCTCACCAGGGCTTTCCAGTACACCTATCAATACTGTCACAAGATTGGCTTTGACAACTGCTACATCACCACCTATTTCCGCCAAATCGATGCCCGGCGCAGAGAGCAGGTTGGGCAGGGGGAAAGGGGTGCAGGGCAGCCCCATCACCCCCCGTGGGGTGTCCCAGAGGCTGCACTCAGACACCCCCTGCCCCTTACCCAGAACAAGCAGACGCTGCTGCCCCTGCTCCGGGAGGAGACCTCATCTTTCATCTTCCCGTGCAAGCTGGCCCTGCAGCGGCCTGAGCTGAAGCACATGGTGAGGGGTTGGGGGTGATCGGGGGGTCAGAGCTGGGGACAGCAGGCTGTGACAGCTGCCCTGCTCCCTGCAGGTGATGGAGCTGCTCAGGTGCATCCCACTCCTGCTTTTCCTCCTCTTTGTCTGTGGCCTGGACCACTTCATCTTCAGCATTCTCAGCATCATCCAGCATCATTCCTTTATCGAGTATTCCTACCAAAGTGAGCTCAGGGCCCTGGAGGGCCAGCCCATGGTCCCACCACGCCCCTCAGCAATGCAGGGACCCCCTCAGCCATCCCACCCTCTCCTCAGTCTCCCTATCCTCCCATCCCACAGCCAGCCACCACTTGTCTGTGAACGTGATGGGCACATCGCTGATGGCGGAGCTGCTGCGCTCCACCATCGGGGCCCTCAACACCTCCTTCGAAAGTGAAGTGGAGACCTCGAACCTCGGTAAGCCCCCGCCAGGGATGGGACCCCTCCCCAGCCCCACGCCTGGTCAGGGACTGCTGCAGGGGGTTCACAGCGGTGCCGTGTCCCCAGCCTGCCTGCCACAGCCCACCGGAATGACGAGGCGGCAGTACCTGAACACCTTCCTGCCCCTGGGCGCGCTGGCCCTGCTCTGCCTGGCCCAGGTCTACCCGTTCCGCCTGCGCCGCGCCATCGCCGCCTTCTACTTCCCCAAAGTGAGCAGCCCGAGGGCTGGGCACAGCCTGGGGGTGGGTTCTGGGGTCGGTTTAGGGTGGGATGTGTCCCCGGCCAGCCACCCCTCGCGGTCTTTGCCTGCACAGAGGGAGAAGACTCGGGTGCTGTTCCTGTACAACAAATTGCTGCGGCAGCGGAAGAATTTCCTGTACCTGCAGCGCGGGCGCGTAGCCCGGCAGGCGCGGCAGCCGCCCGGCCCGGTGAGCGGGGACAGGGACACGGGGTGCTGGGTGGGCTTGCCCCTGTCCCTTGACCCTGGAGCCGTTCTGGCCGAGCCTCACACGGGCCCGTCCCCGTCGCAGGGGACGTTGCTGCGGCAGTGGTGTCGCCGGCGTTGGCCCCGGCTGCGCCGCTACTTGCGCCAGAGCTGCACCTTGTGCGGGACGCCCGAGACTCCCCGGCACCAGCCCTGCCCCGCTCCCGACTGCCGCGCCTCGTACTGCGAGTCGTGCTGGAGGGAGATAGAGGGCACCTGCCTGGTCTGCAGCCCTGCGGACCCCGACCTCGTCCAGGACAGCAGCGAGGACGAGGAGGAGCAGGGATACGCGGGCTGAAAGTACTTGGTAATAAATGTTTCAATCCCCCGGCGCACAGCGTGAAGTGGGGTCTGGGGGGTGTGTCTGCCGGGGGATGACGAGGGTGGGGGTCCCTGCTGTGCTGGAGGATGGAGGTGGGGGGACATGGGGAGGATGGGCGTCCTGCCCCCAGCAGCACCACCAAAGGTCTCTGTCATGCAGCACCAGCTGCTCCCAGCACACATGGAGCTGCCCCTGCCTGACCTGGCACTTCTTTCCCGGGGCTGGGGGCACGACAGAAATAGAGATGGGGGTGTTGAAGGGCTGTGGGGACAGGGACAGGTCTGAGCACACTGTGGGGATGGAGATGGGGGCATTACGTGCCTGGGAACAGGGACATCGAGGGGTGGATGGCACCACAGGGACATGGAGGGGCTGGGGACACCCTGGGCATGGAGGTGGTGGCACCAAGGGAGAAGGGGACATTGAGGGGCTGGGTGAACGGCTGGGGTGGAGGTGGAAGCAGCATTGGGGGGAGTATCCCAAGGTCAGGATCACCATGGGGTGCGGGCTCAGGGTGCCAGGACCAGGTGGGTTTTTTGGCAGCCCCTCCCCATGCAGCATCTCCCAGATTCTGTTGTGCAGCTGGGACTGCAGCCATGCCCTGGTGTCTGGCCCCACATCCTCACTGCTGCCTCCTTGTCCCTGGAGTCCCTGCAGGAATGGGGTGCAGCAGGGGTGAGCTGCAGCCCCCCAGCTTGGGTGGGCTCCTGGAACCTCTCTGCTCACATCTCCTCATCCCTGGTGTCCCAGTAGCTCAGGGGGCCCATGCAGATACCTGGGGCAGGTATTGGTCAGGGCTGTGCAGAAGCTGGGAGGGGGAACCTGTGGGCACAGAGTGATCACAGAATCCCAGAGTGGCTCAGGAAGGGCCCACAGTGGGTCACCTGGTCCCAGCTCCCTGCTTAAAAAGGCTCATCCCAGAGCCCAGGGCACAGGATTGAGTCCACACAGTCCTGGAATGTCTCCAGTGAGGGATATTCTCTGGACAATCTGTTCCAGTGCTCGGTCATTGCAGAGGGAAGAAATTCTTCCTCCTGTCCAGGTGGAACTTCCTGAGCACCAGTTTTCATCCTATTGCTTGGCACCCCTTGTGCTGACCTCCCCACTCAGCTGGGAATGAGTCTGGGGGCACTTTAGGGGTCCTTGGTGGTTTATAGCACCTTCTAAGACATGACTTACAGGTGGATGTCCTGATACCTCCTGAGGGCAGCAGGGGCCGTGGAGTTCACAGAATCACAGAATCACAGAATCACAGAATCACAGAATGTGTAGGTTGGAAGAGACCTTCAAGATCATCGAGTCAAACCCAGCCCTAAGACC
>VZDJ01000251.1:743002-762964 GCA_008694505.1 Cyanoderma ruficeps | reverse complement strand
CCCCACTCCAAAGTGCCCTGTCCCCAATGTCCCCTCCCTTCCATCCCCTCGGCCTTCCAATCTCCTGTATCCCCTCAATCCCCCAGCCCCTCATTCCCCTCCATCCCTTCGTGTGCCCAGCCCCTCCCAGCCCCTAGTGGCCTCACATCCCTGCCCCACAATCCAGCTCCCACTCATCCCCCTCCTCTCCATCCCCCCAGTACCTCACACCCCCATCCCCATACTCCTTTTCCCCCACCCTGTGCCCAGTTCCCCTCTCACTGCTCTCCAGTGAAGCCGGGGGCACACTGGCACTGTCCCCCATGGGGGTCACAGTGGCCCCCGTTGTGGCAGCGACACTCGCCCTGGCAGCCGGGGCCAAAGCGCCCGGGGGGGCACGGCATGGAGCAGATCTCCCCCTGCAAAGGAGCACCAGGGTCGGCGGGGGAAGCTGAGGCAGAGACCACGTTTGGAGGAGGGCGCAGTCCACCTACCATCCAGCCATGAGGGCAAACACAGGTGCTGGTGCTGGAGGGGTGGCAGATGCCCCCATTCTGGCAGGGACACGGGGTAGTGCAGGACATCCCCTCAGGGCAGGGCACCTGGCAGCTGTGGGGGGTCAGGGGTGAGCAGGACCCTGCCTGGGGCTGGCAGAGGAGGGGAGGGACAGAGTGAGGGGTCCCTACTCACAGGGGGCCACTCAGCCCCGGCGGGCAGAGGCAGGCGCCGGTGGAGGCGTTGCAGGGGGCCTGGTGGTGGCAGGGGCAGGACAGGTGACAGCCCTGCCCGTAGGTGCCGGGTGGGCATGGCTGGCGGCACAGAGGGTCGGTGAAGCCGGGGGGACAGGAGCAGACCCCGGTCAGGGGGTCACAAGGGGCCCCATGGTGGCAGAGGCAGCGCTGTCCGCAGTCCGGCCCCCACGACTGCTCATCACACTCTGCACGGGGTGAGCAGCAGTATTGACCATTCTGCCCTGTCCCATCCCGTCATTGGCCACCCTCCGTCCATCCCCATTCAGTCCCCGTCCTGTCCCCCTGCCATCCCATGCCATGCCATGCCATGCCATCCCATGCCTCCATCCATTCTTCCCCAGCCCATCCTCATCCTCTGTCCATTCCCATCATGTCCCCTTCCTATTTCTATCCACATTCCAGTCTCATCCCTCCCATCTCTAGCCCCACCCCATTCCCACCCATCCATCCCCATCCTGTCCCCGCTCCCATCTCCTCTTCCTGCCCATCTTACATCTGTCCATATCTCCACCCCAACCCATCCCGTTCTCCATCCCTATCCCATGCACATCCCAGTCTCTCCCCATCCAACGCCATTCCCAGCTCACCTCCATCCCATCTCCATTCCCATTCCATGCATGCCCCATCCCAATTCCATCCCAACCCCATCTCCAGAGTCTCCATCCCCATTAACCTCTTGGGTGTCCCACCGTGGCTGCCCAGCTCTCCAGGGAAGCAAACCCCCCCTGCCCCATATTCCACCCCTGGCTGGGGGTCTCAGCCCCAGCTGTCCCCGGCTGCCCCCAGCCCTCACCGCTGGAGCAGCTGGGGCCACGCCAGCCCGGCTCGCACTGGCACAGCTCGGGAGCGACGCAGCGGCCGTGGACACACTCCTGGCTGCAGTGAGCTGGGGGGACATGGCCGAGCAGGGAGTGTCCTCAGGGAGCTCTGGGGACACCCTGCAGCGGGACACGGCCCCAGGGCCACCCCGACCCCTGGCCCCACTCACGGACACAGGAGTCCCGGCTCTCGTAGTAGCCCTGGCAGCACTGGTAGCGCCGCCGGTAGTCGGTGCGGACGGCCTGGCGGTACTCGGTGCGGTACACGACCCTGCGCCGCCAGGGGGACAGTGACCCGCCTGTCCCCCTTGGCCTTGGGGACACCGGGACAGCCCTCCCAGCCCCCCTGGCCTTGCACACAGCGCTCCTCCAGCCCCCATGGCCTTGGGGCAAACCCCCTCCGGCCCCTTCCCCAGCCTTGGGCACAGCCCCCCTCCAGCCCCATCACTGTCCTTGTCTCACCCTGGGGCGGGACATTCCTCCAGCCCCTCAGCCTTGGGGATACCCTGGGGTGGGACTGCCCCTCCACGAGCTTGGGGACACCTTGCATTGGGACAGACCCCATTAAGTCCCCCATGGCCTTGAGGGCAGCCTCCCTCCCTGCCCCCAATATCCTTGGGGACACCCTGCAGTAGGACACGCCCCTCCACCCGCCCACGGCCCTGGGGACACCCTGTGGTCCCCGAGGGGCTTTGGGGAGCTGGGGGTGCCCCCACCTCTGCTGCGGGCAGGGCAGGGGGAGGCCCAGCCCGTCGGGACAGGGCTTGCTGGAGGTCACGACGTGGGGTTTGGTGTACGACTCCTTCACCGGCGCCGTGAAGCTGCGGGTGGGGGGAATGCGGGGTGACTGCAGGTCCTGGAAGACCCCACCGCTGTCACCGTCCCCCTCCCCTGTCCCCCAAGTCCTACCTCTCCCAGTAGCTGCAGACGTTGGGGTCTCCGGGGCGGAGGGCAGCCAGGAGCCCGGCATGCACGGCCAGCACCGCGGCCCGCAGCAGCATCCTGCCCGGACAGACCACGGCTTCACCCTGTGCCTCCGCACATTCCCGCTCCCCACCCACCGCCCCCGGCCCCAGCTCCAGATCCGACCTCCCTGCAGGGCTGGCTTTGCATTCCTCCATCCAGAGAAACAGCCCCGGCCCCGGCCCCGCTGCTCCCCAAGCACTGGCCTGTGCCAAGGGGAAACTGAGGCACGGCCGCTCAGCAGCCTGGGTGGCCCCACGCAGCCTCATCCCGGCATCCTGAGACGCTCCGAGGCACAGCCGGGGCATCACCCTGACCTGTCCTGCCGGACCCCATCCCAAGGCGGGGAGATGCTGCCGTGGGTGGGAACCCGGGGTGTCGGGGTGTCGGGGTNGGTTCGGCACGGCGCCTCCAGCCCCTGGCACGGCGCCGCACGGCCCCGCTTCAACCCGCTCTGTGTTTATTCCCAGTTGTATTTCCTGGATCCGTCAGCTTCTTGCTCAACCCAGAGAGGGTCCGGCTCTGCCGGGGCGGCTCCAGGAGCGGTGCCAGCCGGAGGCCAGGGTGGGAGAGCCGGCGACCCCCGAGCCCCCCGCGCCGGGCGGGCTGTTTACCGGGATGAATGTTTCAGGGCAGGGCTGCCGTGTGCCAAGGAGGAAACAGAGGTTTCCTGGTAAGCACAGCTGGATTTACCGGGGCTTCCTTGCTGCTCCAGCCATGGGACACTCCAAAAGTGCTGCCCCGGCAGCTCCCTGGGTTCATCCTCCCCCTCACCAGAGCCCGCGCTGCGTTTTGGGGCCAGAGCATCCGGTTTTGGGTGGAAAAACTGTTAGTGGGAAAGTTTCCCCCCGTTTTCCTTCTACTCCCGGCAGTGAGGAATTAATTGCTCATCCGCTGCCAAAATTCCCTCCCATGGACTCTGCCGAGGGGGGAGAGCAGGGGAACCCCAAGCTCTCCCCAGCACCCCACTCATCCCCAGCCTCATCCCCCGTTCCAGCAGCGTGACCAGGGGGGTCCCAGCATCGCTGGGAACAAACAGGAACCACGGGGAGAGGCTGGCAGGAAAAGCAAGGAGTCACCAAAACGTGCCAGCACATCCCATCTGCTCCTCTCTGCGGGGCTCAGCCGCGGGAAGGAGCCCCCCAGGGTTGCCATAATGGCAAGAAACACCCCGAGACCCGGCGCTCCTCTCCCCAGTGGTGTCCCTAAGAGCCCCCGGGTGGGATGAGAAGCATCCCACTGGTGATGGGGCTGAAAGGAGGGTGTGGGGTGAGGGCAGGGGACCAGGGGACCGCCCTGCCCTGTCCCTGCGGGGAACACGGTGCCGGACCCCCCACAGCCACTATCTCTGCCCCGGCGCTTCCTCTGCCACAGCCCGGGATCTGACGCGTTTCCTCCGCGGACCCGCAGGGATGGGGCTGGGTGAGGGCGAGGGGGGCACGGGTGCAAGTCAGGGGCAGAGTCGGGGTCAGCACCGGGGTCACCGCGGGGTGTCGCAGCACTGTCCCACGCCCCTTCCGCTGTCCCCCAGCCACCGTCCCCTCACCGGCGTCCCCTCACCTTGGAACCTGCACCATCCCCTGCCCCCCCCACAGCGCTGGGGACCGTCCCCTCCGACAGCACCCAGCAGGGGACGGTGCAACCCGCCCAACCCAGCCCTGGCCCCAGGGTGCCCCGGGCGGGGGACGGTGGCACTCACCTGGCCGGGGGCCGCGGTGACAGGCAGGGTCAGGGCGCAGCGGCCCCGGCGCGGGGCTGGCCTGGCCGGCCGGGATGGCGCAGCGCGGCCGTCGGAAGCAGAGGGAGGGCTGGAGCTGCTCTCAGGAAGTTTGGACGTGGAGTCAACTACGGAAAAGGGAAAAAAATAAAAAAAAAACCGTTAATTTTTTTTTTTTTTCTCTTCTGTCCAGAAACCAGCAGGTTTTGGCACAGGAGCACCGCCGGGACTGCTCACACAGAACGCTTGGATGGGGAGGGGTCTGTGGGGGCATCCTGGTGCAGCCCCTCGGTGGGGTCCTGGAGCACCCTCCTGGGTGCTGGAGGGTGTCCCCTTCCCGAGGGCTCTGTGGCACCCATGGGTGCAGGGCTGTCCTGCAGGGTTGGGGCAAACGAGGGGACCCTGTGACCGAGGGGCAGCTGCTCTGTGGTGAGGGGATGTGGGGAACAGGGTTTCCTTTGGCTTCGGGGCAGCGGCTGCTGGCAGCAGAGCAGAGCCCAGGGCTGGTGCCCAACGTCCCTGGTACATCATCCCTCCATCCCAGGGGCATCATCCCTGCAGCATCCCAACATTCCGGGCACAGCATTCCTACATCCTGGGATCCCAGAAGGACATCCCCCTGCACCCTGGGCGCATCATCCCTGCATCCCCAAATCTCGGGTACAGATCCCCCCTCACAATCTGGGCACACAGTGTCCCTGCATCCTGGGCACGCGGGATTCCTCCATCTCAGGATCCTGGGCACATCCCAGGACCACAGGCATGAGTCATCCCCTCATCTCTGACACCCCAGCCCCACACTGTGGCATCCCTGGCCATGTGTCCCCCTGCATCCCAGGATCTCTGGCCATACATCACCCCATATCCTGGGTTCCCTGGCCTAGCATCACCCCCATTTCCCTGGATTCTCAGCCATCCACCAGCTCTGCATCCCGGGATCCAGACCGTGTATCACAATTGTATCCCGGACTCCTGACCATATCCTCACATCCCCAGATCCCCGTGTCACCACGTGTTCCCCTGAACCCGGGACCCCCGGCCAGCCAGCTCAGCACCACGGGCCCCCTTGCCCAGCTGCCCCCCACCCCCAGCTCACATTAGCGGCCTCCGAGGCTCCCAAGGCGCCGTTAATTGCTCTGCTCGTTACAGGAACAGCTCTGATCACTCACAACGATTTTCACATCCCAGGGAGACTCGGCTGCCCGGCCCCCTCCCCGTTCCTCTCCCCGGGTCTCCATTAGGATCAAGCCCACCCGCATCTGGGGCTCCGCTGTGGCCACCCCAAAACGGCGCTTCCCGGAGCAGGGGTGGGCGTCGGGAACGTGGGGGCTGCGGCGTCCCGGTGTAGGAAAGGATATCGGAGATGGGACAAGCTGGGGACATCCGGAGCTGAGGATCTGGTGGGGAAGTGACCCCCCCCTCCAATGCTTTTTAAGGTGTCCCCAGGGCGGTGGGGAAATATTGCTCGGGGACCCTCCAGTGGCACTTCAGTGCTGAGATGCCTTTGCAGCCCCCCCGGGACCCTTAGAGCCAGAGAGGACGGAGACCCCCGAGTGCACTTGGGGGTGGTTGGGGCTGTGCGGGGCCGTCTCAGTGCCAGGATCCAGCTGCATTTTCCGCTGCCCTAAACATCCACCCCATCAGGAGAGGAACCTGCTCCAAACACAGGACTGATCCTCTTAGAGGAGACCTGGGGTCCCCTTAGGAGGTTCTGGGGGGGAGTGAGACTCTCCAAAGAGCAGAGCCAGCCGGGCCATGATTTGGGGGGTGGCACCAGGGCACAGGAGGGCGGCACAGCCGGGAGGGACCCGTGGGGCAGGATGTGGCCGGGGACCAGCAGCAGCCGCGTTGGCTGCAGGAGGCAGAGTAGGGCCCGGGACACCCCAGCCCTGGCGAAGGCAGGTTAGCGGGGCCAGGCCCCGGTGCCGCTGGGGCGGCAGCTTCACCAGGGATCGGAGCGTTAATTACCTCATTGCCAGAGTCCATTACCGCTCCCCCCGGAGCAGTGAAATGGAGGAACTTCGGCAGGAGGGAGGGGGGGGAGGATAAAATCGATCGCGGGGTGAACCTTAACTCTTCCCTGACCACTCTAAGGGGGAAACTGAGGCACTGCCACGCCCATGAGAGGAAATAGAGGCATTGCCATGCCATGAAGGAATCTGAGGCAGGGATGCAGGAAAGCCCACCCTGTTTGGAGAGGAGTGTCACCTCTACACGTGGTCTCTTTTGGGGCACTGGTCTGTGCCAATCTCCAGCATGGGGCTGGAAAAGCTCAAGGTTGTAATCTAGTTCCTTCTTCAAATTAGATAAGAGGGAAAAAGGCCATAAATCAACTTGGGCAGTCATTAGAGACCCCAAGGAAGCAGGTGGGGGGCTCTGCCAGACAGGCTGAGGTCCAGCAGAGCCAGACCCTGCCCATGCCAGCTCCCCATTGCAGGACCCTTGGCCAGAGGGGCCTGACCCCACTGCAGGGCTCTGGGATGCGTTACAGTCTGGGAGTGCTGGTGATGGCTCCCGTTTCCTCCCGTTGTCATTGTGTCACATCCAGCCACTGGGCACAGCCAGGTGCCGTGCCAGCCCCAGGCCCCTCAGCACCCGCCGCAGACCCCCTGGCTGATCCCACCTTGCGCCGTTCCTCAGTTTCCCCCGCGACCCCGCTTTCCTCCTGCTTATCTTGGGTCACAGGGGGTAACAAAGGAGCTACCAGGGCTCTGCCTGTGCTGCTTAATTATCCAGATGAAATCAATTCAGCTCCATTATGGTCAAATCCAGGTCTCAACCATTACCAAGGCGGCTGGAGAGCCTGAGGGAGGATGATGGAGTGGATGCCACAGGGCATGTGATAACCCCCTGGTTCCGATGAGAGGACACAGCGAAGGGGGGGTGTCACTCTTTTGGGGGGATGGGTGTTGGCTTTGTGCTGCAAAGTTCCATCCTCCACCTGGAGCCCTGGGTGAGGAGACTCAGGCTCCCCAGGCCAGGGTGTGGCACAAGAACCGCTGGTCCTCATGACCCGGCCAAAACTGTCCCTTTCTGGGCTGGGGATGAGGACGCCATCCCTGCACTGCGCCCCACTCCTGGGGTACAAAACACACCATCCCAGGCACATACATCCCAGATTCCTGGGCACACACCATCCCTGCATCCCAGGCACATACCGTCCCCACATCCTGGGATCCCTGGGACAGCTCCTGTCCTCTCCCCCCGACCAGGCAGCTTCCCTGATGCGAAAAGCCCTTCTTTCTCCCCAAAATTTCCCCATCCCACCTGCCCAGCTGACACCCCGGAGCACGCAGGGGCCAGTGCGGGGGAGACACAGTTTATTATTGACTGGTTTTGCTGCAGAGCGGGTGAGCATGAGGCATCCCAACTCCCCCGGGGAAAACTGAGCCCCCCAGCTCCTGCACTGGCACGGACCCTGCGCTGGGCTCTCCCAGCTCTGCCCCCCTGAGCCAACCCACATCAGCCAAGAGCCTCCATCCCGGCACTGTGGGAATGCCAAGGAGCCAGACAGCAGGGCCACAAACCGGGAGCCACAGCCGTGGGGGTCCCCCAGCCCAGCCCTCCAGCCCCTCTGGGAGTGGGCCGGTAATTTTGCACTATAAATAAGGTTTCAGGCTTCTCCCGCCTTGGGGCATCAGTCCAGGGCTGTGTGGGGCAAAGCCATGCCCCTGGGCAGCAGGGCGGGCAGGGGAACAGCAGGGAGCAGAGGGTGGGTGGGGGTCCCCACTCAGCCCAGGATGTCCAGGTAGACAGGGGGTGTCTTGACCAGGGCCTGGAGGCGGCTGTGGATCTCCTTGATGGGCTGGCGCTGCTGGGGCTCCCGGTGCCAGCAGCTCTGCATGATGGCGTAGACCTCGGAGGGACACGTGCGGGGCCGCTCCAGCTCCCGCCCCTGAGTGATGCATTCAATGGCCTGTGGGAACAGGGATGGAGGTGGCATCCTCCACTCCGAGCACCCCTGGGGGGCTGTTACTGTCCTCCTTCCCCCCCGCTGGCTCACCTCGGTGTTGGAGAGCTGGTACCAGGGCTGCTTCCCGTAGGTGAAGATCTCCCAGAGCACCACCCCGAAGCTCCAGATATCGCTCTCGGTGGTGAATTTACGATACAGGATGCTCTCGGGAGGCATCCAGCGGATGGGCAGCATGGTCCTGCCCCCCACCTGCCCAGAGCAGGGCTGTCAGCAAGGCAGGGACCCTCCCCTTTTCCTTCCTCCATCCCTGGCCCCACTCATTAAACCCCAGGTTAGATGTAAGAAAGAAATTTGTTACTCTGAGAGCGGCGATGCCCTGGCACAGGTTGCCCAGAGAAGCTGTGGATGCCCCATCCCTGGATGTATTCGAGGTCAGGGTTTGGAGCAAGCAACCTGTTCTATTGGAAAGCGTCCCTGCAGGTTGAGCTGGATGCCTTCCAAACATCCTTTCCAACCCAACTCATTCTGTGGTTAAATGTGGATGGAAAAGGGGTGGGAGGCCGCGGCCACGAGGGAAAACTGAGTGTGGCCTCCCAGCCCATCACGGAGCGGAGAGGGAACAGCTCACCCGGTAGTAGTCGGTGCTGTAGATGTCCCGGGACATGCCGAAATCCCCGATCTTCACCACCAGGTCGTGGCCCACCAGGCAGTTGCGGGTGGCCAAGTCCCGGTGGACGAAGTGGAGGGAGGCGAGGTAGACCATGCCCGAGGCGATCTGCGTGGCGATGTGCAGCATGTGGCCCAGCGCCAGCGGCCCCCGGGGCTGGCCCGGGCCCTGCTCCAGGATCTTGGCATCGGGGCCGTGGGACCTGCGGGGCAGAGGGGCTGCTTGGAGGGCAGGACGTGCGTGGGCAGAGGCAGGGAAAAGGCAAATCTGGACAGGGGGCAAATCTAGAGGAGGGTTTACGAGTGGGGAAAGGTGCCCACGCGTGTCCGCACAGATTCCAGGCACGGGCAAGCACTTGTGTTCACACACAGCAGAGAAGGGTGTGCACGTGTGCACACACCCACACACTTGTGCATTCTCCCCTGGCACACGGGCACACAAGGGAAAGGCACGGGCCTGTGCCCAGGTGTGCCAGGGAAGGGAGTGCACACATGTGCACAGAGGGGAAACACGTGCTGACACGCGTGTGTGTGCACAGGGGAAGAGCTGTGCTTGTGTGCACATGCAGGAAGGGTTACACACTCACAGGGGAGAGGTGTGTGTGCATGTGCACACCTGTGCACACACGCAGGCGAGGGTACACATGCATGTGCACGCATGCAGGGGAGGGCACACGCACCTGTGTACACACACAGGGGAGGGCACACATGCATGCGCACACACAGGGGAGGGCACACATGCATGTGCACACACACAGGGGAGGGTACACACACCTGTGCACACACACGGGAGGGCACACACACCTGTGCACACGCGTGGAGGAGGGCACACATGCATGCACACACACACAGGGGAGGGCACACACACCTGTGCACATGCGTGGAGGAGGGCACACACGCCTGTGCACACATACAGGCGAGGGTACACATGCATGCACACACACATGGGGAGGGCACACACACCTGTGCACACACACGGGGAGGGCACACATGCATGCGCACACACAGAGGCGAGGGCACACATGCATGCGCACACGCACGGGCTGTCCCCCTGCGGAAGGCAGCGTGTCAGGGCGTGCAGGGCGGGTGTGAAAGCGGCAGCGCGGGTGAAGTGGGGCGTGTGAGCCCGGCCGGGGGCCAGCGCGGCTCCGGCCGCCTGCAGCCCCGCGGTGCCTTTGATGGCGAGCGCGGCTGACAGCCCGGCCGGGGCAGCCGCGGCCGGGGGCTGGGGGAGCTCTGCTCGGCAGAACCATTAATGCCAACTCCCATAACAATAATCATAAAAGCCACGTCTCAGAGCTCCTCGCGCGGCCACTAAAGCGATGCCTCTGGCAGCCCCCCCCGTCTAGCAGCAATACCTGGGGGGGCAATCGAAAAGTCTCTGCTTATTCCAGCTGATGGCCAATCTCTCTCTATTTAAGCCTCTCAGACAGCNCAGCTAATCTAATCAATATTGCAAGGAGGGCTGCATTAGCAGGGAGCAGGCTGGCTGTGCTGATGGAGAGGCAGATGGGGGGCTCCTGTCCCCCCCCCGGTCCCACCTGAGGAAGCGGTTGAGGTCGCCGTGTTTCATGTACTCAAAGACCATGATGAGGGGCTCGCCCTCAGTGCAGACGCCGTAGAACTTGACGATGTGCTCGTGCTGCAGCACGGTCAGCAGCTCGGCTTCCCGTTGGAAATCCAAGCGGGCGCTTTCTGTCGCCTCCTTCAGCGCCTGCCGGGACACGGCATCAGTGACACCCCCACGGAGCCCCCTCATCCCCGCACTGTATCCCCTCCTCACCTTCACAGCCACCAGCATCTTCTCCTGCTCTGGGAGGAGGTTGTAGCACTCAGCCAAGAAAACCTTCCCGAAGGCGCCCTCGCCCAGCTCCCACTTCAGCACAATGTCCCGCCGCTGCACATGGTGCACGCCTGGGGGGACCCCCACCCGTCAGTGCCCCCCCGGGTCGGGTATGAGCATGGGGGGATGCTCGGGGACCACAGTCCCCCACCCAACCCTTACAGGCGTTGCAGAAATACTGGGGGTTCTCAATGAAGTTGCTCTTCAGCCCCTCCAGCTTGCTCTCAGCCGAGGAAAGGGGGCTGCTGCCCAGGTTCATGAAGTGCAGGGACATGGCCAGGTCATCTTCTTGGGCCAGCACCGCTGAGCCTTGTGGGGACAAGGACAAGGCCATCAGGGGATCCCCCAGCCCCCCCCAGCCTGTGCAGCCAGTGCCAGGCTCTGCCGAGCAACCCCCTGCTCGTCCGGCCCCCGGGGGCCAGGCAGCCCGATCAAAACCATTTAGAGGCTGAATCCATTCCAGCAGTGAATTAGCAGCTGCTGCCCACTCTCCCGGGGGAGCAAACACCCCTCCACGGGTGTCCCCCAACCCTCGGTCCCCACCCACAGTCCCTTTTTGCCACACCTGTGACCCAGCCCAGGTGGGGCCACAGCCCTGGCTGCCCCAGGGATGTGGGGACCGGGCTGTCCCCGTGTCACAGCCCGAATATTGAGTCACCAGGCTGGGGGAACTCACGGTTAATGCCAAACTTGGACCGGCGCCCGCACTTGTTGAGCAGGATGAGCATGACAGAGAGGGAGAGGCAGGCGAACACAGCCAGAGCCACAGCCACCGAGACCTGGTGGCAGCGAGGACAGGCCTCAGGTCAAGGTCCCACCAGGTCCCTTTTCTCAGCCCGTGGGACGGGAACAAACCCGTGAGATGGTTACAAGCCCCAGGAGATGCCACAGGGAAGAGTGGGGCACTCTGTCCTTCGTCCCCATCAAATCCTCCCATCCCCCGTGGTGCCGGTTTGTCTGTCCCCGGGGGATTTGTCCCACCCTCTTGCAGGTGTCCTGGTCCTCCCATCCCAGACTGCAGAGCATCTCCTCACCCCAAACGTGTGCTCATCCGTTGTCTCCACAGGCCCCTCCAGTGAGCTGTTCCTGGTGCCTGGGGCAGGGAGAAGGTGCAGGGTGAGTGTGGGGTCCCCCTCCCCTGAAATGGCCCTGGCAAGGACCTGGACACCCCAGGATCAGCCCTGGGGCTGGGTGGAATGCCCAGTTTAGGGGGGCTGGAGCAGCAATCCTGGCCACTCACCCAGTGGGGACAGAGACACTGGAGCAGCCCAAAGGGAGAGAAAGGAGAAACACTTGTTATTCCTCAGGTGGGAGCACCCCATCCTTCCCCCTCTCATCCCTGGAGAAACTGAGGCACACCAGGGCTTGTACAGATGATAGGCAGAGCCCAATACAACCCGTTCTGCACGCCAGGCGTGACAGCTCCTCTGTAAGGCAGGGGAGACCCCCGGCAGCCCCCACCTGGCACCTACCGGGGATGGGCTCCTCAGGGCTGAAGCTGAAGGGATTGTCCATGAACCGGCCCTGGACGCTGCGGGCGGCCGAGCCCAGCGGGTTGTGGGCCAGGAGGGTGTAGTTGCCGTTGTTGACGTGGGTGGGACGGTTGAGCTGCAGGCAGCCGTGGAGGACGGTGGAGTTGTGCTCGTACTCCATGATGTGGGTGTGGATGTAGGGCCCCTCAACCAGGTCCGTGCCGTTGAAGAGCCAGCGGATGCTGGGGGTGGGGTTGCCATCCACGGAGAAGGGGATGCACCAGGAGTGCCGGGGGATGGCTTCGTCTAGCAGCAGGATCACGGGGGGAACTGGGACAGACAGAGCTGGGTGGGTTCCTGAGGCAGACCCCCTACCCAGCCCCCACCCCAGCCCCTTCTGCACTGCTCACAGGTGACGTTCAGCATCACACTGTCTTCTGCAGGCCCTGCCGCGTTCTCCGCCCGGCACGTCAAGTCCTTGTGGTTGAGGTAGAAGGAGACGTTGTTGATCTCCAGGACGATCTCCCAGTCTGAGAGCTGCAGGGAGTACCGGGACGGGGTGAGCAGATGACACCCCCCAAGCCCGGCCGGCTCCTGCATCCCCCCCGTGCCCACCCCACCGGGGAGAGGATGCTGGGGGGGGGTCAGTGCTGCTGGGAGGGTTCCTGGCCATACCCCTGGCAGGCTGAGCTTGCCTTGGTGACAGCGAGCAGCTCGGGTCCCACCTCGGGGACCACCCACTCTGCAGTGGCCGGTGGGTCAGCACTGATGTGGCAGGTGAGGTTGACACTGTCCCCTTGGCGCAGCACCACCTCGGGGGGCTCGATGTGGACCATCGGGGGGTCTGCAGGGGCAGGAAAGGTGAGAGCCACATGTATCCCTGTGTCCCGTGCTATCCCCAGCCACATGGCTCAGGACAGGGGACAAACCCAGGAGCCAAACCCATGAGGGTCCCCAGCCACCTACCACAGGCGTGGAGAACCTGGCTGCCCAGGGGCACCAGCACGCTGCCCTCCCAGCAGGCCAGGGACTGGTTCCCCAGTTCAGCCCGGCTGCTGTTCTGCCACAGCTGCAGCCAGCGGAGGCTACAGGAGCAGTTGAAGGGATTTCCCACCAAGATGCTGAGATGGAGCAGGGAGGAGAACACAAGCTCAAAAGGGCTCCGGGCCGCACACATTTGTGTGTGTGTCACAGCAGAGTCAGCCAAGGCTGCACCTGGGCATCCCCAGCCCCGGCTTTGTGACCCATGTGCCACCCCTGCCCCTGTCCCCACACCCACGGATGTGAGAGCCACCATGTCACTGCATCCTCGTCTCTGTCCCTGCCTCCGTGCCACTTGAGGGGTACATCCCCAGTGGGAGGTACTCTGCACCCGCCTCCCCCCTCTCCCTCATCACTCACAGCTCTTGCAGGGGCAGATGCTGGAAGGTTTTCCAGGAGAGGCTTTGCAGTGCATTGGAGGAGAGATTCCTGCTGGGACAAACCCCGTCAGCCGCCCCTTCCCACTCAAACTCCCATCCAACATCCCCGTGCTCCGCAGAGGGTCTGGCCGTGGCTCGGGGCAGCACCGGGGCCACTGCTGTCACACCGTGACCAAGCAAAACCAGCCCTGCCGGGCGTGCCACCAGCCCTCGGGCACCTCCCTGCAAGGGGGGAGCCCCATGCACCCCAGGAAAGGGTCCCTCCCGCTCTCGGGGGACCCTTCCCACACCGAGCAGCACGGGGGCTCCCGGGGGGGCCGGAGCTGCCCGCACTCCTGCCCAGATCGATGGTTTCCCACTCAGCGGCACAGCCCCGCGTGGCCCCCCCGGCCAGGCTGATGTGCCCGTGGGCAGCGGGACACCATCGATCCTGCCCGGGCGCGGGGACCGGCCACCCTGCACCGGGGCCAGAGCCCGCGGGGACGGGGCCGCTGGTCCCCAAACGGGGGGAGGGCGTTGAGGGAGGGGAGCGGGGAAGGGGAGACTCACACGTGGCTCAGCCTGGGGGTGTCCAGGAAGGCATCGGCAGAGATGTGCTGCAGCCCCGACCGGGAGATGGTGCTGGAAGGAGGGAAGGGCTGAGCACCTGCACTGTGCATCTGAACGTCCATTCTGGGGGCGTCCCTTGTGACTCCTTGCAGTGGGATTGAGCTCTGGGGTCCCCCCTCCAGCAGCCCCTTCCCTCCCCCCATTTCCCCGTGCAGGGACCCCTCCCCGGGGTGCTCACAGGTTCCTGAGGTCCCGCAGCCTCCTGGTGTCAGCTCGGGTCAAGGTCCTCAGCGCCTGCTGGTTCTCAATGATGCTGGAAGGCAAAGGAGGGGGGTCAGGGTGGCAGCCCAGGACCCCTCATGCCTGGGGGTGTTGGCAAAGCGTGGGGCAGGGGGAGTGAGAGGGGCACAAGGGGCACAGCTCTCCCAGTCCCCAGGCTATGCCTGCAGTACAGCCCACAGCCAAGGATGGGGACAAGGATGGAGCTGAGCTGCCTCAGTTTCCCCTGGGATGAGCTGGGAAGAGGGAGGGATGGCAGCAGGTGACCCTGATGGTGCTGAGCCCCCGGTTCGTGCGAACTGTGTGGGGCCAGGGCTGAGCCACCACTGTGGTCTCACCCGCAGAATGAGTTTGCTGGGTCTCAGCCCCATTCACCCTTTGGGTCCCCCCCTTTTCCCACACCCCATGGTGTCCTGCACTGTGACAGGGCCACCACTGTCACTGTCCCCTCATCCATTTCTCCAGGCAGGAGATGAAGAAAAGCCCTTTTGGGACCAGGTGCAGGGTTTTTCCCTGCCCCACCCCACAGGCTTCTCCTGTGAACCCCAAATCACAGGGGCTGGTGAATTTGGGTTCAGATCCACACCAAGGGGGTTTTGGTCCTGCTGACCTCAGTGGGAACGGGACAAGAGCAGCTGGGGCAGTGGGATGGCTCCGGGTCTCTCAGGGACCACCATCCCCACCACCACCCACCCCACCCCACCAGCCAGCAAACAAAGAGCTGGCAGCGCCTGTGGCGCAGCATCTCCTGGCACATGGGGAAACTGAGGCACGAAGACACAGCAGCCAGTCCCCAGCAATGCGGCACAGGCAGGGATGTGGTGGGGAGGAACCCCAGGAATTGGGGCACTTTGGTATCCTGCAGCATCCCGTCCCCCCGTCCCCCCAGCACCATCCTCATCTCTGCTCGCTCCAGCCCTTGTCTCCACACCACACATCCTGGAGCAGGGGAAGAAGTGGGAGCAGAGTAGATGCCTCAAAACAGCAAATTTGGGGTGTGTCCCTCCAGCACTGGCCCCGGGGCACAGTGACAGCCCAGACAGGAAGGGGACAAGCGGCTCCCCACACCCCTGCCCTGCCCAGCACGGTGTGGGTGCTCCCTGCCCGGGGTCCCCGCTGTACCCCCAGCGTGTTGCCGTGGTTGGCATCGCGGCAGAAGGGGGTGAAGGGCTGCCCCCTACCCCTCGCTTGATCCCTGGGGGGGGATGCTGCAGCCCCCCCACCCCATCTTTGCAGCCCCCGATGCCTCCCACCACGCAGGCACTCACCCCACAGCGATCCCAGCCCATGCAGTGATCCCTGCTCCATCGCTGCTCCAGCCCAGCCCCGCCATCCTGTCCCCGAGCTAATCACCTCCATCACCCCACTGCCCAGTCTCTCAGCTCTGCTGCCCCCGGCCACATCACCTCATCGCCGGCTCCGTCACTCCCAGCCCCTCTGCCTGGTCCCCAAAATCTGTCACTCCCAACCCCATCATCTCCACCCCTGAGCTCTGCCACCGCCAACTCCATCACTGCCCCGGCCCCATCCCTGCATCCCTCACCCCCGTCACTCCCAGCTCCTCTGCCTGGTCCTTGGGCTCCGTCACCCCCGGCTCCATCAGCCCCAGCCCCGCCATCCCCATCCCCAAGCCCCATCATCCGCAGCTCCGCCGTGCCGTCCCACCACTCCCAGCCCCTCTGCCCGGCGTCTGAGCTCCGACCTCCGGCCCCATCGCCCCCGGCCCCACTCACACGTCAGTGAAGCTGCCGGTTCCCAGCAGCGCGGCCAGGCTGCCCACGGTGTCGGGCTCCCGACAGAGCAGGATCCCGGCCCGAGGGCAGCGGCAGGGCCGGGGGCAGGGACCGGCAGCGCCCGGGGCTGGCAGGGACAGGGGCAGGAGCAGCGCGGCCAGGCAGAGCCAGGCGGGCAGCGGCGGCATCGCGGGGCGGTCCCGGGGCCGGTCCCAGTCCTGGACCCGGTGCCGGTGCCGCCAGTGCCGCCCTCCCTCGCACTTGCCCGGCAGCCCGAGCACGGGGCCGTGCGGGGCTTAAAAGCAACGCAGGGACCGGCCTCCCGGGAGGGGCCGGCGGCTCCCCCCGCCCCGGCACCGCCCCCGCCCCGGCCCGAGACACCCGCGGCCGTGATTCACCGGCACCGGGAAGGCTCCCACCCGGGCGAGGGGGATTCCGCACACGGGTAGCGACCACGGAGCCCGTCTGTTCCCTGCCCGCGCCCCGCCTATGCCCTGCCTAGACCCCTGTGCCCTGCCGGTGCCCTGCCGCCACCCTGCCCGCACGCTGGCGCCCTACACCCGCACCCCCAGCCCCAGCAAGTGGATCCATCCCACCACTGGGACCCCCCGAAATCCTGGGGCACACCCGTGCATGTACACACAGGCACACACACCCGCCCCAGAACCTGGCTCAGAGTGGGCTGCAAGACAAGGGCCGCGGCTTATTACCATCCCGGGGGTCACTTACAGTCCCCCAAGCTGTCACACCTCTCCGAGGGTGCCCCAAATCTCGACAGGCATGATGGGCTCTCCTGGCTCAGGCTCTTCCCCAGCACCGCGTTATGTTGGGGCGCAGAGACGCTGGAGCGGGGGGGACGTTTGGTGGCACAGTGACCCTGTCCCCAACGGTCCCCCACCTCCGACCAGGATCCAGCCTCGTCCTCCTCCCCGAGGTGGGGCAGGACATGACCGGTTTGCACCCACGGCCCTCCCCACAGGGTTCCCCATCCCCACCCGGCTGATGTTTGTCCCCACACTTGCTGGGAAGCACGTCGGGGGTGTCACAGCTGTGCGCTGAATTCAGCGCGTTCTCAGCCTGCCCCCTTCCCCCACGGCTCAGTCCCCGGCGCACCTCCACCGCCAGCCCCAGTGGCACCCAGGGGACCCCGGTTCCTTTGGGGTGACCTCCCGTGGGGGCCCCACCGGACACCCCGGCAGCTGCCCGCGGCAGAGCAGACCAGTGGCTGTTGCCACATCCTAAATTCCACTGCTTTGACGTTTTTCTCAAGAAACGCCCCCGGTTTGGGCACCGCAGGGCAAAGCCGCAGGACACAGATGGGACTGGCGGAGTGGGAAGCCCCGTGCGCCGCCCCCTGCCCCGCGACCCCCCCAAGCCAGGCACTGCCACAGCTGAGCCTCGTCCCCTTTATTCATGCTCGGATTAGGCAGCGATGCCCCTTCCGTGGACCAGCACGGCCTCAGCACTGGTCCCTGTGTGCAGGAAACTGGGGACAGACATCAGGGCAGCCCCAGGCTTCTCCCACTGCAGGGCTGCCCCGTGACTCAGTTTCCCCACCTGTAAAAGGTGTGGGGATCACAGGGGGGGGCTGACCTGTTTGCCAGGCAGCTGGGGAGCGATGACAGAGGCGGGTTCCACTCCCCCAAATGCCAAACCCTGTTACCCATTCCCATACCCACATTATCCCACCCCCCCAAAAAAAAGTAAGGAAAGACCGGGGTGTTCTCCTCCCAACCAGCAGCCCCCCACTCCCTCCCCCCAACTTGGAGCACCCCCAATTTATTTTCAGGGAAAATGCATCCCATGGAACATCCTTGCGTTGCTGCCGCCCTCTTTCCAAGGCACCCACTCCTTGGCTGGGCCCTTGGAAGCAATAAATAATGCAGGAGGGTCCCAGCAGTGGGGGGTGGCTGGAGAAGGGCGTGGGGTGCAGAGTCCAGCGGGGGTCCGAGGACACCCGAGGTCAGAGTGAGGCTGTCCCGTTGGGGACCTGGCCTAGGCTGTGGTCCTTGCGTGTGGGAAGGGGGGATGCGGGGGGCTCGTCCTCCTCGGGGGGTGGATCTGTCTCAGTGTTGGAGGGTTCTCCCGAGCCATGATGGCCGTTCTCGGGGCTGTAGAAGAAGGAGAGGGTGCGGAAAGCGGGCGCCATGTGGTCCTTGATGCGCTCCAGGAGCTGGACGAAGGAGGGGCGCTGGCGTGGGTTCTGCTGCCAGCACAGGCACATCAGCTCATGGCTGCAGAGAGAGGACACCTGCTGGGTTTGGGGGGCTCAACAACGCTCCCAGCACCACAGAGACCGGGATTTCCCCTGCCAGCCTTTCCCGCAGCAGGCTGGGGCTGTGAGGGGGCGTCCCCCAGCACTCACAGTTTGTCGGGGCAGTTCTCGGGCCTCTCCAGGATGCCGTTGTCCATGACGAAGCGCAGGACCTGCTCGTTGGACATGCCCTGGTAGGGCTGCTCGGCCAGCGTGGCGATCTCCCACAGCACCACCCCGAAGGACCTGCCAGAGCACCGCTGCTCAGCCAGGGCATCCCTCCATCCCCCTGGCTCTGCCCTCCTCGGCACCTACCAGACGTCAGACTGCGTGTTGAAGATGCCATCCTTGAGCGCCTCGGGGGACATCCAGCGCACGGGGAGCAGCCCCTTGCCCCCTTTCCGGTAATAATCCGTCTCGTAGATGTCCCGGGTCATGCCGAAATCTGGCAGAGGAGGAAGAGGAGGAGGAGGAGGGAGGCGTGAGCAGCAGGAGGCACAGGGCTGGCACAGCCTGCCCGCCGCTGCCCACCCACCTCCAATCTTGACAGTGAAATCCTCGGACACCATGCAGTTGCGGGCAGCCAGGTCCCGGTGCACAAACTTGTTGGCGTTGAGGTAGGCCATGCCGTCGGCGATCTCCCCTGCCATCTGGATCATGTCCTTGAGCGACGGCGGTGGCAGCCCGGGGTTGTTCTGCACCGCGCACAGAGTCAGGGCTGGGACAGGGCCACACCAGGACCCCCCTGGAACAGGGTGGGTGTCACTTTTCCTGTCACCTGGCCAGCCCCTCACCTCGGCTTCAGGCCTGAGGGAACGCAGGTAGCTCTTCAGGTCCCCACGGGTCATCAGCTCCATGATGACCAAAGCTGGCTGGCCCTGGGATACAACGCCGAGCAAACGGACCTGCAGGGACAAAGAGGGCCGGCATGTGAGTGGCCAGACCCCCCGTGTCCCCTCCCTCTCCCTCAGCTGCCCACCTACCACGTGGTGGCACTTGAAGGCTTTCATGACAGAGGCCTCGTTGAGGAACTCGATGCGCTCCCGCATGGTGGCCAACTCGTTGACTGTCTTCAGGGCCACCTTGGTCTCCTCTCCCTCCGTGACCAGCCCCAGCGCCACCCCCTCATACACCATCCCAAAGGAGCCCTGTCCCAGCTCCCGGATCACTGTGATCTTCTCCCGGGACACCTCCCACTCATCAGGCATGTACACTGTGGGGTGAGCGGGGATCACCCCATCCCCATCACTGTAACTATCCCCATCTGCATCCTCATCTTCATCCCATCTCCATCTCCATGTCATCATCATCCTAGTCCCTGTCCCCATCCCAATCTCCATCCCATTCCCATCCTCATCTCCATCCCATCTTCACCCTAATACTCATCTCCATCCCTTTCTCATGCCCATCTCCAGCTCATCCCCATCTTCCTCCCTGTCCCCATCCCACTGCCATTCCCATTCTCATTCCCATCTCCATCCCATCATCATTCCCATCATCTCTATTCCATCAGCATCTGCCTTCCTGTCCCCATCTCCATCCCCATGCCCACCCCCATTCCCATCTCTATGTCCATCTCTATCCCCATCTCCATTCCCATACA
>VZDJ01000251.1:689630-742970 GCA_008694505.1 Cyanoderma ruficeps | reverse complement strand
CCATCCCATCCCATCCCATCCCATCCCTGTCCCCTCCAGTGTGACCCCAGTGAGGAAAGGGCTCGGTGGCCTTTTGGGGTGGCCTGTCCCCACACCCCCACGTACTGTCCGAGGCGCTGAAGTACTCGGGGTTGACGGAGGCGTAGAGAGTCCCGCTGGGGTACCCGTCATTGTTCCTGTCGGGGTGGGCAGTGCTCGGAGCTGCCGCCTCCCCCCAGCCCCTCCCAGCTCTGGTTCTGCCAGACCCTGCCCCAGCCCAGCCCTGGGAGTGCAGGGGGGTCGTTACCTCTTCTTGTTGTAGAAGAAGACAAAGACGGCCAGGCAGGAGATGAGCACCATGAGCACCACGGGTGTGACAGTCAGCAGGACGTAGAAGCTGCTGGACTCTTCCTCGGCTGCCAGGAGCAGGCGGCCGTGGATCAGGGTCCAGGCACTCACCCCACCTCACACGGGACACCTGTCCCACCACCACCACTGGGCTGGAGAGGGGGAGCCTCCAGCTCCTGAGACCAGCAGCACCCTCTGATCCCTGTTTGCCCCTGTCCCAGAGCATCCCTCAATCCTCCAGATCCCCCAATCTATCAGCAGACCCTTTTGTCCCAGTGTCCCACTCCAGCAGCATCCCCCAATCCCTCAGCTCTTCAATCCAGCAGCATCCTTGGATGAAAGGTGGGAAGATGACCGGCCTGGCTGAGCAGAGGTCTTTGGCTGGAACTCAGGGAGAAAAGAAAGGTTCTGACCTTCAGAAGAGGGGTCGGGAAATTCAGGAGGATCTGAGGGAGCTCAGGACAAGAATGAAAATTAGAAGGGCCAAAACCCAACTAGAACTGAATCTGCCATAAGAGACAATAAAAAGGGTTTCTATAAATCCATCAGTACCCAAGGGAGAGCTGAGAAGAAAGTGAGTTCTGGGCGCTGCTGAGGCACCTCAAATCCTGGTGTCAGTTTTGGACCCCTCCTGACAAGAAAGACCTTGAGGGGCTGGAATGTGACCAGAGAAGGCAGCAGAGCTGGGGAGGGGTCTGGAGCACCAGGAGCACCTGAGAGAGGTGGGGGGGCTCAGCCTGGAGAAAAGGAGGCTCAGGAGGGACCTCCTGGCTCTGCACAACTCCCTGACAGGAGGGGACAGCCAGGTGGGAGTCGGGCTCTGCTCCCAGGGAACAGGGACAGGACCAGAGGAAGTGGCCTCGAGTTGCACTAGGGGAGGTTTAGATTGGATGTTGGGAGAAACTGGGAAGCATTGGAGCAGGCTACCCAGGGCACGGGTGAGGTCTCTGTCCCTGGGGGGATTTAACCGACGTGTGGACGTGGCACTTGGGGACATCAGCCAGCGACAGCCTTGGCAGTGCTGAGAGAACAGCTGGACTCGCTGGTCTTGGAGGCCTTTTCCAACCCAAATGATTCTGTGATGCTCCAGTGTCTCAGGCCGGGATCATCCCGCAATCCCTCAGCTTCCCAGTCCAGCAACAACTCCCGTCTTCAGCAGCCTGGCCCGGTAGCATCCCCTGACCCCACAGGTCCCATCCCAGCAGCACAGCCCAATTCCCCAGTGTGCTGGTCCAGCAGCACCCTCTGAGCCCCAGCTCCCCAGCCCCACAGCTGCCCCTCCCTGCCTGCCAAGGTCCCTGTCGATGTCCCTCTGTCCCCTGCAGGTACCTGGCCCCAGGATGTAAAACTTGACGAGCCCTGTCCATGAGCCGTTGCCAGCCAGAGAAGTGGCCCGGACCTTGGCTGAGTAGTTCCCTGGCTGGAGCAAAGCCAGGTGGACACCCCCATACTTGGAGTAGCGGTGGCGTGAAACGCAGACAACAGTGGTGACCTCCTGGAGGGGACAATGTGGGGGTGGGAAAAGGGCTTCATAGCCCCCAGCCNGGATGGGATGGGACGGGACGGCACGGCACGGTATGGCATGAGATGGGACAGGATGACTCGGCATGGCACGACACAGGATGGCACGGGATGGGATGGCACAGCACGGCACGGCACGGCATGGGTGCTGTGCCCCTGTAAGCAGACCTGGCAGGGCTGGGCAGGGGATGCCACAGGGGGTTCTCACCTCACTCTCCCGGCTGTACTTAATCTCATACTTGAGGATGAGCCCATTGGGATTCCTGGGCTCTTCCCAGCGCAGCAGGACACTGTTCTTGCCCGCTGGCTCCCACGTGACGTTCCCAGGAATGTTGTCAGCTTGCACTGGAGAGGGGCACAGGGGGAGTCAGCTCCTGGGGGCATCACCTGGACTCCAACCCGCTGCCAGTCCCCCATCTCAACAACCTCCCAGCGCATCCCAGCACGGCCAGGGTGGGGTTTGGAAGGGAGGAGGCTGGGGACGCACGCTCGGGCATGGTCCTGGCGAAGACGAAGGTGGCGGCGCTGCAGCCCACGGTGTGCGCGGCGTGGTTGCAGGCGTGGATGTCGATGCGGTACTCGGTGAAGTGGCGCAGCCGCGACAGCACCGCCCGGTCACGCACCACCTTGTCCTCGAAGATCTGGAAGTGGGGCTTGGGCTCGCCTCCGGGGTGGCTCGGGGCCAGCGGCTCTGCTGAGGAGGCGTTGGCCGGGGACGTGACGGCCACCACGTCCCTGCGCTGCTTTGGGGTCCTGTAGGACATGGCGACAGGAAGTGGTGGGAAGTCAAGGCCCCAGGATTGTCCCCCAAAATGGATCCCCCAGGCTGGTGTGGTCCCAGCTCACCTCTGTGGGTTCTTATTAATGGACGTCACCTTCCACGGTGGCCTGAGACAGCGGGAAATCAGTTAAAGGGTCTACCAGGAACAGGCACTGGATACCCCCACCCAGGCAGACCCACGCACCCAGCTTGAGGGAGCCCCCCAAAGCAGGGACCCCCACCAGATGGCACCTGGGGATGGTGATGGAATTGTGGAGGAAGTTCTCAAACTTCTTCTGGAAGGACTCGGCTTCACCCTCCATGCGGAGCTGCCCGTCAGTGGGGCGGCAGGGGCAGCACCTCTCCTCTGCATCCTGCTCGCCCTCGGGACCATCCCCAAACCCAAAGCGTGTGTCTGCACTGCTGGTGGGCAGCTTCAGGCCTGCGGGCAGCAACGGGCAGGACTGGCAGAGCCTGGCTCAGCGGCACAATCCCTGTTCCGCTGGTGTCCTTGGCTGTTGTGCTGCCCCCGCCCTGCCCGGCCTCACCTTTGTGGCAGTAGTCATTGATGTAGAGCTCCATGTCCTCGGCCAGCTGCTGCCACAGCACCAGGTAGTAGATGATGTTGCCGTTGCGTTGAGTGGGCGGCTTCCAACGCACCACGATGTGGGAGGAAGAGTTGGACATGGAGATGACGTCTCGGGGCACTGTTGGAGCTGGGATGACACACAGGGGTGGTCAGTCTTTTCTGGGGGGGTCCACCACAGGCATCCCCGGCCCCCTGCCAGCCCCTTACCCGCTGGCATGGTGCGGATATAAACCACTTCGCTCTGTGCCCCGTAGTTGCGTCCCTCCTCGGCCGTGGTGAGGGTGATGGCGCGCACGAAGATGGCGTACTGGGTCCAGGGACGGAGGTTGAGAAGCGTCACCCCCGGCTCCTGCTCACTGCTCAGGGGCAGATCCACGTCCAGCACATTCCAGCTCTGGGCCCCACAGGCATCCTGCCCCACATACTCAGACACATTCTGGAAGGGCCTGTCCCACACCAGGCATCAGGGAGGGTCCCGGGACCCCTGGGTGTCCAGCAGGAACAAAGGACACCATGGGCTAGGATTCCCAAGCCCTCCGCAACGGGGACAAGAGGGCGACAGGGACCACTTACGACTCCTTGTAGTAGACAATGAAGCTGAGGAGATCCCGGTACTCGGGGGGCCGGTACCGCTCCCACTTGAGGAAGATGCGATCGGACTCGGTGACGTTGGAGATGAAGCGCAGGGTCTGGGTCTTACCTGTGGGGAGGAGGCAGGGCTCAGGCAGAGGGTCATGGCACTGCCGGTTGTCCCCATCCCCATACTCACAGGACGCCCGGTCCCCATTGGTGCGGGGGTTGATCTCTGCCTTGTTCTGCCGCCCCTTGGTGCCTGTCACCTCCTCCATGCGATAGATCTCGGCCAGGCACAGCTTGGGATTGAACGCAAAGTACATCTTGCCCACGGGGATGGAGAGGATGTGGTGGCTCCAGTCCCAGAGCTGCTGCAGGTTCTGGTTGTCCAAGACATACAGGGTGTAATTCCTAGGCGAGGAGATGTGGATGGAGGCAGTGGGCAAGGGCACCTTCAGAGCCACACGTCCCCGCCAAACCCACACCATCCTCACCCATCCACCATGGAGTCACCACGGATCAGTTTGAGGTTCTTGAAGAAAGACAAGGAGACGAGGGCGAAGGAGTGTTTGATCTTCAGGAAGCCGGTGATGGTCTCAATGAGCCCCAGGCTGCTCTGCAGCTCCGAGGCCAGGTTATCTGGGAATGACACGCTGCATGAGCGCAGGGAGAGGGGCACCTCCCCATTAATTCACTCTGCAAGGGAAAAGACCCCTTCCTCCTCCCCCCACCCTCCACAGCAGCTCTCCCAGCCAGGGTGGGTTTGGTGGGGCCAGGTCTGGCACTCACAGCCCCGGCGGATGTTGAGGATGAGGTTCCCCTCGACGAGGGTGCAGCCCCCCAGCTCCTGCGCTGCCTGCATCGAATCGATGGTCTTGGTGCCCACCTTGCACTCCTTGGGACACAGCCCCTCACACTTGTGGCAGAACATGCTGTGAGCAGGGTGACAGGGACGGCATGTGAGCCGGCCAGCGTGCCACCACCGTGCCCGTGCCGGGGCACCGGGGACACCCCCACCTGCTCTCATTCCTGGTGTATCCCGAGGGACACTCGGAGAGGCACTGCCGCTGGTGGATGACGAACTTGGAGGCGTCGCGGGGGTTGTCGGAGACTTTGCGGAGGCTGGCGCAGTACTCGGCCGTGACGCAGCGCCAGCCCTCGTACTCGTAGGTGCGGGGCGGGCACGAGGGCAGGCAGTGCCCGTTGAAGTGGAAGTGGCGGCAGGCGACACAGGCCCGTCTGTCGCGGGGGCGGCCACAGCCCCCCAGGCACTCGACGTGGCAGCACTCACCAGCTGCTGTGCACGCCGAGCCCGCACCGCACGGGCACACTGAGAGGGGAGACACGGCACGTGGGCACCAGGGAGCAACAGGCCCCAGCCTCGGGCAGCACAGCTGGGATTGGGGTCGGGTGTACACCGGGGAGAGGAGACAGGTGGGAAGGGCTCGGGGGGGCTGCTGACATCCTCCAGGGCTGGGGGGAAACAGGAGTGAGGGTGGGATAGAAAGAGAGATGGAGTGATGCAGGGATGGAGGGGTGGATGGTGGGATGAAGGGATTCAGGGCAGGAGGGATGTGGAGATGGATGTGGTGATGGAGGAATGCAGAGATGGAGGGAGGGATGGATGGCAGGAATGTGATGCAGGGATGGAGGGATGCAGGGACAGGAGGAGGGATGCTGGGACGTGGGGATGCAGGAATGGAGGGAGAAAGGGAAGGACACAGGTATGCAGGGAGGGATACAGGGAGGTAGGCATGGATTGGTGGAGGAGTGGATAGAACACGGCAGCACTGATGGAGGGGTGCACAAAGGCAGGAACGGAGGGACGGCCATGTGATGAGTGGCAGGTGTGTTGATGGGTGGCTGAATGAGCAGCTGGATGGGTGGGTGGGTGACAGGCTGCATGGAGGGACAGCAGGACACATGGATGGACAAGGTGGGGCTCAGCCCATGCTGAACCCCATCTGCCCAGTGCAGCCAGGCCGGGGCCACAGCCGAGGTTGCAGCCCTGATAAGGATCTGTGTTTATAGTACATATTTCATTACCAGGTCTCCTGTTTACAGCAAACGAGCTCAGGAGGGGCCTGTATTTACCTCGCTGCTGGGAAAACACAGCAGCTGGGAGCTGGCTTCTCCTTGGAGGATGATACAGCACGGATCTGGTTACCCCACCGTGCTGCCGGCGCGGCACACTCCCAGCAGTAGGGGAGCCACAGCCACACGCTGGGCCTGCCATTCCCAGGTGGCTCCACCAGCTGTCCAGTGCCCTCCCAGTTTGCCCCACAGTGCAGACCAGCACCATCCCAGAAAAGCAGCTGGCACGACCAGGTCCCGTGCCACCGGCACCCACCTTTCTGGCAGTAGCTGGAGGTCCAGCAGCGATAATCCAGCTGCCCATTGACGCTGGTCTGCACACACGGCTTCTCCACGTCCAGGATGCCCGGGCAGACGTCGGCACACTCTTCAGCCAACTTATTCCCGACGATGTAGGTGCTGTCCCCTGTGTCGGGCAGCAGCAGCCCCCAGTCAATGGTGGAGAGGTGGCAGAGCTCCTGGTTGCGCTCAATGCGCACCGAACCACGAAGGATGTGGCCCAGGCTGTGCAGCCCCACGTCCCGCAGGTGGGGCATCTCAAAGATGACCAAGGCGTAGTTGAAGAAGAGGTTGGTGCCGCGGATGACGGAGAGGTTGGGGAAGAGATCCCGCAGGCTCTCCAGCCCGTAGACACGGAAAAGGAGCAGGTACTCTGTGATCATGAGCAGGCGAGGGAAGCTGAGCCCCCGAAAGTCCTCGGTGCCCGTGGTGAACATCAGCAGGATCTGCAGGTTGCCTTCGATGATGGAGCAGTTCTCCAGCTTCCGGAGCTGGGAGACGTCGTTGCGGATGTCCATGCTGCCGCAGACTGGGGTGGCGAGAGGGGGACCTCGTGGGCAGCAGGGATGGGGCAGCTGACCCCCACCCCCCCCCAGGGACCCCCAGGCGATGCTGGCAGGGGTTTAATATCCTGGTGCTGCCTGTCAAGCGTGGCTGGAATTGGTTTGGGCGGCTGGGGAGACGCGAGCGGCTCTGACAGCAGCCGGCGCGCTGCGGCTCTCCGGGGCACGGCGCGTCCATCAGCAGTGATGCTAACCAGGCCTGGCAGGCCAGGCACCTGCCCTGCCCCATGCCAGCCCCAGAACCATGTCCCAGCCCTGCTGCCCACCCTGGGGGAAGCTGTCTGGGGGTGCAGGTGGCTTTTCCCCTTCCCCGAGTTGTGGGGCAGCTGTGGGGGCTCATGAGGGCCCCACTCATGGACATGTGGTTACCCAGTGAGTGGCAGCTCCAGTGACGTTGTCCCCATTAACTCCCCCTCGTGCCCAGACAGGTAATGAGGCATGCAAGGCTACCACGGGCGTCCACACGGCAGTGCCCCAGCCCTATATTGGCTGTCCTGGGGCTTTTCCACCCAGAAATGGACAGCATGAGCCTCAGCACCTCCTGCTTCCCGATCCCGGCAGAGATGCAAGAGGCAGAATAAGCAAAGAGCTTCCCACTGGCAGCATCCCCAGCCAGAAACCAGGTCCTGGAGGGGATCGGGTGCGTGGGTCACCTCTCGTCTGTCCGCTGCCAGCCTGGGCCAGCAGCTCATGGCCATGTCCTTGTGACCTCATACCCAGTGGTGTTTTTCCCTTCTTGGTGTCACCCATAAACTGTGGGCACTGTGGCCCCATGGGCACTGTGGCCCCACGGGCACTGTGGCCCCACGGGCACTGTGGCCCCACGGGCACTGTGACTCTGGCCGCTGCCCGTAGCCCCTCACCCCTGCACCGCACCAGGTTCAGCCTCTCACTGGGAGCCCTGTCCCCTCCCTGTGGGGACAGGAGGGTCCCTCTGTCCTCCTGTGGGACCAGCCATGAGTGCAGCACCAATCCCGAGGGTTACAGCCCCCACTGCCACCATCGTCTCCCTGACCTTGCCCTGTCAGGGGAGAGGGTCCCTCGTGCCCCTGGGAGGACAGACAGAGGACAGGGGTCCCAGGTGGGAGCAGGCACAGTGACACGTGTCCCTTGGGTGGCTTTCGGATGCTTCATCCACTTCCTCCATTGCTCCCATCCCCCAGCACAGCCCCTCAGTGACTGGGGAAACTGAGGCACAGCTGGCAGGGAGAGGGGAAGGCAGGACAAATGACAAGCCCTCCTCGTACCCCCAGCTGACCCGTTGTGGCCATGAGACCCAAGTTCCACAGCTGCCTCCTCCTCCCCACCATGGCACCCCCTCCCCAGCCTTTCCCGCTCCAGCAGCTGTGCAGGGAGCAGCACTCCCAACTCCTGTGACAATTTTCCACCATCCCGGTGGGGCTGAGGAACCGATGCCCCCATCTCTGGCCAAGCCCCCCACTACACTCCCCTCATCCCCTCCCAGCAATAGGGGGGTCCGATGCTCTGCCTCTTCTGCCCAAAACGGGGGGTCTGCAGCACGGGGGATACCGCCATGGGGGCAAACTGAGACAGGAAACACTCGAAGATCTTTGCCTCAAGGTTTGTCTCTTGCAGACCCCCGAGCGCGGCCATCACCGGGCAGCCCCCGCCCCAGAACTGCCCCAGGCCAGCGCTCCCCTCCCCGCTCCCGGCCGCCCCCTCCCAGGCACTTACTTTCGGAGGGAGCCCACACGGGGGGCAGCGGGAGGTGGCCGAGGACCAGCAGCATCACCCCCAGCCGCGGGGCACCCAGCGCCCTCGGCCCCATCCTGGAGCGGAACCCCCGGGGCCCCGTCCCCGTCCCACCTCGGGCTCTGCTGCACCGTGTCGGTCCCGCTCGCCGTGTCCGGCCGGTCCCCGGGGAACGCCGGGATAGGGGGGGGCCCCCCTCGGACCCTGCCCGGACCCTGCGGCCCCTTCACTTTTGTTTTCGGCTGCTGCACACAAAATATTTAGCCTGACAACTGTCAGGGCCAGGGCCAGGGCATGTTTGGGAAATAGAGAGGGGGAAAACAGGGCGGCCCCCCCGCGCAGGAGTGGGTGGGAAGGAAGAGCTGCCTCCTGCCTCAGTTTCCCTAGCTAGAGCAGGAGGATCTAAGTTGCCCTGGCAGGGGGAGGCCAGGAAAGCAGCCAGCGACTCATGGGGAGCAGCACAGAAGGGACAACTTAGGGGTCACTTTGCCTCACAGGGTGAATCTGGGGTGCCAGGAGCCCACGGCTTTGGGGTCCCCAAGAACAGCAGCCCTGCAGTGAGGGAGGAAGCTGCGGGCAGTCAGCACCTGCCTGGCTGTGACGAGCCATCCTTAAGGGGAAGCAAAAGCAGGAGAAAAGGGTAGAGGAGAAGGTGACATTTATTTTTCTCATTAGGACAAAGCAGGGAGGAGGGTCCCAGCCCTGGGGCAGCATGAGCTCCACTGCAGCAAAACCTGCCGGTGCTGATGCCCCGGCGACCTCCAACACCCTGGAACTGGGAGCACTGGGGCGGGACAGTGCCCCGACCCCTTGGATGGGGCGGTGGGGGGACCCCCAAGGCTCCTCTTGCAGGGGTCCTGTCTTTGCTTTGCAGGAGCTCAGGAGCAGCTGCTTCTCCGCCGGCGCAGCGGGGCAATGCGGGGGCTTCTCTCCTCCTCTTGGTCGCTCTCGCAGCAGCGCTGGGGGCACAGGGAGGGGCTGCAGGGCAGGGACGGGGCTGCCCCCGGAGAGAGAACCCCACCGGAGAAGAGGGCACCCCGGGTGGAAACAACCCTCCCTGCACAGCCACTGCACAACACCCCACCCTGTTCGATGCCCCCATCTCTGGCCAAGCCCCCACCACACTTCCCCCATCTGATCCCAACAATAGGGGGGTCCCACGCTCTGTCCCTCCTGCCCAAAACAGGGGGTCTGCAGCATAGAGGGCACTGCCATAGGGAGAAATTGAGACGGACCCCCCAAATCCCTTCTCTCCTGGGGGCTCCTGGGGGCTCACCAGCTCCTCATCCTCCTTCCTGAGGTCGCAGAGCAGCTGCGTGCGGCACAGCCGGTTGCAGGCAGACACTGTGTTGTAGGAGAGCTGGGGGACAGAAGGGGAGGGGGGCCAAGGTGAGGGTCCCTCCCAGCTCTACTCCCCCCACCACAGCACTACAACCACCCCTGAGATGGAGCCAGCCCTGGGACAGAGCCCAGCCTGAGCTCCCCAGGGGACTCAGGGGTGATGGGACCCCCCAGCCTGAGCTCCCCAGGGGACTCAGGGGTGATGGGACCCCCCAGCCGGGCACCCCTTCACCTTCCACTTCCTCCGGGCGTTGAACTTGCGGAAGTTTCTCATGTTGATGGAGGAACGGCTCCGGCTCAGCGCCTGCGTCCTGCTCAGGGGCTGCGGGGGCAAGGACACGGCGCTGTCACTCTGTCCCCACCCCGCTCCCGGGGGGCTGGCAGCCACCCCCTGCCTGTGCCTCTCACCTTGATCCAGGGGTGGCCCAGGCACTCGGCTGCCGTCATGCGGTGCCTGCGGCACAGAGGGAGGGGTTGGGGTTGGGGGTCCAGGCCCTACATATCCACCGTGGGGATTGGGAGATGGGGATGGCGCTGGTGGGGACAGAGAAAGGAACCAGATGGAAGTGGAGGTGATGGGGATGGAGATGTGGATGAGGTGAAGATGGAAATAGAGGTGGGATGGAGGTAGGGATGGGATGGGGATGGGGACGATGGGGATGTTGGAGGTGGAGATAACCAAGGGGGAGGTGGGGGCAGTGATGGGAAGGAGATGGAAAGGATGGGGATGAGTCCTCACTGTGGCTCCTTCACCAGCAGCTGGCGGATGAAGTCCTTGGCCATCTCGGAGGTTTGGCTGAAGCAGCGCTCCTCAAACTCGTAGGCACCAGCCACAACATTGGAGAGAGTCTCAGCATCCGTCTCACCCTGGAAGGGGGACAGGCCACTGAGCCTGTGGGGACACAACAGAGCTACTGAGCCCAGGACAGCACCAGCTCAGCCACCTCAGCACGCGCAGTCCTTGTGCCTCAGTTTCCCCCAGCCACAGGGAGCATTGCCCCATACTCACAGAATGTAGGTGATGACTCCGATGCTCCTGAAAGGCAGAGGTGGGGGTCAGGTGCTGCCCTCCCTACTCCCCCCACCCGGGGGGGTCCCTCCCCACCCACCAGCTCAGCCTGTTTTCCCCAGGTCCTGACTCCTCACCACATGTCGGTCGCGGGGCTCAGTGGTTCGTAATTGATCACTTCAGGGGCTGGGGGCAAGCAGAGCCGGGGTGGGACGTTAGAGGGACAGCACCGTCCTGCCACCTCCCTCCCTGCATGCCTGGGGGTCCCGTCCCCAGCCCTTGCTGTGGCCCCCCAGAGCAGCCCAGCTGCACCCCCAGAGCAGAGCAGGGACCCCCAGGTATGTGCCAGCCCCGTACCGATGTACTGGGGGGTCCCACAGAGGCTCTTGAAAGTGACCCCGTCCTCCAGCTGCTGGGCCAGCCCGAAGTCGATGATCTTGATCCAGGGCTTGGGGACATCCTTCTCCTGCAGCATGATGTTCTCGGGCTGTGGGAACAGGGCCGGGCACAGTGGGATCATGAAGGGGTTACAGTTACCCTGGGAAGCTGAGAAGGATGAGACCAGGGCTCTGGAGATGCCTGGCAGCCCTTGGATCCTCAGGGAGTGAGGATGGAGGGTTCCCACGGGCACCTTAAGGTCGAAGTGAGCGATGAGGCGGGCGTGCAGATATTCCACTCCACACAGGATCTGCGCCAGGAACTCGATGGCCTCCTCCTCTGACAGCATCTCCTTCTCCGCAATGAAGTCGAAGAGTTCCCCACCACTGATCCTGTGCGGGGTGGGGACAGGGGGGCTCGGCCACCTCCAACACATGGCACAGAAAGGCAGCCCCCCGCCCAGGACCCCACTCACAGCTCCAGGACGAGCACCACCTCGGCTCTGCTGGTGAAGAGGTCGTGGAGCCGCATGATGTTGGGGTGGTGGAGCTGGCGGAGGATGGCGACTTCCCGCTCCACCTGTGTCCTGTCCAGCCCCAGGCGGCTGCCCCGGCGCCGTCGCATCTTCACAAACTTGGCGGCGTAGAAGGCGCCGGTGCTGCGCTGGCGGCAGAGCCTCACCAGGCCAAAGTGGCCGCTGCAGCAAGAGCTGGGCTGGGGCACAGCCGGGCTGACCCCACGCCGGGGGGGAAAACCCAGGAATCTGGGCACCCCTGGGGCTGTGGTGGAGATGGGGTCCCCACCTGTACCCCACTGAATCTGCCCGGCTCCCTGCCTGCCCTGTGTTCACCTGCCTGCAGCCTGCTCACCTGTGGTGGGTCCCACTCGCCTGCCCAGATCCCACTCACCTGCCTGGATTCCTGCTCACCTGCCCAGCTTCTCCAGCAGCTCATACGTGTCTTCCACGCTGCCTGGGCTTGGGGTGGCTGCCAGGCCCTCGGTCCCCACATCCTCCCTGGGCTCAGCCACATCCTGTGGGGCAGCACCAGGACCTGGCTCAGCCCCTGCCCAGGGCTGTGCCACACCTGGGGCTGCAGGGACCCCCATCCCCTGGAGCACCAGAAGTCCCCAGCACGCTCAAAATTCCACACTGGGAATTCCCCAGTTCCTAGTACTGCATCTGAGCTCAGGCCCTGCCCAGTTCTTCCAGTTCACACTCAATTCTTCAGCACGTGGAAACTTGGAGACTTTCACCCCCTGATAAGGACCTGCAGGAGCTGCTCGGGGGGCTTGGAAATGGGGCAGGAGCAGGAAGAGTGGGGGTCACAGAAGCCTCCCTCTCCCTCACTGTGCAAAACGCAGAGAAAACACAACATTTGGGTTTTTTTTTTAAAAAAAAGCAGATTAATAGCAGATGAAAGCACCGCTGTGAGCTCGCCATGAGAGCCCTGCCCAGTCACTCCCAGCCCCCTGGCTGTGCCCCACACACGCCCCCACAGCCGTGGCTCACCTGGGGGCTCTCAGGGGCACCCCTCGGCCCCCCCTCAGCTGGGACCCCTGCCTGGCCACCCTCGGCCATCCCTGCAAAGACAAGAAGGCCCAGGGTGAGGGGCTGCATTAGGTCTGCAGGTCCTGGTAGAGGAGGGAACAGGGCTGGATTCTGTGAGGAGCTGCCAGGAGCCTCCCCCATGTCCGAGAGAGCCAATGCCACCAGCTCTGGGATGGACCTGCCTCTGGCCAAGGCCGAGCCCAGCAGTGACGGCGGCAGCGCCTTGGGATAACAGAGTTAAGAAGGGACAAAAGTGATTGTGCAGAATCAGCTGCGGCGGAGAAATGTGTGAGAGCAACAGCCCTGCAGAGACCAAGGTCGGGGAGGAAGGAGGGGCAGGAAGGGCTCTGGGCACCAGAACAGAGATTCCCCGGCAGCCCGTGGGGGTCCCCGGGGAGCAGAGACCCCCCTGCAGTCCTGCAGGAGCCCCCGGCCGAGCAGGGGATGCCCGGAGGGGGCTGTGAGCCCGTGGGAAGCCCCCGCTGGAGCAGTTCCCGAGGCACTGAGCCCGGGCAAGGAAGGGCCCCAGCCTGGAGCAGCTGGGGCAGAGCTGCAGCCCAGGGGAAGGATTCCCTCTGGAGAAGCCCCTGGAGAAGGGTCTCCCCGAAAGGAGGGACCCCACCTTGGCCGAGCAGGGCAAGGACTGCGACTGCCCTGGCAGAGCAGAAACAATCTGTGCTGAACTGCCCGGGGCCCCATTCCCATCTCCCTGTGCCGCTGGAGGGAGGAGGGAGAGCCTGAGGAGGGAGGCGTGGTGGGGAAGATGTTTCTAAGCTTTTACTTTTCATTATCCCGCTCTGATTTGATTAGTAATAAATGCAATTAATTTCCCCGATTTGAGTCTGTTTCGCCCATGGCATTAATGGGTGAGTGACCCCACCCAGGAGCCCTTTGCTCTATTCCCTGTCCAGCTGAGGAGGGCAGTGACAGTGGCACCTGGCACCCGGCCCCCCACAGAGGGATGAGGGATTTTGGGGGGGACAAACATCTGCCTACATCTGGCAGAGTCCCCTCAGCTTGTTGCACTGAGGTGGGGACGTGTCTCATACTCGGCAGCTCCAAACCACAAACCTGCCTCTCTCAGCTCACTCAGAGCAGGCCAACACCAGGACCCAACCCCCCCGTGCCTCAGTTTCCCCAGCTGTACAATGGGGCGATGCTCCAGAACAGGGGCAGTGGGACCAGTAGCCCTGCAGGGAAGCCGAGAACTGCAGGGGATTTGCTCTGAGCCCCGTGTTGGGGCCACCTCAATGTCCCCAGTGCTGTGTCCCCAGGAGTGGGCGGTTTCCTGGGCTGGGATGGGCTGTGGGGTCCAAGGCCACCAGGAAAGAGATGGGGATGGCAATATTGGCTCTTCCCCAGGAAATCCAGGGGGATTCGGAGGGATTTGAGCCCCACAGGGACAGCCCTGAGGACAGAGGCGCATCACACTGGCTGTGCTGCACCACTGCGGGGCTGTGCTGCACCACTGCCTGCACCAAACAGGGGCTGGGGCCCTTTCTGTCCCCCAGCGGGGCCCTCAAGGACAGTCAGTGGTCCCCAAGCCCTTTTGCCCTTCAGTCTCTCCTGCTCCCAGCTCAGCTGTGCCCCCTTACCTTCCCCGAGCCTTCCTCCACATCCAGCGGCACTTCTTCCTCACTCCGCAGGCAGCCAGCACAAGGGACAGTCCCTGCCCACTGGGACTGTCCCCCGGGTGGGTGGAGGCACCCGGCCAGGCACTGCTGGCCCCTGGCACGGCGCGGAGCTGGCCGGTCCCCGAGCGGGGACGTGCACGGGGGCGGCTGCAGCTGGAGCCAGGCCGACATCCCCGGCCGTGTGACACGTCCCTGGGGGGACAGTGTGTCTGTTTGTCCCCTGGGGACGGACACAAGCAGCTGATTCCTCCATGCCTTGCCAGACACGCCCTTGCACTGAGATGCTTTTGAAAGGAGGGAAACTGAGGCACGGGTGGCCTCAGGCCTCAGTGGAAACTGCTGAACTCCTGTGCAGAACCGGACCCACGTGGGCTGCAGGGGGGGGCAGAGTGTCCTGTCCCACCATGTCCTGCAGCCCCTCACCAGGACAACCAGCCTGGCCTCAGCACTGCCAGAAAATGAGCTCCAGGTCAGCATCCAACTTCCAAAACGCCCCACTGGACCCCAAAACCCCCCAACCAGGACAGCCCCTGAGCCTGGCATGTCATGGGGACCTGGGACCCCTCACCTCCAGCTCCAGCCGTCCTCCAGCAGCCCTGGCAGCGCCAGGCTCTGCCTCACAGTTGGGGCATTCCCGGGGAGCTGGGGCAGGATCTGGCCGCAGCAGCGCAGAACAAGAAAATCTCCGCGTTCCTCCTCCCGCAGGCTCTTGGTAACACCCCCAGCTGTGAAGAGGAACCAAAAACGGCCTTTTAGGAACAGTTCCTGATGGTTCCAGCCTCAGCTGCTTGAGGAGGACACAGCGGGATGAGCCGCTGGCAGACAGTGCCCCTCTCACCGAGCTTCCCCCTTCCGACGTGCCGGCGAAGGTTGCGAACAGGAAGTCTGGCTGACACCGCCAGGGGAAACGTGTGAGGCTCTGAAGGTTTTTGGGGAGGGACGGGTTTCTTTAGGGGCTGCTGGGGGGCACCAGGCACTGTCACCACCCAGGATTCGTGGACCCACCGCACAGCTCACCCATCTCTGTTCCCGGTGCGATGGAAGAGCTGGATCCAGCCCTAATCTTTGTCTTAATTCCCAATCCATGCAAGGCCTGGGACGCAGCCGGGTTGGCACAGCTCTCGCCCTGGGTCCAGCTGGAGCCTGGCACCACCCAGGGCGAGAGTGGCAGCAGACACGTGGCAGAGCTGCAGCACTGGCAGCTCGGCTGCTCTTCCCTCTGGCTCCGGCACCCAGAGCCTGAGGAAGGGGAATAGTGCTGGATAAGAGCACGCCGGGACTAACCCTGGCTCAAGGTGTGAGCCTGTCCCCACCGAGCTCTGCTGTCCCCACCGAGCTCTGCTGTCCCCATGCCCAGCAGTCCAGGTTCCAGGATAAGGACAGGAGGGACAAAGACACCTTTGCAGGCTTGGACGTGCTGGTGGGCAGGTGGCCAGAGTCCTCTCCTGTCCACAGCCCAGCCTGTCCCGAGGCTGCCGGTGTCACTGGATGTCACCCCACGGCCACCATGCCACTTTCCTGTGACGTCTCCCCATCACATGAAGGTTCTTGGTTGCAGCTTTGGTTGCAGCTTCCTGCCTGTGGCAGGCAGCAGAGGCCGAGCACGGGCAGGGTGGCGGTTCTGCCCCACCCCGGCCGTCCCCTGCCCGCTGCCCCCCGTCACCGCCTGGCCGCAGAGCCGGGGCCGCGGGGCCCGGCAGAGGTAGGAGGGTGGGCTGGGGGCTGGGGCTGGGGGCTGGGTCTGGGAGCTGGGGGCTGGGGGCTGGGGCTGGATTTGCAGCAAGGCCAAGGAGTGAACCCTGAGCAGGGGCTGCTGGACCCGGGGCAGCACCGGGCAGTGCAGGGACGCTCCCCCTGCCCAAAGGCAGGACAAAGGGCACGATGATGGGGTGAAGAGAGAGGGGTTGGGGTCCCCTGCCCACATCAGCCCTTCCAGCCAGATCTTATCGTCTCCAAAGGGGGAAGTCTAGCCCGGAAATGTCTCACGGAGCAAAGCTTTCAGCCCGTTTCCAGACTGATCTGACTCGTTCCCACCTCAGGAGTGCAGGGTTTCGGAGGCCCCAGGGAGTAAATCCTGCTGAGCTGCCCCACTGAGGCCAAGGAGCTGGGATGGGGGAGTAGGGATGAGCCCACCACCCCTGCCCAGCACCTCCACCCAGCTGGGGGATGCATTGGACAGTGGCATTGTCCCCAGCAGCCTGGCCATGCCTGGGCAGAACCTGTCCCGAATTCTCCCTCCCAACATTCCCTGAGTTGGGTTACTGCTGTTTGGGATGTTTTCTTTCTCTTTGTCAACACCTTCCTCATCTTCCCCTGTCTGCTGGGGCACAGGGCCGGGCTGGGCCGGGCTGGTGGAGCTGAGGTGCCCCTCTTGGTGGCCGGATCCCCTTGCTCTCAGACAAGCCTCGACTGACTCCTCTGACTCAGCTTTGCCTCCCAGATCCCGACAGCCCCAGCATCTTCCACCCCCTCGAGCATCTGCTGGGGATTAATGTTGTTTTGCAGGGTGTTGGCAGCTCAGGGTCAAGCTCAAGATCCCTCCGGAGCTGCTCAGCCTCTCCCTCCCTTACCCAGGGCTGACCTGACACACTGGGGACTTGAGAGGGGCTGGAGGCTTCACAAGCTTTCTCCTCAGCTCCTCCCCACCTACATCACTATCCCCAGGACCTTTCTCCTCTGGGGTCCCAAGGACACTGTCTCTTCCTGTCATGCAGGTGTAGGGTGGTCTCCCTGGGGAAGATCAGGGTGATGAGACTGAGCTTGGGGAACACAAGGTGCAGGTGATGCTGACCCAGGTTGTTGGTGAGAGCTGGGCCTGCGGGGGGTGTCTTGGAGCCCCCCAGACTCTGCAGTGCTCTACAGGCAGCGAGGGGCCCCAGAGGAGGCCTCCCTGCCCTGAGCCTTTTTCTCCCCATTCCCTGGGACAGGGGCCCCCATGGATGACGACCGTCCCCTCTTCACCACCTTCAAGCCCTTTGGTGAGGACAACACAGCCAGAGTCAAGCCAGCTCCCAACACAGCCCCCGTCCAGCCCCAGGGGGCAGAGCTGCCGCCGGGACACCACAACAGACATGGCAGGGTAGGACATGGGGACGTGAGGGTGGGCATGAGCCCTGCTCACCATCCCAGCCCTTGGCCTCAGGGGCTGCACTGGGAGCCCCGGGCAGGGAGTGGAACATCCTTGGCACGTGTCCTCGCCTGAGCTCCCGGTGATGTCCCCTTTCCTCCAGGTCCCTCCAGGCTTCTGGTCACCTCCACCAGCCCAGTCCCTGCCTCCAGGGGACCCATGGCCAGACCTAGTGGCCCTGCGTGCCCGGACGAGGCTGTGGTTTGAGCAGACACAAGCCCAGAGGTTGGGGCCCGAGGGGAAGCTCCCAACGTGGTTTCACGGCTTCATCAGCCGGAGGTGAGCGAGGGGGAGGCCAGGGTGGGGAACAGGGTCGGTGTCCCCACCCCTGGGCTCCTAAACAGGGAGCTGGACCCCTGGATCACATGAAAGGGATGAGGTTGAATGGCTCAGCCTTCCCACAGGGAGGCCGAGGAGCTGCTGCAGAATCAGCCCCTGGGCTGCTTCCTGGTCCGCTTCAGTGAGAGCACCATCGGCTTCGTCCTCTCCTACAGGTGAGGGACCCCTCTGAGGGGACGGGACAAGCTCGGTCCCCTCCTGGCTGCTGTGCCCATCCCATCCCCTCCCCTCTCCTGTCAGGGGCAAGGATCGCTGCCGGCACTTTGTCCTGGACCAGCTGCCGGACGGGCGATACGTGATCCTGGGGGAGCGCAGCGCCCACACCGAGCTGGCCGAGCTGCTGCAGCACCACACCACGGCGCCCGTCACGCCGTACCACGAGTTCCTCACCGTGCCCCTGCCGTGCGGATGGGTGAGGTCCTGGCCCCTGAGAGCCCCCGCAGCCCCGCAGTCATTCCGGCTGCACGGACAGGGTGATTTTCCCAAAGCCAAGGGAAGTCCAAGCATCACAAAAGCTGGGGATGGAACCGCAACCACCCTGGCTACCAGGAGCACGGAGCCAGCCCATGGCCAGCACCCGGCTGGGTCTGCCCTGACCGCGCACCCACCCCGACATCTCTCTGCTCTCCCTGCAGAAAGAGGAGCCCCGAGGACGGACACAGCCCCCAGCTGGCCGTGATGCTGCGCATTCCCCACTGAGCGAAGCGCCAGCAAAGCTCCCGGAGTACAGCCCGGTGACCCTCGGAGCCGAGGGCGGCTCCACCAGCGAGGTAACAGGGCAGAGGGAATGGAGGCGCTTTCCCGCGGGCAGGAGCCACAGGTGTCACGAGGCGAGGGGGACACAGTGACAGCCACCACGGACCCACTTGCAGTCCTCACCTCCGTCCTGTCCCATCTCTCCCCCAGGCTCCCAGCGCCCCGCCGTCGCTCCCTCCCAAGAGCAGCTCCCGGGCCGCGGCTCGGGGGCCGCACAGCCCCTCCGGCAGCGCGGCAGCGCCCGAGGCTCCCTATGCCCAGGTGCACAAAGCAGCCGCCCGGCCCGAGCCCCAGGAGGCCAAGTACCAGCAGCTCATGTGTTTCCACGTCTACGCCGAGCCCTGCGAGGACATGGCCCCCGGCCTCCCCACCCGCTGCGAGCCCTCGGAGCCCATCCCCGAGGAGCCCATCCCCGAGGAGCCCATCCCCTTCTATGCCATGGCCCGGGGCCGCAGCCCCCGCACCGGCCCCGAGGAGAACATCTACTCCGAGGTGGCACTGGCCCGGCAGGATCTGCCTGCTCGGCTCCCCACGGTACCCCAAAACACCTTCTCCACGCTGCCCCCCAAGCCCCGGCCCCACCACCGGCTCTTCCGCAGCGTTTCCAGCCAGGACTGCAAGAGGAGGCAGCTCTCGGCAGCTCCCAGCACAGACAGAAAGGACAGAGGAGCTTCCAGCACAGGCACAGAGGTGGGTGCCCAAGGCAGGTCGTTGCTCTAGAGCTCAGTCCCAACACGAGTGAGGCGTCCCCGAGCCTGAGGGATCAGGGTTTGCTCCACACCAGGAGCACAGGGAGAAGCATGGAAAGCTGGAACGGTTCAGGTTGGAAAGAAGCCCATCCCATTCCACCCCCTGCCATGGGCAGGGACACCTTCCACTATCCCAGGGTGCTCCAAGCCCTGTCCAACCTGGCACTGAGCACTTCAAGGGATGGGGCAGCCACAGCTTCTCTGGGCACCCTGTTCCAGGGCCTCTCCACCCTCACAAGGATGAATTCCCTCCCAACATCCCGTCTATCCCTGCCCTCTGGCAATGGGAAGCCATTCCCCCTTGTCGTGTCACTCCAGGTCCTTTCAAAAACCGGGGTCCTGGCTCTAGCAAAGCCAAGGGCTGGGAGGGTGAAAGGCCAACTTTGTGCTATTTCCTGGCACTCAAATCCACCCTCTCCCTGAGAATTCCCTAGGTCATCCTGAACCCTGCATTGGAGTTGGATGACCCCACGCCCAGCCAGAGCACACACAGGGACCAGCAAAGCACAGCCACGGCTGAGAACGTGTATGAGCAGCTGCCTGGGGACTGCCCCTAAGCCACCTGCACAGGTGGGCTCAGGACATGACCTTGGCTCCCAGGCAGGAGGAACCTCAGCCTGAATCTCACTGCAGGAGGTCCTCAACCCTGGGAGGAGAGGTCTTCCAGCTTCCCAACCCTGTTGGACAGCACAGGGGGAAGCAGGGTTACCCTACCTGTGAACACATTCCAAGGGACTTCTGTTAATAAAATGAGGGGAAAAAAGGCTGTTACAGGAAAAACAGGGACGAGTTTGGCACAGTTGCTGCATCCAGTTGGATATTAAATTGGCCAGAGACTGGAGGGATGTGGCAGCCAGGGCTACGCTGAATCTCCCCAGCCTGGAGCCAACACTCCAAGCCCTGCCTGCTTCCTCAGCCACAAAACTTGGGATGACACCAGTGTCCCAGGGCTGCCCCGTGGCTGGAACAGCACTGAGCCAAATGGTGCTGGGCAGTGTCAGGGGTGCTCCCAGCTCAACAGAATCAGGGAGCCAGGATGGCCAGAGCCCTGGCTCAGAGGGAAAAGGAGGGCTGGGGCATCATAGCTGCGTTATCTCTGGGAAAATTCACTTCTGACTTTTCACAAACCTGAATTTTGTTGCTCTTAAGGTTGAAAGTGGAACACAAGCCCTTGGAACTTCCCTAAGTGCTGAACCCAAGCCATTACCCCAATGGGAAATGGAAAGGGGAACCTGGCAGTTCCAGCCCCCACACAGGCTGTGCTCCACACTGCAAACTCCCCGGGCCAAGAGGGCACCTGGATCTGAGCCCCTTGTGATGGAAACAGGGCTGGGTGGGTTCATTTAGAAGTATATTCCTTTACCAAATCTCTTCTGGGAGTACTTCACTGTACATATAAGATATGAATAAATTACTCAACAGTAACTTTATTTTGATAATTCAAATACTCAAAACAGGCTCTGCAAAGTACTAAATATACAGGGAGCTAAACTAAAAATGAGATTAGTTTAAAATGTTCTAAGAAAAGACTTCATTCATGGGGGTTTGTTGTTTTTAAGAGGTAACATGGGAGAAAAAACACCTCTTGGGAGTTGTTCTTACCAGAATAATAAATATTGGCCTTTTGAGCTGTGATTACAACAAATAAAACCCGGAGTGGTGGGAATATAAATTAAATAACCCGGCCAGCTCTCTGCTCCCTTGGGCATCACATGCTTTGGTGAAACACAAAGTGATGCCACAGAGATTTGGATCCGTGGATGGGGCCAGCAGAGCTGCACAGGATTTGCAGTCACATCACCTTGACAGAATTCCTTAAATTAAAAAAAAAAAAAAAGGTTTAATTTGAAGAAGTCGGTGCTGGGCAGTCTCCTTTTCCCAGCCAGGAGGGTAAAGTCAACACTTAATTGAAACAAAATTGATACAAACAAGCTGGGGAAAGAGAAGTACAGTTGGCAGCTCTCCTCTGTCTGCCCAGAGGAAACTGCGGAGCTCAGTCCCAGCCAGCCACACGTGGGACACTGCAACACTCAGTCTGATGAGTCTGAGAACAGCCTGGGTCGGGACAGCAGGCCTTGGGTGGGGGGAGAAGGAAAGAGGGGGGAAAAGGAAGGAGAATATACATGCACACATGGCTCAGGGTATCCCAAAGCCCCGAGTGTGCCGGGCAGGGGGACTTCCCTTCCAGGCTTGGCGCTTTCCCTGGCACAGGCTCTGACATGCACAGGGGTGTCCCCTCAGCACAGCTCAGGCTGTGGAGCCCAGAGCAAAAACACCACGTTAAAAACCAGGACATCAAAATCGTCGTTGTGAGGGGAGTGCTGGAGCGGCCCGGACACGAGGAAACAGCTGTGAGGACATCTTAGAAGGTGTAAAATAAAAAGAAAAATTCCAAAGCCAGGCTTGCTCTTAGAACTCACCCTGTTTTAGAAAGGAAAACGACACTCTCAATGTCCAAGAAAGGAGCAAAGTGGGAACTGGGAGTTTATTGAGCCTCTGCTGAAGGGTCTGGCCTCAGGAGGCACAGTCTGTTCCCTCAGGACAGGAGCTGGATCCTCACAACCAGCACGTTCCCTGCAGTGCCTTGGGACCATCCTTGGCTAATTGGAACCTTCCACATTATCGTTTACAATGAGGGAGGGGAAGGATTACAGGTGAAGTTTCAGGACCAGCTTGCAATGACTCTTCTTCCTGCCAGGCCAGGGAGGGCAGTGTCCGAGCAGCCCCATCCCGGGGCCCGGCTGATCTCCCGGAGACCAGGACACGCTGGACACAGCAGGTCACCCGGGACGCCAGCCAAAAAGCAGGACAGATGTGTCAGAATCCGTATTTGGCTTGAGTCTGCCGTCTGCTGAGCTTGTTTTCAGACCACGTGTTTTTCAGTTCCAGCTCCCTCTCCTTGGCCTGCAGAGATGGGGAGGATGCTGTTACCCTCCGTGTTTCAGTGACTCAGCAGCACCCCGGCCTCCTCTGGCCCCGCTCACGTGGAGCCCTCCAGCCAGAAGCCTCGTTACAGGAGTTAGCACAATCATCCTGACAGAGGCCTGGATTAATTGGGATGCACAGGCATTTCATTCATGCTGAAAAGCAGCTTCTCGTGGGGATGGGCTCAGCAGCCGCTTTGCCAACCCCAGGCTGGAATCCAGGACAGGATCCCAGGGCCTCGGAACATGCAGGAAGGGCAGAGCACAGCTGAAAGCTCAGGGCTGGGACCCCCTCAGGGCCAGGACTCACCTCGGGCCCCACTGGGGGTTCTCGGGGACAGCCCCTGGTCCCCAGCTGCTGGAGGAGCAGCTCCACCACCCCAGCCTTGTGTTGCCAAGACCAAACCCTGCAACTCTGCCTGGATCAGGTCATACACCACAGGCAGGCCACTCACCTGATGGATCAGGTACGTGATCTGGTGTTTCCTTCTTTGCTGTCCTGTGGGCTGATCTCCTTTTTTCTGGAAAGCAGAAAGAGGGGAAGTGTTAAGCCTGGAGAGGTGCTTCTCTGGACAGCCAACCAAGACAAGGGCCTGCACACGGCCATCCCAAGCAGCATTTGTTCCCTATTAAACTGCAGATTCCTTCAGCTGAAGCACTTCCTGGCTGGCCCTCCCCACCCACACGCCGTGTTCTGGAGAACTCTACTGGTCTCTCACATGTCATTATTCACCAAGTCCCTGCTCCCCTCCCTGGGACTTGCCCAGCACCCAACACAGCCCCAGATCTGGGCACTGAGCAGAGGCTCCAACCACAGCTCTCACACCCCACCTTGCTGAATGACTTCATGGTCTTCTCCTCTGTCAAAGACTTGGTCAGCCACTGCTGGGCCCCGCTCAGCTGGTCGTCACCTTTGATGTCCACAAAGTTGATCTCTTCCCTCCCACGATTCCGCTTGCCTTGCAGACGCTTGAACTGAAGGAAGAACAGAAGAGCTGGAATTACACTCAACACTGACCTGACACAAGGCACAGCAACAGTTTTCTAGCCAGGGTTTTGATCTTTTGGAGAATTTCAGCTTGCTACACATCCGAGTATCTAAAACTACTTAGCATGAGGGTTATCATCTCAATTTCCTATACAGGAAACAGCACTGACTTCTGCTTCCAGGCTTGCTCAGGAGACCCTTGGAGTCCTGAGTCTCTCATTTTAAGAGCCACACAAGAGCCTCAAGTTTTGCTGCCAACACATTGACCTGGTCTGCACCAGCCACAGTGTAGCCACAAGACAAGGGCAGTGCCCATCCCCTGAGCTGGCACTGCTGAGGCACCTCCAGTCTGAGGGTCAGTTTGGGCTCCTCATGACAAGAAAGAGATTGAGGAGCTGGAGCGTGTCCAGAGCAGCTAACAGAGCTGGGGAAGGGGCTAGAGCACCAGGGGAGGCTGAGGGGGCTCAGCCTGGAGAAAAAGAGGCTCAGGGAGGACATTCTCTGCACAGTTCCCTGACAGGAGGGTGCAGCCAGTGGGAGGTTGGGCTCTTCTCCCAGAGAGCAAGGGACAGGACAAGAGAAAACGGCCTCAAGTTGTGCCAGGGGAGGATTAGGTTGGATGTAGGGAAAATTCCTACACCCAGAGGGTTGTCCAGCCCTGGCAGTGGTGAAGTCCCCATCCCCAGGAGGATTTAAAAGCCACGTGGAAGTGGCACTCAGAGACATGGTTTAGTGGTGGCCTTGGCAGCGCTGGGGAATGGTTGCATCTGCTGGTCTTGGAGCCTTTTCCAACCTCAACAATTGATTCTGTCCTGTAGTTATCAGGCCTGCAGGCCCAGCTGAGCAGGAGCCCAGCAGACTGTGGGAGGGACTCCACACGTGTTCACAACACAGCACGAAGGCCCCTGGAAAAACCACCCAGCCCAAGCCACAGGCTGTGCTGGGGGCAGGACCGTGGCTGCCAAGCAGGCCCTGTGCTCTGGCAGAGCTCAAGCCACGTTCCACAGGGGGACAGACAATGAAGTGCCAACCGCTTCGTCGTCGATGAAGGAGGAGTCGTTGCTTGTCTCCTGCGGCGGGGCCTGGGCTGGTTCCACCTCCGGGTAGTAGCCACTGCTGTAGTAATCCTGGCAGGGAAAGGGAAACCAGTTTGTCGTGACAGCAATGCTGGAGTGGCACCAAGCCAGGGACTGCCCCATGGCAGATTCCATCAGTGGAACAAACCAACAAACACTTTGAGGGACTTTTCACAAGGGTCTGGAGTGACAGGACAAAGGGAACGGCTTCCCACTGCCAGAGGGCAGGGTTAGATGGGATATTGGGAGGGAACTCGTCCCTGTGAGGGTGGGGAGGCCCTGGCACAGGGTGCCCAGAGAAGCTGTGGCTGCCCCATCCCTTGAAGTGCTCAATGCCAGGTTGGACAGGGCTTGGAGCACCCTGGGATCGTGGAAGGTGTCCCTGCCCATGGCAGGGTCGGGGACTGGATGGGCTTTAAGGTCCCTTCCAACCCAAACCAGTCTGAGATTCTGTGAATTATAAGAAACAACCTGGGCTCAGACATCACCTCCAGTGAGCCCTGACTCTGCACCCACACATCCAGGGCATTTTCACAGGAGTGCAGCTGTCAAACATCTGTCCAGCAAAGAACATCTGGAGCTCTCACACCATAGGAATCCCCTTGTGCCCACAGTGCTGTGTCGCAGATAGCTTGGGCTTCATTCCCTGCCCTGTGTCCCAGGCAGCCCACATGGACCAGATTCCCTGCCCTGTGTCCCAGGCAGCCCACAAAGGCTGGATTCCCTGCCCTGTGTCCCAGGCAGCTCACAAAGGCTGGATTCCCTGCCCTGTGTCCCAGGCAGCTCACAAAGCCTGGATTCCCTGCCCTGTGTCCCAGGCAGCCCACATGGACCAGATTCCCTGCCCTGTGTCCCAGGCAGCTCACAAAGGCTGGATTCCCAGGAGCAGCCAGTAACTACCTTGAGCCCTTCACTCAAGTCCCTGTCCAGAGCCCCTCAGGCCACCTCCGGCCAGTGAACCCACCTGGTAGTAGCCCCCGGGCTCGCCGTAGGCGGGGGGGAACTGGCCGTAGGGGTGGCTGCCGTAGTCCTCGCCGGGTTTGGGTGCCCAGCTGTGCTGAGCTCCGCTGGAGCCCGCAGCCGTCTTGAACTCCAGAGGGGCGTTGGCGGCCGCGTCCTGGAACTGGGGCTCCGGCTCTGTCCCGGGCGGAGGGTCCTCCGACCCCCCCGTGCCGGGGTACAGGTAGGGCTCGGCAGCCGTGGCGCTGGGCTCGCTCCTGTCGGACAAGGAGAAGTAGTTCTCTGGCTGCACCTCCTCGTCGCTGTCCTCCTCCTCCTGGGTGATCTGTTTGGTTACCTGCAGCGCCGCGCTCTTGGCCGCGGCCTTGATCGCCGACGGGGACGGAGTTGTGGGCACGGCCGGCTTGGGCACGGGTTTGGCTTTGGAGGAAGAGCTTGGGGCCTTGGCAGGCTTGGAGTCGGGGGCGTTTTCTCCTGCTTTCCTGGAGAACGCGTAGGGCAGGAGTAACCGATTGGTCTCTTTCACTGTCATGTTTTTGGGCTGAGGAAGCAAAGCGGACAAGCCGGAGCCCTCGCTGCGTCCCTGGTGACATCCATGCAGGACAAATGCAGCACAAAAAAGAAAAGAGTGAGATGATTTGCTTTCCTGACTTCCTGCCAATTATCCTCCCAATTTTAACACTTCTTGCGGGTTTTCCCCTGCTTGGCCACTCTGAATACACCGCACAAAAGGCCAGAGGGATTTTGAAGGGAAACGTGGTACGTGCAAGTATCTGCCCAATTCCCAAATTAATGCCTCTTTTGCCAAGATTTAAATTGGTGAAATTGTCCCCCCAAAAAAAGCACTTGAAAACCCACAGGATTTCAGGAATAGCCCTGAAGCCACAAGGTAATCAGAGTGGATGATTTACACAAAACCAAGCCCAAGACTGGTCACAGTCAAACACTTTTTCCCATGACAATTGTTTAACCAAGTGCCCCTGTTATTTACCTGAAGAGTACTTTTTTTCTTTGCTGGTTCATCTTCCTCTGAATCTGACTGAGAGAGAAAACCAGAGCTCAGCACAACCTGGGACATTAAACTAAAGAAGTCATGTTAATAAATCCCTGGAAAATAAACCCAAAGGGAGACAAGAACTGCAAGTGCATAGCAACAGGTCAGGGCTCTCCTTCAGGGAGACAGACAACAGAGATACTGGAGGGGAAGCACAAACCACACAAAGGGTGTAAAGTTCACTGCAGGGATACAGAGAATTGTTCCCAATGCTGCTGAAATTGCTAAATATCCAGTGAAAATTTGAGTGGAAAGCCTGGTTGGCATCAGAAAAAGCCCTAAGTGTCTTCATAATTTCATGGCTCCTCAGAGAAATTGGAAGAGGCAACAGGGATTGAGGGCTTGAGCCAGTTTGCCTCCAAATCATAAACCAGGGGAAGACAAGGCATGTGCATAAATAAAGAGCATTAGGAGTGACTGTAAACCCACCTGCTGCTTTGGGAGAGAGGAGACACTGCAACTGCCCCGGAGCATCTCCAGGGGATGAACTACAGCGAGGGGAGGGATTTTAAGGAGAAAGAGGGAACAGCTGAGGACTTCAGCCACAGACCAAGGGACCTCCAGGAATCCCAAGTGGGAACTGCTCAGACCAGCTCCAGTTCAAGATACTTTCTGTCCCTTCAACATTCACTTGCTCTACACTGACAACCTGCAGAATGTGTGGTCAGAGCCCACAGAGGGGTAAGGCAGGAACAAATCCCTGTTCATTCCAGCTGTCTGGAATCACACCACGCTGCTGCAGGCAGGTAAGTGAAAAGTGGCTGTGAGAGACTGGGATATCCCTCATCCCTCTGTCCCAAAGGCTGAAACTCCAGAGCTCTGGGTCTGGAATTTGCCAGACTGGGATGGTTATCGGGAGCAAGGTGGTTCAGGAAGGGATGTGGAACCTTTGTCCTCTCCCCCTCTTCCCATGACCCCCCCCAGACTCTTCCAGCAAAGCAACAACACTGAATTCATCAGGGCTCCCTCAAAGTACTGCCAGGCCACTATTAATGGCATTATTTATAAACCCTTCCTCAACCCATCGGCCCCCATGGCAATGACCTCAAGCTTCCAGTTCAGCTCTTGGCAGGCACTCCTGTCACACCAAACCCAGCGACATGACCACCACCCCCACAGGACCACAGGCCAGGCCGGGGAAACCTGCTCTAGTGGAAGGTGTCCCTGCCTGTGGACAGTGTGGAACAGGACGACTTTTAAGGGTCTCTTCCAACCCAAACCACTCCAGGATTCCAGGTGCTGATTTAGATGAGATATCAGGAAAAAATTCTTCTGTGAGGGTGGGGAGGCCCCGGAACAGGGTGCCCAGAGAAGCTGTGGCTGCCCCATCCCTTGAAGTGCTCGATGCCAGGTTGGACAGGGCTTGGAGCACCCCGGGATAGTGGAAGGTGTCCCTGCCCATGGCAGGGGAGTGGAGCAAGATGAGCATTAAGTTCCTTTGCAACCCAAACCACTCCATGATTCTATGACAGTGCTGTCCCAGAGGAAATGAGCAGTGGGGAGAGGATGAAACCTGGTCAGTAGGGATCCTGACTTAAAAACCAGGTGGACAGGAGCCTGCCTTTCCCTGCTGCCGCTGACTGCAAGGCACAGTAATTACAAAAATAAAACCCACAAAATGAGAAGGAAATGGTCACCTAAAAGTTTGGAAGACGCCTGAAGCCTTTATACAAATTAGCAATAAACTGATTGAAAAATCTATCACCTGCACAGCAAACGAAAGACTTTTTTGGGCTACAACACCCTGCAGCTCCACATCATCAACTCGTTAACTCCAAGAATAAAGAAGGGTGCAGATAATCTGGGTTTGGCTGCATTATGATTATAAATAAGGTTTCTATATCAGTTTAATTCTGCAAAGCGCTTTAGGATTAGGGCAGGCAGCCAGGACAAATCTCCCCGTGGATGACACAACAATAGATCTGGTACCTCGGTGTGAGAGAGCGAGGGAAGAGACCCGCGGGGGGAGGTTTCACTCCCGAAGGGCTCAAGGAGAGGGTTTGTTCCATACTCACATCCCCCTTGTGCAGTTCAGGCGCCGCGATCCGCACCGGCTCCGTCCTCTTCTTTGGCTTGGGGAGGCCCAAACCCGCCCCGGGGGAGGCAGCGGGAGGCGGGCTGAGGGGGGAGGCGGCGGTGGCCGCATTCCTGGGGGGCGGCAGGAGGAGCCCCCTCGGCCGAGGGGACTCGGCGGCCCCGTCCCCGCTGGCGGCCGGCTCGGGAGGGCTCTCGGCTCCGACCTGGCCCGGCGGGGCGCTGCCGAAGCCGCTCACAGTGGGCGGGGGGCCCATGAGGAACGACATGGGCACCGCGGGGGCTCTGGGCGGGGGCAGCGTGGCGAAAAGCCCTCGGGACGAAGGCTGGTCGGCGGCGGCTGGGGGAGAATCGGCGGCTTCCTCCTCCTCGCCCGCAGGCTCCTCCGCATCGCTGTCCTCGTCGCTGCTGGCGTAGGCCACGAGGGACATGGCCCCGGGGAGGGCGGCCCTTCGCGGGCAGCAACCGCTACGCGAGGCCGGGGATCCACCCTCCGCGCTAGGCCGCACCGCCGCCGCGCCTTCAGCGCCCGCAGCGGGGAGGAAGGGGCGGGCGGGGGCGAGGCTACGCCGCCATGGCGGCCCCTCCCCGTGCGGCGGCGGTGCCGCGGAGCGAGGCAAGGCGGCGGCGGCAGCTCCGCGCTCCCGGTAATGGCTGCCGGCAGCGCCCCGCTGCCCGCGCTGCAGCGACGCCGGACTACAACTCCCGACGTACCCCGCAAGCAGCGCTGGGCCCGCCTCCCTGTGTGCCCCGCCGCGAAGCGCCATGGGAAATGTAGTCCATGGTGCCACGCGGCGGGAGCCCCGGGCGGGACCGGCACAAGGTCCGGGCAGAGTGGGAGTGCGGGAAGGCCCCTGGGGACGGAGCGGGACGGGGATGAAGGATGAAGGCGAGGACGGCCCAACCCACCCCCGCCAGGCCACTCCATTCATTGCCAAACTGAGCCCTGAGCTGGGACTGTGGCTCCCGGTGTGTCCCCGGGAGTGCACCGGGTGCACCGTCACTGTGAGACATGGACTGGGGGTCTACAGGGGCTTTCTCGGCCTTCCATCCTTTCCTCCCGGGGTAGTTTGGGAGAGGATCAGTGCTGTGAGCCCCAGTGGAAGCTGCTGGACTGGGATGCAGGAGGCCTGGCCTGGACCCTGTTTATCCCTCTGGCGCCTTGCTGATTTTCGGTTTGACGCCTCTGACCTCCTTCTGGGTCGTTCTGGCCTTAATAAGCAATGAGCTCAGCTCGAATTCGGGTCCCCAACACCCAGGGAAGTGACTTACAGAGCCGCTGTGAAGTACCAGCACAAGTAATTAAAGCAAAATGGAGATAAATGAGGAGCTTATCCTGAACCCTCTTGTCATTTGGAACAGTGTGAAGTCCAGCCAACATGCCCTGTCCCACCCCTCCTGGCCTGTTCTGGAGGGCTGAGGAGTGTTAAAAATACAGTATTAAAAATAGGCATCGAGGCCTTGGGGAGCGGGAGGGAGAGGCACGGGAGGATTCCAGGAGCTGGGACACACGAGTTACGTTTTCCCCCACTCCTTACACGGCTGTGACCTGTGAGGGCAAAGCCAAGCACAAGGACACTGCGGAGGACAACGAGAAGGAAGGTGTCCCCGCGGCCACAGGACCAGGGTGGCTCATAGAAAGTCCCACCTGACCCAGTGTCTCTTCAGGAACCCCTTTCCCTGAGAATGAGGGTTCCATATCCACCAGAAACACCAAGACATTGTCTTTGTAGTGACACACACAAGTGCGGCCACTGGTTCAGGAGCTGAACCCCAAAGTGTGTCAAAGCCCTCTCCTTTCACAGCTCCGCTAAACCACTCTACAAATCCAAATGAAAACAAAATGGAGCTGGGGAATTTTGTGGATCAGGCCCAGTGTTGCTGTCACTTCCCCAGCAAAACACCCCTTGCATTCAGAATCTTAGTTTGGGCTGGAAGCAGCTATAAAGATCATCCTGGGGATTGGTTGGGATCTTCCTGGCAGATTTTTTTCACTCCTTCCTAAGTGTGCAGGTATGTAAATCTTTAGGATTTAGGAGCGGGGAATGGGTGATTCCCTGAGAAGCACAGAGTGGTTCAACCACCCCAAGCTCCAATACGAGGCAGCCCTCATCCTCTGCTGAGGAAAATCAACACGGAGTCTGGCAGGGAGAGGAGGGACACAGTTTAAACAAGGTCTGGCTCCTGCTGTGGAGAAGGAGGGAGGAATCCTTGTTTTGCTCAGTCTTTGTCCGTTTTTCCACTGCAGGTAGAGATTCCTTGAGACCGGTCTCACCCCCAGGCAGTAGGATCCTGCTGTCAACTGTGACCCTGTGGATTATTTATTTGTGTTGCTTTGCAGCTTGTTAGCAGAAATCCAGCCAAGGAAAGCACACGAGTATGGAAAGAAAAGAGCCCAGCCCAGGAACCCCGACTGCCAGGTCAGGGTGGAGGTTCTGGTCTTGCAAACGACTTAATCTGTGTTTAATTTAATCCCGGGCATTTGGTTGGGCCCAACAGGGACGGCAGCAGCCAGGTTCCGTCTGAAGTGGGGACCAAGGTGACGATTTATTTATTCCCCTAGTGACTCTGTCACCCTGTAACCCCACGCCAAGGCTGGCTAGGGCCCAAACCTCCTCCCCAGGCATCCAGAGATCTCCCATGCGCCCTGTGCAATCCGAGCAGCTCCAGCCCAGGCTCTGCAGACAGGGGGTGTCTAAGGAAAAATTCTTTGTTCTGCTGGGGGTGAATGGGGCAGCTCGGCCGAGGGAACCCTGGGTGGACACCAAACGCTCACAATCCTTGATTTTCTCTTTTCAAAGGCTGGCCTCCGTCTTCTATCACATATTCAGCTAGAGCCAGGATGTGTGATTTTAGGGATGCTGCTACACCGGGTTTACACCATCTTACACTGGGTTTAGACTGGTTTTGCACTGGTTTGCACTGTTTTAGTTGGTTTCATCTTGTATGTTGTTTTGCAGTGTTTTAACATAAGTTTACACTGGTTTTGTACTCTCACACAGCTTTTGCACTGTTACGCATTGGTTTAAAACCAGTTTTGCAGTGTTTTACATAGCTATATGCCAGTTTTGCACTGTTTTACAGGGGTTTACACCGTTTTGGTGCTAGTTTACACTGGTTATGCAGTGTTTTACACCGTTTTTCAGAGTTTCACGTGATAGTTTTGCACCATTTGACATGTTTTTACACCATTTTAGTGGTGTTTTACATTGCTTTTGCATCGTCTTACACTGGTTTTGCAGGGCTTTACGTCCCTTTTCCGCTGTTTCGCATCGATTTTGCACGCTGTAACATCGAATTTGCACCGGTTCTACACCGGACCCCTCCACTTCAACACCGAGCCCAAGGCCGGGCGTCCCTCTGGTGTCACCCCGGGCCGCGTCCCCGTTCCCTCGTGACACGTCGCGGCTGGACGCATCCACAGGCCCCCCGGGGCCACCTGCAGCCGGGGGGCACATTTTGGGCGCCGCTGGCGGTTTTTGGGGGCCGGGTCTGCGCAGGGCGCACGCGGCCCCGTGGGCGGGCGGTGGGTGTGCGCGCCCAGGCAGCGCTGCCGAGCCCGCGAGCTCCGAGCGCATCCACCGGGAGGAGGAGGAGGAGGAGANTTTTTTTTTTTTTTTTGGCTAATCCCTGCCTCGCCGGGTTTTGCCTCCCAAACTTCATCCCTAACCCCCTCCTCCCCTCCCCCATCCCCCGCCCGCTCCCCCGGTCCCGGGAGGAGCCGCCAGCCAAGATGTCCCGGTCCAACCGGCAGAAGGAATACAAATGCGGGGACCTGGTCTTCGCCAAGATGAAGGGTTACCCGCACTGGCCTGCCCGGGTAAGGAGCTGGGGAAGGGGTGGGGGAGCCATGGGACCCACCGGTGCCCCGGGGGGCTCTCTCCGGTGCTCCCTCCGGTGCTCCCCGTTGCATAACGCGGGCGGCCGAGGTGCCCCAGGGGATGGGGGGAGGGGGCGCACCGGGGTCAGGCCGCCCCCGTGTAACGGCGGGGGGGTGTGTCCACACGGGGGTCAGGCTTCGATCCCCCCCGTTCCCCTTCCACCGGGGCCGGCGTCCAACTTTGCCGGCGCCTTATGTAAGGCCGGGCCCGACGGAGTTGGGGGTTACTCGGTACCGAGGCTTGGGGAGGGGCTTTCGGGACATTTCGTTTGGCTTGGGGGAATTCAATGTGTTGGAAACAACGTCCCGGGCTCCCCCGGGCCCCTTTTGTGCTGTTTATTCATTTCGCTCCCGGGGGGTCACGGGTGGAGACCGCGTGGCTTCTGCCACCGCGTGGGAGTGGGGACCCCCCCTTGGGCCGGCCGGCGACCGGGGCCGCATCCAGCGCATCCATCCCGAGCACGAGGCTGGGCCATGCCGGGGTGAGCCCCTCCCCACGGTGACCCCCCCCCCGGTGCCGGGGGGGTTCCTTTTACACGTGGGGCCGCACCAGGACCCCCTTCCCGCTCCATTGCGAGACCCCGGGGAGTGGCCAGGTTGCTCCCCCTCCGCTTCACTGATGATCTGGGGGAGCCCCGGGGGGGTTTGGCCAAATCCCCCCCCCCGCCCTGACCTCGCTGGCAGGTCCCCGAGCGTGTCCCCCGGCTCTTCGTGGCCTTACCTCTTGCCACGGGTGCCAGAGAGGTGCCAGCGCTCGCCGGGAGTTTGGCTTTAGAAAATCGATAGAATTATTGAGGACTTAGGACGGGAAGAAGGGGGGGGGCCGTGCATACGGGGGGGGGACGGTCGGGGCCCCACATGTGCCGCCCCGACACTGCCCCGCGGCTCCCTCCCGCCGGAGAGGGTCCCTGGGCGCCGGGAGGGTGTGGGCGTGCCTGGGGGGTCCGTGCCATGAACCCGGGACCCCTGGGATGGAGCCTAAAGCCATGAGGGCCGGATCCCCGGCCGAGGACCGTGGGCAGCTCTGGCTACACAACACGGCGCTGGTTATTTTTAAGCGGTTGATGATGCAGTTTAAAATTTCCTTGGAGTGTTCCCCCCCACACACACACACTCTCCTCACGGCCTTGCTGCAAAGGGCACTGGGGCTGGCTGAAAACCCCAAATTGAGTGGGAAAGGGGAGGAATGGGGCGGTGGGCTTTAAAGGTCGAGGATCCCCCCCGTCCCCCCCATCCCCTCCTCCTTCCTCTCGCGGATTTGAATAACTTTTGTTTGGTTTGTCGGGTTCTGGCGGGGAGGCCGGGAGGGGGTTGGGAGCCCGTTCGGATTTGGCACTGGCCTCCCAACGCGCATTTGAAAGCGGCTTTGCGAGGAGGAGCCAGAGGGATCCCTGGGAGCCCGGCGCCTGCTTCCACCACCGCCTGCTTTTGCCCCACAGCTTCTCTCCGGGGGAAAGCGATGCTCTCCTGGCTCCCAGCACAGGCTCGCTGCCCCATCCTCCTCCGCCCATTTCATCGCAGCGGGATTCGGCCCCGGTTCCCGAAAAGCCGCCGGGCCGGGTGCCCTCGCCGGCGGTGACGCGGGGCCGGGGCTCGCAAAGCCTCGTGCCGGGCTCAGCTCCCGGGGACCGAATTAGCGCCTGAGCGCTCCCAGGTCCGCTCGGGTTTCACGCCCCACTCATCTCCCGGCGCCTGGTTTCGCTGCCACCATGGCAGGAGCGTTTCGGGGCTGCTGGGACAGGCAGGGAACAGGTTTTCCCCCTCTGGAAGCAGCAGGAGGTTGGGCTCCCCAAGCCCAGGGGTGCTGGTTGATCGCGAGGGGGTGGTTGGAGGTAGTTGGAGTGCAGCCCTCCCCACCGTGACTAATCGGTCAGGGTGAAGCAGGCAGGGCTTGCCCGTGACTAATCAGGTGCTGTGATGAAACGTTACCCGGCCACGCGTGGCGTTTGCTGGGATATTTGTTTCCAACCAGGTGTGGCTGGAGCAGAGAGATAGGGAAAGAAATGGAGGGGGAGAGCTGGCAGCACTGCGGGGGAGGGGTTGTTCCCCATACCCATTCCCCGGGGATGGCACCTGGCGCTGTCCCCCAACACCAGCAGCTCAACCCCTGCCTCCAGTGGAAACCTCTTCCTGAGTGGAGCAGCATTAAACAGAGGGGAAACTGAGGCATGAGAGGGGGGAGAGTCGCTGGTGCCTGGAAGATGATGCTTGCCTCCCTCTTCCCCTCACCCCTTCTCTGCAGGGTCCCTTATGGTGGACCCTCATTGTCACCTGCCCGTTGGTGCTTCCCTGCTGCTGTGGCCAGATCCGCAGCCCCTCTTCCACACAGAGCTCTGGGACAGCACAGGAGCATGACAGGGAATGAAGCACCACACTGGGGCTCCTGGCACCACTGACATCCCCCTTCCTGAGCATCCCCTCTTCCCATGGCTGGGCGTGCGGTGGGGTCAGGATCCTGCGGTCATACCCTCTGGAGCAGATTCTGGGTAATTTGCTCCCCATTGCCAGCCTGGTTCTTGGATGGGGCCAAGGGATGGCCGCAGGGCTGAGGAGAGCCCTGGGGAGTGCATGGGTGCACCCATGGGTCTCAGGGATGCCACGGGCCCCCCACCTGGTGCGTGTGTCCCCGTGTCCCCCCACATGCTTCATCAACCGTGTGTGACCCGCATGAGTTAATTCCATTAATTCCCCTTCCTGACAACCAGCTCCTTGCTGCCAGCTTTGTCCTGCAGTGGGGAAACTGAGGCAGGGAGGGGGCTGCTCCCAGCCCCCATGGCCAGTGCAGGGCAGGCTGCATCCAGCCATGCTCCACGGACCAGTTGCAAAGGTGAAGAGCAGAGGTTGGGGGCAGAGTCCAGAGCGGGGGTACGTGCCTGTCCCTCCCCTGCCACGGTCCAGAGCGTCCCCTCCCAGAGGGCCTGTCCCAGCCCATTTTCAGATCCCCCCCCAGCTTCCAGATGCAGGTCCCTGGGCAAGGCCAGGCTGTGACATCAGTGCCATTCACAGGAGCTGGCGGGGGGACAGAAATGGGCACCGTGGACTTTACCCTGGCACTGTCGCCCTGTCTCCCCGCACTGCCACTGTCCAGCAAGTGACAGGACAGACAAACTGACGTGGGGCGTGACGGTGCCATGAGCCCTGGGCCCCCATCGTGGGGCAGTTTGGGCAGCCCAGGGTTTTTGGGCGGGTTTGCACCCACCTGCACTATCACTGTCCCCAATGGGGTGTCACCCGCCTGCCCCATGTCCCCACGCCCCAGTCCCCGCCTGCCCATGCAGATAGAGCCACCGCATCCCCTTGGGGTGCAGGAGGGGCCGATAAAGGGCTGGTGCTGGCAGGAACGGGCTGTGCAGGGGATCCCAGCTTTCCGTGTCCCATGGAGCCCCCCTCAGTTCCTGGGCTGGGGACACAGTGCCAGAGAGCAGCCACCCCTGGACCTGCTGCCCGTGCCTCTGCATGTGCTGCCTTTCCTTGGGGAAGGAGGTTTGGAAACTTGCCGGGGGAATGGCACAGCTGGGGGATCTCTGTCAGGGTCCTGGCACTGCAAGGGGCTATGGGGTCCCTGTCCAAGCCTGGTGGTGGGGGGGTCTGGGTTCCATGTTCTTGCCTGGAGGGCCTTTGGCACATTGTCCCTGGACTGACCTGCAGGAACGTGGCCTGCGGGAAGCACCATCCCCGGGGCTGGGCTGGTGGCCTCCCCTCTGAGTCACATCATCCCCTCCTCCACCTTCGGTGCCATGCAGGGATGGAGCTGCTGCTCCCAGCTGCCACCATGGGCCAGGGTCCTGCTGGGGACTGGTGCAAGGGCCAGACTGATCTTTGCTCTGCTGGGGACTGTCCCTGCTTCTGGAATGTCCCCATGCCTGTGAGGGTCGGGTGGTATTGGGGCATGACAGTGCCAGTAGCCCCAGGGCGCTGGGTGGGAGCACTTCACGGATCCTGAAACACCCCTTGGATCCTGATGCGGGACAGCCTGGATGCCCCAAACCACATTTGGGTAGTGGGGATGGCACAAAGGCGCATCCCACCCAGGAGTGGGACATCACCTCGACCACCCACCACGTCCTAGTGCCTGTGCAGAGCCCTCCCAGTGTTCCATACTCTCATCTGCCTCTGGGGCTGTTCCGGCATTGCCCCTCAGCACAGGGGCGAGTGTTAGTTCCATTCACAGCTCCGCGAAGGAAATTAGGAGGAAACTCTTGGCCAGGTCCACCCTATCACAACACCCCAGCCCTGCTGGCTGGGGAAACTGAGGCTCAGCAAGCTGCAGGGGTCATGGTGACTTAGGAAAGGTTGTGCCATGAGTCAGCAGAGTGCTGGGAATGGGACCCAGCATCCCAGCCATCTGCGCTGGCACCTTCCACCCTGGTGACGTGCTGGCGCCTGCTCCGAGACCCCCACCTGCATCCTCCTTCAGCTCCTTCCACCTCCCTTTGAGGTTTTCTCAGGGAATTTATGGCTGCTGGCTGCAGGGGGGGTTATTTTTAGATGCTATAAAAAGCAGCCGGAGTTGCTTTCGCTCCGTTCCCACTTGGCGCCTCGGGATTATTCACGCTCGGTGGAGCAGCACCTGCCTGTGGACTTGACACTGGCTGCTGCTTGACCCCACGGCCCTCGCCAGGCTGTCCACTTGTCTGGTGACCCCATTTCGGCCAGGGTGTCCCAGCAGCAGGGCGGTGTCCCCCCAGGCACCCCATTCCTGGCCCAGGCTGGAGGTGACGCCTGTGGCTCCACTGGCACCGCTGGCAGCGCCTGAATTTGCTGAGTGTGTCTGAGCTGGTCTAGACAAGAGCTTAAGGGGGGAGGGCGTGGGAGAAGGGGAGTCCCACTGGCCCCCACACCAGTGGGCACAACCACTTCTTCTACTGACCACTTCCTGCCAGCACTGTCTCCGGATGGTGGGTGAGTTCCTAAGGAATCACATTTTCCTTTCCGGAACTGTGCCCGTCCATAGGATGCTGGAGGGGGGTGATGTCCTGGGGTCTGGGGAGTCCCAGGGGTCTCTGCCCTCTCCTCTCACCCTGTCCTTTGTGTCACACAGATTGATGAGATGCCAGAAGCTGCAGTCAAATCCTCCTCCAATAAGTACCAAGTCTTCTTCTTCGGGACCCACGAAACGTGAGTGGGAGCTGGGGCTTACAGAGCGGGTGGTGCCAGTGAGTTTGGGAAAAGTGAGATTCCCCCTGCTCCTACCCCTCACTGTTTTCCCCTGGCACAGGGCATTCCTGGGGCCCAAAGACCTCTTCCCCTATGAGGAGTGCAAGGAGAAGTTTGGAAAACCCAACAAGCGGAAAGGGTTCAGCGAAGGTTTGTGGGAGATCGAGAACACCCCCACAGTCAAAGCCTCTGGTTACCAGGTGGGTCACGAGCTGGGGGGCTCCATCCCACCTCCCCGCCCCCATTCCTCCTTCCTGGGTGCCCTCTGTGAACTCCCCTGTTCCCGCAGCCCACCCAGAAGAAGAGCTGCCCCGAGGCGGCCGAGCGGGAGGCGGAGGGAGATGGGGAGAAGAAGGGCAATGCCGAGGGCAGCAGCGATGAGGAGGGAAAGCTGGTGATCGACGAGCAGTCCAAGGAGAAGAACGAGAAAGCCGGGATCAAGAGGAAAGCAGAAGATGCTTTGGAGGTACTGGGTGGGCTGATGGGGATGGGGATGTGGATGATGGGGGCCGGGCTGACCTGAGCTCCCCTGGCCCAGGACTCCCCCAAACGCCCCAAGGATGCGGAGGGGCAGGAAGGGGACAAGAAGGTGGACAACGAAGAGGCCCCCAAGGAGGAGCCCAAAGCCAACCCGGGCGAAGGGGAGAAGAACAGTGACGCTGCTGACGCACCAGACACCAATGAAGCCAAGCAGGAGAGCAAGGAGGAGGTCAGAGACCACAAGGAGAGGTGAGGGTGGTGCAGTGACCCCTGTCCCCACAGCCTCCAGGCCTTGGGGGCATCCCTGGCACCACAGGGTCTGACCAAGAACCTGGGTCTCTTCTTGGCCTCCACAGCCTGTAGTGGCTTCCCCGGCGAGGTGATCCTTCCCTGCCGGGTCCTGGGTGCTGCCCCGCATTGCCCACGCCGGCTCGTCGCGTCCGCAGCTCCGGACGAGAGAAACCACCCCAAAATTAAATTTCAAAAGGAAAAAAAAAAAAAGAAAAAAAAACCTACAACAAAAAGAGAGGAATGCAGAGCAGCCCGGTACTGACCCCGAGTGCTCCGTGCCTGCCCTGCCGTGGGCGCACACTTTGTATTAGTGATTCCTCGGGGCTGAGCAGTTGATTTGAAATAAAAGCGAATCTTGCCTTTTTAAAGCGCTTGTGAGCCCTGGGTTAGCACCTGAACCCCCCCTGCATGGGTCGTTTTGGGACCCTTTGGGCTGCCCACAGAGGTGGGGCTGCCAGAGGCCCTGTGGCAGCTCTCAGATGGGGGGAGTGAGCACATGAACCAGAGGGAGATGGGGCTGGGACAGGGAAAGAGCCTGGGGAAGGTTTTGGAGGGGAGCTAAAATAGGAACTACAGAATCATAGAATACCCTGAGCTGGAAGAGACACAGAAGGATGAAGTCTTACTCTTGGCCTTGCACACAACGCTTCAAAATCCCAGCATCCAAGAGCATTGTCTAAATACTCCTTGACCTTTAGGATCATGAAATCATGAAATATCCTGAGCTGGAAGGGATCCACAGGGATCATCGAGCCCTGCCCTTGCACAGGACACCCCAAAATGCCCCTAGTCCCAACGTCCAAGAGCGTTGTCCAAGCACTCAACTTCTATGCTGGAATATCCTGAGCAGGAAGGGACCTGTCTGGATCATCAAATCCAGCTCTGGGCCCTGCACAGAACACCCCAAAATCATGTCCTGTGCCTGAGGGACTTGTCCAAACGCTCTGAGCTGTGGCGGGCGTGGGGCCGTCGCCATTCTCTGCGCACCCTGTTCGACACACACAACCCAGCGAGGAGGGGACAAACCGGGGGAATTTGTCCATGGGGACAGTGGGGACCCTCCCTGCTCCCGGACCAGGGAGGACAGCAGCAGAAAATGGAGCCGTGGCCGGGCGCCAGCCCCGGCGGGACTACGGCTCCCGGCAGGACTACAGCTCCCGGCAGCGGCTCCGCCGCGGCGGGGCTGGGGGGCCGGGGGGGCGAGGGACACCGGGGACGGCGGGACTACGGCTCCCGGCATGCCGCGCGCCAGGCCCACGGCTCCCGGCGTGCCCTGCGTCGGGCACCACCCCCCGCGGCCTCCGCTGCGCTCCCAGGCGGGGCCGCGCGCTACGGCAACGCCGCGTCCGGGCCTGCGCCGCGCCTGGCCACGCCCACCCGTTTTGCCACGCCCTCCGGGCCACGCCCCCCGGAGCGCGGGAGCGGCGTGGGCCCCGCAGGTGAGCGGGGTCGGGGTCTCGCATCTCTGTGGGGGCCAGGAGGCTCTGCGGGACCCCTGCTGGTGTATTGGAGGGGTTCGCCGGGGCTCTGCCGGACGCCGGGGTGTCGTTTCCGCCGGGGTGGAGGGACTGTGCTCTGCGGGACGCCTCAATTCGCTTTGGGTGGTGGGGGGCTCTACGGGTTCTCTTTGGGAGTGAGGGGGGAGTTTGCAATATCCATGGGGCCCTTCGGGGGCGGAGGAGGCTCTGCCGGTGTCGGTGTGCCCTTTGGGGGAATGGGGTCTGTGGGACCCCAGGGTCCTCTTTGGTGGGGTGCTCTCCCCGTCTGTGGGACGCCCGTGTTCCCCTCTGGGGAAAGGTGTCTGTGACTCCTTGGTTCTCTTCGGGGAGTGGAGGGCTCTACAGGTCCCCTTTGGGAGTAGAGGGTGCTTTGCAGGACACCTGGTACCCTTTGCGTGGGGGGTGCCCTGTGGGATCCCTGAGTCCCTTCATGGGTGGGGGATGGCTTGCCAGTACCTGGATCCCCTTTGGGGGTCTGTTGGGGACTGGCTTCCCTTTGGGGGCGTGGGGATGAGATTCTGTGAGATCCCTGGGTCCGTTTTGTGGGGTGCTGCTCAGCCAGATCCCCTTCAGGGGGAGGTCTTTCAGGGTCTGGGTGGGTGGGGGTGACCCCTCTTTCGTGATGGGTGGGCTCTGCTGGACCCCTGCATCTCGCCCAGCCCCGGACACACATGACCCTGCAGAGCACAGGGAGTGTCCCCAAGGGCCTCAGTGACCCCCCTGACTTGTCAGTCCCCAGCACCATGCGGCTCTCAGCGCTGCTGAGCGCGGCACGGCCTCGGCTGCCCCCGGGGTACCGGCACGGCTTGTGGCCCCCTGACTCCATGGCTGCCCGGCTCCGCAACCCCCCGGGGCAGCGCCGCCGAAAGGTCTTTGTGGAACCCGTTGCCAAGGACGACTGGAAGGTGTTTAAGGGTGACACGGTGAGGCTTCCCTTCCTCAGGTTCCCTCCTGGCTGGCAGCTGGGCTGGTGGTCCTACCTCTGCCCCTCTCTCCAATGCAGGTCCAGGTGCTGGCCGGGAAGGACGCGGGGAAGCAGGGGCTGGTCACCCAGGTGGTGCAAGCCCGCAACTGGGTGGTGGTGGAAGGACTGAACACGGTGAGGCTGGAGCAGGGAAGGCTGGAGGAGGCTGTGGGGAGGCTGGGGAGGCCACAGGCTGGCAGTGACCCCCGTGCCCTTGCAGCACTATCGCTACGTCAACCGCGCAGCCAAGTACTCCGGGACCTACATCGCCAGCGAGGCGCCGCTGCTGCTCAGCCAGATCTGCCTGGTGGACCCTGAGGACCGGTAACGGCCTGGGGGGGTGCTGAGGGAACCCCACCGGTGCTCCCCACCTCAGTCCTGCCCCCTGCCAACGCCGTGTGCCCACAGGAAGCCGACAGAGGTGGAGTGGCGGTACACAGAGGAGGGCGAGCGCGTCCGCGTGTCGCTGCGCAGCGGCCGCATCCTGCCCGTGCCCCCGCAGCCACGCCAGGACGGCGTCGTCCCCGAGCAGTGGATTGGTGAGTGGGATGGCGGCGGAGGCTGGGGGGACGTGGCAGGGGACACAGGGGGTCAGCGCTGTCCCCTCGCCCGCACAGATGGCCCCAAGGACACATCAGAGGAGGATGCGCTGGCCAAGACGTATCGGCCGTCCCTGAAGACCTTCGAGGAGGAGATCATGGATGCCATGGGGATCGTGGAGACGCGCCGGGCCAAGAAATCCTACTGGTATTAACTGGGGGAGCTGGAAGCCCCCCCAGCCAGGCTCTGCAATAAACACCCCCCTTGGTTTTCTGTGTTTGTATCGTGCGGTGCTTTGGGTGCAGCACTGACTCACTCACACCCGGATCGTACAAATGCAGGGTTTATTATGGTCTGTGCCCAGGGCTGTGGGGGCTCTGCCCCTCTCTGGGGGACTCTGCTTCCCCCAGATCCTCATCCTGGCTGCTGTCCCTGTCCTCGCTGTCCTTGTCCAGCCCAGCCAGCACTGTGGCCAGCGGGGTCCGTGCGGCCACCAGCACCAGGTTCCGCGGGGAGAACCGGGGGTCGAAGAGGGGCACAAGGGCACAGTGGAAACCTGGGTGAAAGGCAAAGGAGATTCGGGAGAGTGGAGAGAAGGGTCCAGGGAGAGAGGAAACAGAGGAGGGGGAGGATCACCCTGGCAGCCCTGCTCATGCCCACCTTGCTCCCGCAGATAGAGCAGACGGTCAAGCAGGATGAGGGTCTCCACGGCAGGTGCCAGAAGCTGTCCCAGGGTGCAGAATGCCACCACCTTGTGCTGCTGCTCCAGCATGGCCCCCACGGCCCCTGAGTCCAGCGGGACCCCTGCTGGGTCCAGTCCCGCAAGGGGCAGCCCCAGCTGGGCATATCTGTCATGAAAGAGGGCAGGGGAGTCCCAGGCAGGAGTGTCCCATTCCCAAACTCATGAGGAGTATCCCAGAAGGGAGTTCCTCTCCCTCCCAGTCTCACTGCGGGACCAGGAGGGAACACAGAAGGGTGTCCCCACTCCCCAAACTCCCAAGGAGAGTTCCAAAAAAGGGTCCTCCCTCCCCAAATTATGGGGGGGCTAAGAGACATCCCAGAAAGGGATCCTCCATCCCCAGACTCAGGGAACGGCAGCAGATGTCCCAGAAAGGGGTCCCACCTCCCCAGACTCACTGAGGACCACCAGGGGACACAGAAGGGGGTCCTCCTGCCCAGACTCACTGGGGGAAGCTGAGGGCATGTGCCTTCCTGCCTGGCTGCAGGCCCAGGTGCCTCTTGGCAGGGTCGGCGGCGCGGATGAGGCTCTCGAGCACGGCGCGGTAGCAGTGGGCGCGCAGGTGGGGGCTGCCCCCGCGCAGCCGCCCCTCGTACTCCTCCAGCGCGTGGCACGCGGCCTCCCGTGCCCGGTAGGACAGCTGGTGGCCTGGCAAGGCAGCCACCGAGGTGCTCATGGGGTAGCCCAGGGGGCAGCCGGCGGGCTGCGGCGTGGTTGACAGCTTCATGTAGCAGCAGCCCACTAAGGCCACGGCAGCCACGGCAGGGCTGCGGGCAAAGTGGCACAGCAGGGCCGGGCTGAGGTCCCCGCAGGCATGGAGCCCCGTCACCAGCACCTGTTCCCCATCCTCAGAGCCTCCCAGGCCCCCCAGCGGGTTCCGGGCAGCGGGGCCAGGTCCTGGGGGGTTGGGAGGCAGCAGGAACTCCCCCCAGGGAGCTGCAGGGTCCAGGCGCCCAGCCACGTGCTGCGGGGCCCGGGGGGTGAGGGGGTGCCGGGGGGGCCTCTTGTGTCCCAGCCCCCTGTTCTTCCCCAGCTCCCAGAGCAGCTCCTGGTCAAAGCGCTCTGCCAGGCCCACCAGGCGGCCATCACTCTCCACTGCAGTGACCGACAGGCCCAGGCCAAAGGCCAGGAACCGGGAAAGGTGGCCCTGTGGGAGGACACGAGCTCAGCTCGGGTGGGGGAGATCCTCTGAGACCCCTCTGTGTCCCCCTGCTCTTACCTGCCCTGCTCCAATATCCACCACGCGCTGGCAGCCGGTGGCCTGGCTCAGCCGCTTCAGCAGCTGCGGGGAAGGGGGGGCTGTCAGGAGGCTGGGGGGAGTTGGGAGGCCTCAGGGGATCAGGAGGGGAGCTCACCTTGCCCAGGCGCTGGATCTCGTGCTGCTTTTTGGGCTTGACATGGCGGCGGAGCAGAGGGTGCAGGTGGGAGCTCTGGCACGGGGGGCGCGGGGACCCTCCCGGGCACCCCCGAGGGAAGGCAAGGGCACGGGCAGCAGCGGCAAAGGCCAGGAGGGACAGGGGCCAGGCAGCCCCCGGGCCCCCATGGCCCCCCAGGAGCCCGGCCAGCTGCACGGGGGTGGCACTGGCCAGGGCGGGCTGCCAGGCTGGGGGTAGCTGTGCCCACAGACCGTCAGTGAAGAAATCCTGCGGGGAGCAGGGTCAGTGTAGGGAACACAGCCCGGGGGGGCACAGCCTGGGGACAGCTTTGGGACACTCACAATGACGAAGGCGTCGAGCAGGGGCCGGTAGAGCGTCAGGAGGCGGATGATGTCAGCGGCTCGACGCTGCTCCGGGGACTGCTCCAGGTGCGGCTGCAGGTGTGGGGTGGGAGGGGGCGCGGCTGCCATGGCAGCTCCTGGGGCGGCAGGGGGGCATCAGCCCTGGCGCTCTCAAGTCACCCGGGACATGAGCTCTGGCCCCTCGCATCACCTCAGGCCTCACCCCCTACCCGGCTCTGCCCGTGCCATTCAGAAGTCATATGACGTCATCATGCAGTGACGTAAATACCTCCCGCCATGACGTCACGGGGCTGTGACACCGCACCCCCAACGAGGCACCCCCCGGAGCCACATCACCGCATCACCCCGGGCCATCACTCACCCCGGAGCACCCGTGACGTCACCGGGCCGGCCGGGACGCCGGGCATGTCGCTGATGCCCTGTGACGTCGATTTGACGCCACCAGTTACGTCACGGAGACGCCGCGGCCGCGCGCGCGCCCCTCAGCGCCCGGCGCCGCAGAATTCCCGCCGCGGCGCGCGTGGATGACGTCACTGCCGGTACCGGGCCGGCCGCGTGTCTCGCGGGAAGTTCCGGTTCCGGGGCGCGGGGGTGAGCGGGGCTGGGGCGGGGGTCTCCGGGGGCCGCTGCCCGGAGTCCCGGGTGTCGGGGATCCCCGGTGCCCAGCGGCCGCCCCGCAGCCGCCCGGGTCTGCTCCGCCATGGACGATTTGATCCTCAACGTGGACTTCGCCGCCCCCGAGCGCCGCCCCAAGAAGGAGCCGGGGAACCGAAAGCATCAGAGCTTCGTGCGGCGGCGACGGGAGCTGGAGCGCCGGGGGGTCCTGCGACAGAAGCAGCTCCCGGCAGCACCGGACGGACCCCGGCGGGCCCCAGGACGGGGGTCGGGGGGAACCAGGGCCGGCTCGGGGAAGCCGCGCTCGGGCCAGCCCCGGTCCTGCCCCAAAGAGAACGGCCCTGCCGCTGCCTCCCGGTGGCCCCCGGCAGCTCAGAACGGCCCCACCGGGACCGATGCTCCCGCTAAGACCAAGGGAAAGGGTCGGGGGACGGCTCGGGGTTCCGCCAACGCTGTCGGAGCCCCCCCGGCATCCCAGAACGACTCCACTGGAACTGGTGCTCCCGCTAAAGCCAAGGGGAAGGGTCGGGGGACGGCTCGGGGCGCCCCGGAGACCGGCGGGGCCCCCCCGGCGCCCCCCAAGTTCGTGGCCATGGACTGTGAGATGGTGGGCACGGGGCCCGGCGGGCGCACGAGCGCCCTGGCCCGGTGCAGCATCGTCACCTACGAGGGTGACATCGTGTACGATCGGTACGTGCGGCCCGAGGCCCCCATCGTGGATTACCGGACCCGCTGGAGCGGGATCCGCCGGCACCACATGGACAAGGCCGTGCCCTTCCGCACGGCGCAGCAGCAGGTGCGGGGCGGTCTCCGGGCCGGGGGTGGGGGCTGCAGCGGTGGGAGATGTGGGCCTGGGGGATGTGGGGCCGGGGGATGTGGGGCCGGGCTCTGCTGCCCGGGGGCGGAGGCCGAGGGGAGGCTTTGGGTGCGGGGCTGTGGGGCCGAGGATGGAGGGAAGAGGTGGGAGGGGGTGGCTGCAGGGTGGGAGCTGGAGGTGAGGAGATGGGCTGGGCTGCAGGGCTTGAATACGGGATCAGGGCTGGGTTTATGGGCTGGGATTGAGGGGCAGCAAGGCCTGGCTCTGCGTCTCATGGGTGGGGTGGGGATCGTGGGTCTGGGGCTGCAGGGCTGGACTCTGGCTCTAGGGCAGGGAGTGGGTGGTCGCAGGGCCACGGGTGGGGGGCACAGGGTCGAGCTCTGGAGCTCAGGGGCTGTGTGGGGGTCCAGGGCTGCCACATCCCCACGCCTGCCCTGCGGGGCACAGGGATCATCCCCATGCTGCGCCATTCCCACTCAGCTCTGCCCCATGGGGCTGCCCCCATTCTTAGGGGGCAGAAACTTCCCATGGAGCATGGGAAGCACTGCTGGGGGTTTCACCCCCCTCCTCGTCTGCAGGTGCTGCGGATCCTCGCGGGGAAGGTCGTGGTCGGCCATGCCATCCACAATGACTTCAAAGCGCTCCGGTACTCCCACCCCAAGGCTCTCACCCGGGACACGTCCCTGATCCCGCTGCTGAACCGCCGTGGTGGCTTCCCAGAGAACGTGACCGTCTCCCTGAAGCGTCTCACCAAAGCCCTGCTGAACCAGGACATCCAGGTACCGTGGCTGGAGCCCCCAGGAGGTGGGGACCCTCTGTGGGGAGGGAAGGGCTGTCCCTGGGGGAAGATCCAAGGCACCCTGAGTTCAGCCAGTGCTGCCAGTCCTGGTGCAAGGCAGCCCTGTGCCTCAGTTTCCCTTTCTCTGGAAAGCAGCCTGTGGGTGGGGGGAGCCCTCAGCTCAACCCTTGTAGCCTTGGGGGGCTTTTTCCCCCTCATTTCCCATCAATAGCTGTGCACGCCCCACAGCGTTGCTTGCACCTCCCCGGTTTTCTCTGTATCCTTAAATCTGCCTGTATTCCCCTAAGCTCCCTGCACCCCCCAGAGCTTCCCGTACCCCCAAATCTTCCTGCACACCCTCATTTCCCTGCATCCCCCCACNACCTGCGGCAGAACCCGAAGGAGAAGTGACACCCCTGGGGGCTCAGAGTGACACCCCTGGGGGCTCAGAGTGACACCCCCAGCTCGGTCCTGCCTCTGGGGGGGCCACAGTGATGGCCTCGGCCTGGTCCTGCCTCTGGGGGGACCCAGAGTGATGCCCCCAGGCCTGGTCCTGCCCCTCGAGGGTCCTGTGAGTGCTGGGGGCTGCCTCTGTCCGTGGATGATGAGGAGCCAGGTGTGACATCCCTTGTCCCCGAGCCGGACGTGCCTTGTTGTGGCACTGCTGTTCTGCCCTGTTCCCCCCAGGGTGTGTGGAGGCCTGGGACGGTGCCTTCCCCCAGAGGGGTCTTTGGGATCCTGAACCCCCCAAACACTTCGGGGCTGCTGCTGGTCCTGGCCTGGGAGTGACATTGGGGCACCCTGAGCACAGCCCCCATCACTGGGGCTTTGAGAATGGAGCAGGCTCCTTCCTCTTCCCAAAACTACCTCTGTCAGTGCCGGGAGCTGCCCGTGTGCCCCGGGAGGATGTGTAGGAGCGGGTGGAGGGCTCAGATCCCTCTGGAAAGTCCCCACTCCGCTCTGGGAGCTGCTTTCCGGGATGGTTAAGTTCCACCTTCCTGGTTGTGCAAGGGGCGGGACAAACCCGGGCAAGGGGAGCAGCATCGCACCATCCGCCTGCCCGAGACCCCCGCGCTGCCCCGGGGACGACCCCGACACCCGCGGGCCAGTTCCCCCCGCGCTGCCCCGGGGACACCCCCAGCACCGGAGGGTGGTCATACCCTGAAGGCGCCTGAGCCCGAGGGGAACTGCTTTGAACGGAAAGGTTTATGTGCAAAATCCTAATTAAAAAGAAATGATTAAAGAGCTCTTTCCTTCGGTGGGGCTGGGGAGGAGCCCCCTGTCCCGGTGGGCGAGGGCTGCGGGGAGGCCACCAGGGCCGTCACCGGGCACCGTCCACATCTGCGTGTCCCGCGGGCTCTTCCTCCGCCTCCTCTTCATGCCAGGGACGAGCTGGCCCCTTCCCCGGCTCCGCGCAGCCCCCCGCGCCCCCTTTTCTGCTTCAACCACCGGTGGGTCCCCGGTGTTGCTGTGACCGAGGGGCCGCGGCAGCTCCGGGAGCGGTGCCGGTGCCGAGCCCGCCGCCGCCTTGGGGGATCCCCCGCCCCCGCCGGGCTGGACGCTGCCCCGGGCCCCCGACGTGCGTCACTTTTTCCAGCGTTTCCTCATGTTTGCGTGGCTGCGCTTGGCTCGGGGCCCTGGAGCCCGAGGGAGGGTTTTGGGGTGTACAGCCCCGCAGTGGGAGGGGCGCTTCCCCCTTGATTTGGGGCTAAACGCGCAGAGTCTGGGTCCCCCCGCAGTGCTGGAGAGCGGATGCCCGAGCATCTCACGGGGCGGGGGCTTGCTGAGGTCTGGGGGGTTCATCCCTCCCGCTCCTGCCTCGCACACCCGTCCCTACGGCCCGGGTGGGGGTGGGAAAGCTGTCAGAGCCCCAAAATCCAGAGGAAGGTGGGAGGGCGGAGGAGCAGGCGGGAGCCTTTGTGTCTGGGCTGGGTTTGGCGGTGATTAGGGGCTTTACAGCGGTTATAAATGGCCGGTCGTTAAAAGGGTTTATGGCCCTGGAAATGAGAAGCAGCCGGCCGGGCCCCAGCCCTCGGCGGGTGCGGGGAGCGGGTCACGGTCCCGGGGGCTCAGCTGGAATCTCACCCCGGGATCCCTCCGGATGGGGCTGGGGACCGGGTGCGGGCTGGAACAGGCGGTAGATTCCCGTGACTGAGGAAAGGTCCCGGGGCGGGGGCAAAGTCCTGGTAGTGGGGCAGAGTCCCAGGACTGGGGAAGAGTCCTGGGACTGAGGGAAGGTCCCAGGGCCCGGGCAGGGTTGGGCTGGATCAGGGTCCGGGCCCAAACCAGCTGGAGCTGAGTCAGGGTCCTGGGCAGAGGCTGTGGCCGAGCGGGGTCCGGGGCAGGGCAGGGTCCCGCTGTGGCGGCACCGCAGAGGTCTTGGGGCACGTGGGTTCCCTCCCGCCCCGCAGCCGGGGGTCCCATCGGCCACGGGGCCGGGCCGGACTCGGTCCCGCCGTCCAGCTGTGTTTCATTTCCGCAGCGGCCGTGGCCGTGGCCAGAGGCGGGGGGTGGGGGCTGCGTCCCGCCAGCTGGGAAGGATTTGTGGGGACATGGGGTGGAGGCGACGGGTGACCTGCCCTCGCTCAGGCTTCATCCCCCAGCCCCCCACGGTGGAGTCCCCCCCCATCCTCTCTCCCAGCGCACTGAGAGGCTGGGGGATTTGGGATGATCCCCCACAACTTCAGCTCCTGTGTGGGGTGAGGGTACCCGACACCGCCTCCCGGGGTGGATCCCGGGCACCGGCGAGATGGGGAACATCCCCAAGCAGCCACATCCTCCTAGGAGGGGCTCTGGGGCACCGACAACATTTGGGGGGGCCCACGGGGGTACCAGGGCAGCGATGGAGCCCTGCCTGGGCTGGGGGAGCTCCCCCCGCCCCAGCACGGTCTGCGCTGAGGATTTCTGTGGTTTGGGAGGATTTTTGCCGGGAAGGGGGGTGCGGGCGGTGGACGGTGCCGGATGTTTCCAGAGGCTGAGCCAGCTGCTGCTGCTGCCCTGGCACTGGGGACGCAGCTCCCCACCCGCCTCCCAGGGAATCCGTGCCTTTCCCAGGGGTGATGGGCGCTCCGGGGCGGTTATTTGGGGCCAGTAGTTTGCCTGCCCACCCCAGGGCTTCACCGGGATGGGGAGGGAGAGGAGGGTGGAGTGCGAAGGCTTTATCCGCCCTTCCCGGCAGAATCCTTTCCAGATGTGGAGCTGCCGGTGCTGGCATTCATTACCCCACTGGGTCATGGTACCCAGCACGGGACAAGGGGGACAGGAGTGCCCCGAGGGGTTTGCAGGCACATCCCACCCCAAACCCCTCCACCCCTTATCCTGGAATGGAGATGGTTTAGGGGGTTTTTTTTCCCCCATTTTCCTCAGATTTGGAGCAAACGCACAGCACCGCCCCTCCTGTGACTCTGAGATGGGGGGAACGCAGTTCCTGCCTCCCTGGGGTGAAGCGTTTGGGGTGACCCTTCACCAGCACCCCCTTCCCGAGTCCCTGCAGCTCGCTCTGCCTGTCCCTGTCCCCTCTGGCACGGTCTCGGCGCTGCTGTAGGTGAGGTTATGTCAGTGCTTGGTGAGAAATCCTGTTCTTCGGGGGATTAGGGATGCGGCAAGCCGGGACTTGGCTCGCCGGCCCGAGCCGGAGGTTCTGGGGGCACAGGGGGGATGTGGCCAGGAGGAGGGGGGCGGCGGGGGCTCGGTGGGGCCTTTTCACCCCAAATCGGAGAAGAAATCTCTCTCCTTCCATTCCAGCGCTCCTGCTGAACCAGAAACGCCATTACTCGCTTTTCTTGCCCAGAACCGGCCCCGCGGCGCAACCTGCCCTTCCCGCGGCGGTTCCCAGGGCTCAGAGACCTCGGGAAATCCCTCGGCGCTTGTTCCCTGCCTGGGACCGGGGTTTCACCTGCCTCTGGCAGCTCACCCCAAGCTTGGCTGCAGCCCCCCCACCCTGCCCTGCACGCCCGTGAGTGTGCACAGACAGGGCTGGGAGGTTTTGGCGTGATTCGTGTGTGACCGTGTGGCTGGGAAAGTGGCTGGCGTGCACACCTACTTGTGCCTACACGTGTGTGCGAGTGAGCACAGGCACCTGAACACGCCTGTGCCAGCATCACACCTGTGCAAACACACACACGCACCGGCCGTGCTGCTCGGGGGTGCAGGGAGATTTGGGGGTGCACGTAGTTGTGGGGCGCATGGGGATCCGGGGGTGCAGGCAGCCTGGAGGGGTACAGACAGGTTTGAGGGGTACAGCAGCTCCCGGGGGTGCTGTACATGTGGAGTACGGGCAGGTTTGGGGGGGATGCTGGAGACTGGGGGGATACAGGCAGCTCAGGGAGATGCAGCCAGCCTGGGGGGTGCAGGGAAATGAGGAGGGTACAGATTTTGGGGGGAATGGGAGGAGTTTGGGGGGGACAGGCAGACCGGGTGGTGCCTCCAGCCTGCACCCCCACGACAAATCGGGGCGGGGGGCTCCCTCCGGGCTCTCGCTCCGCAGGTGAGCGTGGAGCCTCCGTGCCGGGGCCGGGGCCGGGGGGTGGGACCAGCCCGGCGATAAAACGGCGGCGCGGGCGGGACGGGACGGACGGACGGAGGGAGCCAGCGGCGGGGCCGGTGCCGGTGCGGAGGGTGCAGCGGATCCCTCGAACCGCTTATTCCCCCCTCGGTCCCCTCCCTGCGTCCCCCACGCCGGCAGCCGCGATGCCCAACTTCTCCGGGAACTGGAAGATGAAGAGCTCAGAAAACTTCGAGGAGCTCCTGAAGGCGCTGGGTGAGTGGAGCCCCACTCTCCCTCCGCGTCCCTCCGGGACTCCCAGGACTGGGGGCGGCGCAGGGGGAACGGGGGGCGGGGGAGCTTCCCCCCATCTCCCCTCCAAATCCTCTTCCAGCCCGGGAGTTACGGTGCCCGGAGCCGCCGTGTGCCGGGGGGATCCCTCTGCTCCCCCTTTTAACAAAGCTCTGGTGATTCGTGCCCCGCTGAGGAATCAGAGGAACGAGGGGGCCGGGCAGCGTGTCCCGCTGCTCCCGGGGGATCCCACACGGCCCCTGGTGGTCCCCCTCTTTCGTGCCTCAGTTTCCCTACTCTGGTGGTCCCCCAAGCATGGGCACCCCCAAGCATGGACTGCCCCCACCTCGGTCCCGTTCAGCCCCTCCACCCCACATGCCAAATGCCCCGCAGGCTCACCTGCCCCAGGGACCCTGGGGACAGCCGGCGTCCCCAAATCCAGCCCCGCGGTGTTGGGGTCCCATCCTCACCGGCCTCTCTCGGGCCCCTTCGCCCCCCGCCGCGGAGCTGTGTCCCTGGCGGGCGGGGGTGGGGAGGGCCAGGACTCACGGCAGGGGCTGGAACTCGGGGGGCCACAGGCTGGGGGATCCCCGGGGCTTTGGGCAGGATCAAATCCAGCTTCCCCAGCGCTCCCCTCCGCCTGACCCGCTCCTCGCCAGCCGGGGAGCTGCCGGAGCAGAATATTTTCCAGGTTAGGGGATACGTAACGAATATTTCAGGATAATTATCACTTTCTTGGGTTTCACTCCCGATCCCCCGTCGCCCCTTCTCCCCGCCCTGGCCCCGCTGCTGGAACCGGCTCGGGGAAACCTCAGCAGGAAAATAAATCTGCCGGGCCCCCCGGAGCCCTTTTCCTTTCCCACGGCACAAGTGGGGGCTCCCGCCGGCTGGTGCCCCCGGCCCTCCTGGGTGGAGGGGCTTTATCAGCTTCAGCCCCACAGACTGACTGCGCCGTGCCACCCCAGCCGTGTTTTTGCTCCCTTTGGGGGCTGTTTCTTCTCCCCCACCGCCGTCAGCATCATTTGGGGGCGTGGGGGGCTGTGTCTGCTTGTGCGAGGTGTTCACACCATCCCCCTGGTGTGAATCAGGCCTCGTGGGGAGGGAAGGGACCCGGGGGTGTTCGTGGGGACTTGGTGTAGCCATTGAGGGGGCCCCTCAGGGCCATGTCCCTTCCCAGTGTGGGGGATTTCGGCTCCTGGAGCTGCCCCGAGCACCCGTGGCCCCTCCGTGTCTCCCCCCACCTTGTGCCGAGGGGACCTCCTTTGTGCAGGGACCCTCTGGGGGGGCGGGGGGGGTGGCCAGTACACACCCCGAGGGTGACAAGGGAACAATGTCCCCAAAGAGCAGCTCCCCCCCGTGACAGCCGGGGGCTCCAGGACATGATGGATGAGCCGCCTCTGGAGCGGGGACAAAGCCCCAGCTGCCCCGTGGTTGGCGAGGGGGCTGCGGGGGAGACGTGGGACCCCTCGGGGGGGGTCATGCAGGTCATCAAACACAGAGCTTGGCCTGGGGCCCTTTTCCCCGCTGTCACCCCGCTCTGGGTGAGCCCTTGCCCCCGTCACCCCGTCCCTTCCCCCGGGCACATCCAGCGCCAACCCCGGCACGCCCCCTCCCGCCCCCTCCGCCAGGTAACCAAAGCCAGATGTGGCCCAGATGTGGTCGGGGGGGCTCGTCCGTCCTCCCATGGGTTGCCCTGAGCCACCTGCAGCCCTCGCTGTACCCTGGGACATGTCACTGCCAAGCGTGGGGGCTGTGGCCGCGACCCCCCCGTGCTCCCCCAGGCTCGGGCGGGGGGCAGTGGGTTCCACATCTCCCCGAGGGTACTGAACCAGCCCGGTTCATCGGGGGACGCTGCGGGCGTGGAGGGGGAGCTCGGTGCCACCCTCCCCTTCTCCAGGCGTCAACATGATGCTGCGGAAGATCGCGGTGGCGGCGGCAGCGAAGCCGGCGGTGGAGATCCGGCAGGACGGGGAGAGTTTCTACATCCGCACCTCGACTCCGGTGCGCACCACCGAGATCCGCTTCAGGGTGGGCGAGGAGTTCGAGGAGCAGACGGTGGACGGGCGGCCCTGCAAGGTGTGCACACGGGCACGCACGGGGACCTGCACACGCGTGTGAGTGTGTGTGAGTGCCTGTGAGAGAGTGTGTGTGCCTGTGAGAGTGTGTGTGACTGTGTGTGACTGTGTGAGTGTGTGTCTGTGTNGTGTGTGTGTGACTCTGTGTGTGCACACTTTGCACCAGGGCAGGAGCTCTCCCTGGCCTGTATCACACTTACCTGTGCACACTCATGCCTGCACACACATTACATTGGGGCATCAGCACTCTCATGCACACAGGTGTGCACACAAAGATGCGTGTGTGTGCACGGACACATGTCTGTGCACACATGTGAGTTTGCATGAACGTGTTTGGCATGAGGGCCGGAGCTCCCACTTGTGTGTGTGTGTCTGCACACGGCCATATCCCCCCCGCAGCGTGGAGGCTGCTCCCCCTCTTCCTGCACCCCGACTTCTCCTTGTGCTCCCCGAGCCTTCCCTGAGCTCCCCATCCCTCCTCTGCGTCCCCCATCCTTGCCTTGGGCCCCCCAGTCCCTTCCCATGCCCCCAGCCCTTCCCTGTGCCCTTAATCCCTCCCTTGCACCCCCCGTACCCTCCCTGTGCACCACAAACCCTCAACCCCTCCTTGTACAACTTAACCCCTCCCTGTGCCCCCAACCCCTCCCTGTGCCCCC